>WEIV01030911.1:0-10985 GCA_013390005.1 Calyptomena viridis
CTTCCCTATAATGTGTTGCTCTTATAAGGCATAAATCCATAGACAACCTGCAAGGATTTGTGGCTATTATCTTTTGCAAGAGGCAGAAAAAGAAAAAAAAAAAAAGAGGTCTGAGAATAAAAGGACAAAAAAAAGACCAAAAACCAGACAATAAAACAGAAATCCACACTTCATAATATGTGATCAATGTACTAGAAAATGCAAAGGGAAAAATGCAGAATCCTTTGTAAGTACTGATGAGCAGTCATCTGGACTTACTGACACACATCTAAATGCTTTTGAGGAGGTGAAAATTATCTACCTGATTGGCCACTGGAAATATTGACATCAGACAATAAGCTTTATTCTAAATGTTGGCAATTTGAATACAAAAATAAAAGCATTTTGCATGACCTCTGCTCCTTGCTCTTTTCCCCTTAAAGCTCAGTGCGTGGTTAGCTGAGGTTCTGAACCCAAGATAGGAGAGAGATGCTAAAGATGACCAGTCTAGCCTTCCTGATATATCTTCATGTGCACACACACTCTCACTCTCACTCTCATACACACATTTATCGCAACCTGATGCTCACAGAAAAGCTTTTTCCCCTTCCCTAAGCTTCTACAAGGAACATTTCAGAAACCAAAGGGGAAGAAAAACAAAAAAAGGCAGTGTGGACAGAAATAGCATATTCAGGCAGCAGAAAGGCAGGTGTGGTATGGGAATTCCTAGTGTTCTTGTCTGCTGCTCTGCTTTTGCTGTTAAAGGATTTGAGGGCTATTTTTCATGGGTCTAAATATGTTTATGATAAGTGCACTTGGAAAGAGAGATCTTCTAGATACTGTTTGGTCTATTTACTTAAGTAGATCTGCTTATTTAAAATAAAAGTTACACTATCCTTCAGCTGCTTTCTTCTGTGCATGTACCTACCCATTAACTATTATTTCCTTCCAATTACATTAGTAATTACTAAAGTAGATGCAAATTCTTTTACTTATTTATTATATAAACTACATCTTGGGAAATCTTACAAAATACTTACATGCATTCAGTACTTAAATATGTTATAATTGTTTTACTGTAACATTTCCACAATAGTATATTAGTATTTACTTCAGTCATGTCTTTGAAGGTTTGATAGATAGAATTGTAGTTGGAAATGTAGTTAATTCAAAGTTCATTTCCAAAAATCCTAGTCTTTTAAAGTTAATTGTATGTTATATACTAATTAGTAATAAATATTCTGGATAACCAAGTGTAGTGACATAGGAAATAAGCATACAATGAGCAAACATTTTGGGGAACATATAGCATATAGAGTAAAACTACATATGCACTCTGAAAGTTTACAAAGTCAGGCTGATATAGCTGTTTTCTTAAGGTAATAAAAATATTTTAATGATTATTACCTGTGTCTCCTTTCACTGGGACAGGAAAAAACCCTACAAAATTTCTTACCATTGCTCATCCTGTTTATGATCATTTTTAGAGACACATGGATTTACTACATGCTTAAGTTAAGCTATAGTGATCCCTTTTTTTCCATAATGTCTTAAAACCGTAACTGAGTTTGGGAAAAAAAAAACACCAAACCTCAGAGAAATAGATTAGTATTATCCAGTATTTAGGAGAAAGAACAACTTTTCTACCTGAAAGTAGAAAGCATTTGAAGCCCAAATAAATGTATTATTTTCTCTCTTTAATGCAGATATTTATATTTGCAGATTTAAAGATTTCTTTAAAATAGATCCTTACTACACAAAAATGCACATAAATAATTTCACCCTTCTTTAGCCATTTATGCTGAGAATATACTATTAAAAATATCTATGAGGGAAAAGATATTAATTGAATAACATTGTCTTCCCCCCAAAGCATCATTATTAAAATATGATTGTGTTATTTATCAGTAGACATTGCTAGTTTCTCTGCTTGATTAGCTTTTGATTAATTCTCAGAAATCTAAATTCAGACATACTTTTCCTCTGATTTTAGACAGATGTCAGTCAGCATTAGTGTATCAATTTTTCATCAGAAAATAGAGATGCATGTAAAAACACTTAAACATGGAGGCTGTACGTGGGACCATATTATCAGTGCTAATTATATCCTTAAGATTACCATTAACTGAGGGGAAAGGGGAATCAAACTGTTTACAGAGCATGTGAATCTCAACTGGACATAAAACTTCCTGCTTTGCTTCCCACCTTCCTTGTTCAGTCTCACATTTGTTTATGTAGTATATGAAAGATACTTTAAATAAAGATATTCTTCTGACATGACTAGCTTGGGATACATGTTTCAGCATAACTATCCAGGAACCAATGTGCTAATTCATATTGTATAGTTTTAAAAACATGTATGTAGCATATTCTTTGTATGTGTTTGCATGCATGTATATACCTCATTTTATCACCACTGTGTGTCTGTGCGTGTGTGTGTTTATAGCCTAGTACAAAAAGCGAGAGTGAGGTCTGAGGGTGGAAATGAAGAGCCTTCCCTTTTGGAAGAGCCCTACTTGACCAAAGTCCTGCCCTCCAGTTTGAGAGAGAAGGATGGGAAGGGGCACTATAAGGGGCACTGCAAGAAAGGATTCAGCCCACTGAAGTCACTCGTAGTTACCAAAAGTGTTTTAAATGGAAGTTTTAGATATACAGGGCTTAGAGTCCATTGAACCACATTAAAGGAATCACAACTGCACGAATCAGACTTACTAATCAGACTACTTTTTGGAGGTTAAAGCTAAGTGGCAAACCAGATGCATCATCTCACTGCAATTCTAAAGATAATTCTGAAATTATGCTCAGCTGGTGCAATATGTTATTTTGTGTCCATAAGATGAAGTGGAATTTAAATTTTAAAAAGGGGACAAGATTCTGAAGAGTTTTGAGGGAGGCCTATTTATCTTTCACCGAATTTAAAAATTAGTCTTGGCCGTCTTCTCACTCCATCAGTCCTTGAATCAAAATTCCAAATCAGAACCTATTATTTTCTTACCCATGTTAAGCAGTGTTAAGTAGAGGGAAAGGATTTTATTTACATTAAGGAACCAATCCTACAATTTTCACACAGGAAAAACACCCTTTAGAGTCAATAGCAATTTATGCAATTTATACTTTAAAAAAAAACCAAACCAACCAAACAAAAACCTCCAAATTAACATTACTGAATACCTTTTCTTATACTAGATTTCACTGCATTTCAGAAACACACCAGAACAGAGCACAACTTGCAGTGTCAGTTTTCCTTCTCTCCCTTTCTCTCCCTCTCCCTCTCCCCTATATAATTTTGATTTTAAATTTGCTGGAGCCCATTTAATTTATAAATAACCTTAAACTGTTGAACTGTTCACTAGCTTATTTGAACAGGAGACAATGTTATTGGAACAAATCTAGTTAACAAGGTAATTAGCTTTTGCAATATTCCTCAGAAGGCTGGAAACCAACAGTTCATCGCTGCACTATACAAATAGCAGGAGCAACGTTAAGCCTCTGCTTAAAAGTGGTTCTATCAAAACTCACTGGTCACATTACCAACAAAGATATTGTTTTTAAAAGTATCCTAGGGCCACCTAAAAGTGATTAATTCACTTGAACTGAAAGGTTGAAAATATTTTCCAATAGTAACCCACTGTAAAAACTTAGGCTATTGCTGGTGTTGAAAAGATGCGTTGGAACCACAAAAATCCTTTTTATTGCTTCCACAAAAGGCTTTGGGCCTAATTATTTTTAAGTATAATCCAGCCAACATCTTCTCATGCTTAGCTGCACTGAGTGACACTATTTGTGATGCCCAGCCTGCTGAAACTGAGCAGGTTGCTGTCAGTTTAAAAATGACTATAATAAAAGTGACCATGAAGATGGATCTTGTGATTTTGCGTTTCTAATCAGTCATCTGTGAAGAACACTTTTGCTTTGATTCAGCAGACTGGTGACAGCCATGATTGATAGTGCATGAGGATGAAAAAAGGTTATTAACTGTCTTCCTATTAAACTCAATGTATTACCCCTCTAGGTGCATCTCATACTTTAACTTAAAGTACTTACTCAGGTAAGGTCAAGAATGAACTCTATAAACACAGTATCCATCCTGCTGTAGATGAACCAGGAATTCTAATGTTAAATTTTGAATGTTCAGCATTATAGCATATCTGAATCCTTCTACCTTAATTACTGTGCCAAAACCAAAAACTGAGCAGACCTTTGTGTACTTCTAAATATATAACAACATACAAGTATTTTTGTGTGAAAAAGGGACAGATCAAGTGCTTCTGTGTATTGGTTCATACACATACACACACACACACACATGTTTTACTGATTAAAATAGTCCCAAAACAAAAGTTTGAATAATGTTATGTTAACCAAAAAAAAAAAAAAAAAAAAAGGGAAACAAAAATTTAAAGGGTCTNCACAGATATTAAGTGTCTGGGGTGCTCAGATATAAATCTTACACAGAAAACAGCATTTTACCTGCTGGTAGTTAACCATTATTAACTTGATCAAGCATGATTTAATAATTTATGAAGGCTTCCTATCAAAAGAAAATCCAAATGTTTTAGCATAAATGTAGAAGTATCCATTTGTTGCCCTACAGAATGTTTTAATTTTAATTTTATTTTTTATTTCTTTTTTACTGATGATTATCTTATCAATCAATACTTGCAACTCTCTGCTGAAAAAGAAAGGAAAATGGCACATATATTCATTTTCAAAATAATTACTTGGTGGAAATAGTGATTCCTAGGTTGCTTCTAATTTCTAAGGATGTCTCTGTGAAAAGAAAATTTTAAAGGAGTTTAAGGAGAAAAAGAATGAAATACATTTCCTGTGTTCATTTTTATTCCTCCTGACACCAGAAATGAACTGAAAGGGGAAAGTTGTCCACATTGTGTACACAGGTTAACATCTTTTTGGACTCAAAATTTTATTTGAGGAGTAAATATTTTTTTAAAAAGTGATCGTCTTTTGGAATTAGGTGTTTTATAAACACTTCATAATCAACAGAATTTTTTGATTTTTAAATTTACTTTATCTTTATGAATAAATTTCAGATGTTCTTTCAATTTGTTTATGCATATCTTGCATTACAATAATTTTCTGTTAAAAATATGTAGACCAAGAAATCAAAAAGCCCATGACTCTAACTACAGTGTGCACACTGTTATCTGAAGGAATGTAGAGACACACTTGTTTAAAATATGCTCTTTCCACGACCTACAAAATACATATATTCCAGATTTGTTTTTCAGAGTATTAAAACATACTTTTAAATTTAGTTTCATAATATTCTTTCATTTCCTCTTTTAAATTATAGTAAGAATATTTTTTGCACTCAGTAACATAATTTCAGGAGAAAGCAAGAATACTATACCAAGCTAGATCATTTGGAGAAAGAACAAAAAAGTGTATCTCTGTCTTGACTATTCTATAATGTATTGTCATGCACAAAGTCTGCAGCATAACTAAATATTTTAATCTTTTCAAGGTGATGTTGAATTTCAGTAGTCTCTGTTATTTTAAAACATTTTTTTAAAAAACATTTATAGTGGGTTAAAAAGAATTCATAATAAATATAATCCACCTAATGTGATGATTCTATCTCACAAAAAAAAAAAAATTAAACAATCCTCTGTAACATCTTTATTTCTGGAAAGTGTTCCTTTCAGGTGTGGACTTGGGAATAGGCACCAATTTTCCCTTCAGTAGCATTTCTGCTTTATAATAAATTGCAATCCTGTTGTAGCCCCGTGTGGATTTACAACTGGCACGTTTTTTCTCTGACAATTTGGGGGTCACTGTGGATATAGGTGAGCAATAATTTCAGAGGTGATGGAGATATTGACAGAATTTAGCAGTCCAAGTTCCTAGGCAAATATTTGTAAAATTTACATGCTCACACTGGGTTTTAATTAATAAGACTTTCGGATTATATTGTTTACCTTGTTTGCTCATTGTATTTTCTTTGAAACTGTCAAAAATATGAATTTCCGTTTGTGCCAGGGTCAGTACTATGAAATGGTTAAAGTAAAAGCTATCCTTCCTCCCTCAAGCACATTTAAGCAAAGAAGAAAGTTACAGTTATTAGAGGCTTAGCTGAAAAAAAACACATTGTGTGCTTTTAGTAAACAAGAATTATATGACATTTGTTTTGGGTAGGCTTATGAGTGTACGAAACAGGTAAAACTGTTTTATCAGGCTTCACACTGAGCAGAGACCCTGACAGTATTGAGAGTTTCTGATAACGGGCCAGATTTAGTCACTCAAGAAGGGACTGGCAGGATTGAGCCCCCTCTGTTCACTTTATGTGTGTAACCTATAAAGAAGAAGCAAGTCTAAACATAACTCTAGCCATGTGTAAAAGTGAAAATGTTTCAGTCAGTATGGAAGAAATCAATGAACTAGATTTCTTCCTTCGGCTTCTTTAAAAGAATTGTCACAAGAAGAAAACAGAAGATCCCAATTAATGAAACAAAGGACAGTTTAGGCCATTTAACCTGGAACAATTGTTTCCTCGAGTTAAGGTTTATTTAAAACTCAGAGCAAGTCTGAAACGTTAATTCTAGTGGTACCCTTTGAAATCCTCTTTTATTCCAGCACTCACTACACACGTGAAAGCAAATCCTGCGATAAACTGCAGGCTAAGTGCCTGTGGCCCAACCAGGACCATACAAAGGCGACACACGTAGCATATGTCACTGCCAGCAGCACATGAGTGACTTCGCCAGGGGATATCCCTCATCTAGATCCCATGCCGGACAACCAGGGCACAAGGAAAAAGGCCAAATAAAAAGGAAGGAGGGAGAAAGAGGAAGGGGATGAAAATAGGAAGAAGAGCTAGACCTCAAACCCCACCTCCTGCCCCAGACAAACGAGGGCAGGTAGGCCGGTTGGGAAAGCTGGCCACCTCCCGCGGAGGGGATGCCGCTGCCGCCGCCGGCGGGGAGCGCGCGGCGCNGCCTCTCCGGAGGCTCCGCGGAGCTCCGGGCACCGGCTGTACCGGGCCCCGCAGACACGGTGGGAAGAGTGGGGCTGGTAATGAATTCCAGCAGAGAGCTGGAGAGGAAGCATTTTTCAGAGGTCTGCCATATTTAGCATTGACCACACTAAACATGTTATTAGCCACGGGGCGGGGGGAGGAAGGGACGAGGGGGGTGGTGTAGGGAGGGCAACGGGGGATGTGATAAGGGAAAATAGATAATGACACATAATCCAAACCAGAAGTTTGAAACCAAGTTAGTTCGCTGAAAAGAACCACAAGCTCAACTTTTTTTTTCTTTTTCCCTCGCTCCCCCTCCCCGCCTTATTTTTTTTTTTAATAGGCTGGGACTGAAAGACAGGGAGATATACTTGTTAAGGGAAGAAATATTCCTCTAGCAACCGGATAAATAAAATAGCTGAAGTGAAACAGTGAAAGAGATGGGGGTAGGGAAATTCAAAGAACGTACTACTATTTAGAAACCCCAAAGGAAATTGTAAAGTAGGAAATGAAAAGAAGGAGGAGAAACATTTCTGTTGTAAATTAGAGGGAATGAAGATTAGCGGGAGAAAAGGGGGGAAATAGCTGCAGAAGGTCTGAAGTAAAGCACCAGTGAAGATTAGCCAATGTATAAAATATTCCAACTGTGGAAAGATCGTGGTGCGCTCATCCCTTCAGCATGGGTGTGTGAAAGGGAAATGAGTAGGGGTAATTACTAACATAGCACACGTCCGGAGGAACCAATCCAAAATAAGAGATAAATTTGGCTGGTGAAGACAGATAGGAAAGAGGCTGGAAAAAAACTTAGGAATACTAAGAGAGGAGAGGAGAGGAGAGGGAGAGGGAGAGAGAGGGAGAGAATTAAAGGACGAAAAGGGCTCCAAGAGTACAGGGGAAACTTAGAAAACCAGCTGGATAGGGAATAGCTACGGCAGAGATGGAAAGAGAATGAAAGTGAGAAAGAGAATCGGAGAGATTGAGGGAAGCAGATAAACCTGGGAAAGGGAACAGTTGGAGCGGATGGAAAGAAGGAAAGCAGGAGCGCAAAACTAGGAGAGAAGGAAGGAGGGACGGAGGGAGGGATGTGGGAGAGAAGGAAGGAGACAGAGGGAGGAGACAAGGACTGAAGTCTTCCAGCCTGCGGAAGGTGCAGCACTGAGTGAGAGAGCTCACTCTGAGGGTTAGGTTAGATTTCCAGAGCTCTTAGAGCTCATCGACCAGCCCGCTGGAGTCACTATTCAACCCGAGTCCCAAACACACGCCTCACTAACTACTTTACAGCCACTTTCATTGATTTTCTTTATCAAATAAACATAATACCCGTTACAGCAACACTTCCTCTTCGCGCAGCCAGAATGCCACAAGCTCTGATTGCTGCATTTCTCCGGCTTGCAGTTCCCCACCCTCCACTCCTAAATAAATTGTGTTCTTTCACTTAAATGGTCAAAGACATTATTGCCTGTAGAATTTTTCTGTAATCTCAAGGTACGCTGCGAGCTAGGCAAATCGTTTAAATTATAAGGTAAGGGGTGCCCATTCCCATCGCCCTGGTATGAAGACAAAATTTTTTCTCCACAAATTCAGGCGTAGCTTATATTTACATATGTACTTAATGCTAATAAGTGTTAACTTAATTTAAGAGGTTATGTCAAAGCAAAAGCTCCAGCCTGAAAAAAATGCAGGAAAAAAATTAACACAATTTTAGCACATGCACCTAAACTGTCACTTGATCTAAGCATTTCAGCCTCAAAATTCAATTTTATTTAAAAAATCCCCTAAAAGTAGCCCCCTTCAAAAGCTGGTTTTGAACCAGGCTCTTCCATATATGTCAAAGGGCTGTTGAATTATTCATTATTATAATTACTATCATCATTGTCATTATCCCTTTCCATGTGGAAATAATTTTATTATCGTAATTTGATATCTGAAGAATTTCCTGTTAGTCGTTTGATAATAATTTTTTCTACTGAAAAGAAAAGTTTTGTTTATAAATGAGAAAAAAATATTTTAAATGCTTTTATGTTAACTATAGATTTCCGTTTATCTAATCGATCGGAAAGCCAATAAATCGATTAAAGGTTTAGTGTTTTACAAACAACCATTTTGTGCTTTTTGATTTTACGTTCAGAGTGATTTTAATAAAGCTAATACCTTCTCTGAGCGTTTGTTCACCCCAAACCTAATATTCCATCATTTCTATTATTTACAATTGCAATTTAAAGTGTTTCTAATGAGAAAAAAAAAACACAAATAAAAGAAGGAAATAATCTGATTAAATGACTTTCTGCCTTTGGTCAACATATTTAGGCAAAGCCCTTAAAAATCTTGGTGAATTATATGCGATCATACAGTGATTGCGGAATATTAAATTAAACTTAGATAAATCCGCATTGAAGGAGGCAGCACCCAATCCTGAATTTATTTCCCATTTTCTATAACAGCATCACTGCGCTCCTCTCTTTGCAATGACAATGTGCCAAATCTAGGCATTTTGAAAACATTTTCCATATGCTTTAACTGAAGACTGATAGACAAAGAAGAAAAGGAGATGGTCTTTTTTCTCTTGAGGTATATTTCCTTTAACTTTTCCTCCAACCTTTTCTGATCTTCATCATTTTTTAAACAAAAGTTTGAAAATCATTAGGACCGTGGGTTTTTTTACCTTTTAAGTTTTTTTTTTTTCCCTTATCGCGTAATCAATTCCTGAATTGTGGAGTTTCAGTTACGCTTTAATGCAGGACTATAGAACTGTCATTTCTATACCTTGGCGGACAACATTTTGGGAGAAAGCATTGATTCATTTAGTTTTCGCTTTCTGCTTTTTGTAATTAAAGATGGTTTTAATTATACTTTTTTTTGTAAGTCGGATCAGATGTGCTGCTTGCTTGCTGGAAGGTTTTTTTCTTTTAACGGTGCTTTTAATTTATGTGTAGTTTTTACGGATAACACAGAGGTGGTGGCTTTTATTTAGCTGTAAAATCCACACGTTTTCTTTGAAAACTTGACTCCTTGGGCGAAAATAACTTTTTCTGGTTGCTTTATAATCGCTGTTTGTCGCAGAGGTAGTTTAGCATATTGTCTACACAACAAAGATTCCTGTTTTATTGGCAGTGTGGATTGCTGGATTTAGGTATAAATATTTCATAACTTTCCTCTTTCTACAGTAAGATCGGTAGTTTTATTGGCTTTTTCTCCCTTTTTGTCTGTCTTTCTACCAGAACCGTTTTATTTCTGAAGTCCCTTTTTGTCCTTTTCCAGGATAGAATGTAAAATTTTTCCCTTGGATATATCACTGCTGGAAATATGCTCTTGGGCTTTCTGGAGGGGATGGGGGGGAGCGGTGGTAAGCGGTCGTTTTCCTTTATTTGCATAAGAGCTGGTGAAGTGCCTGTGAAGTTGGTGAATTGCTATTGTTTGGGGCTAGTCCTGACTGTTTTTGTTTATAAACACTGGGGTGGTTGCCGGGAGGGGAGGGAGGTCAGAGCACTGTCAAAGCGCTGACCTCTCAAAGCCCAGAGGGCGCCTGGCTCCTTCACCCTCTCCTTTCTCTCTCCCCCTCTCCCTTTTTCTTTCCCTTCCCATCCAAGGCCAGGAGCTCAGGTTCAGGGCATTTAATCCCCGCGATCTGCCCAAGAAAGGAGCTGAAAAAGGGCTGTTAAGGCTCCGGAGGAAACGCCGGCAGCAGACTCAGACCTGGAAGGCTTTTATTTATAGTAACGTCCGGGTGCGCGTTTTTTGTGCGGCTCCAGCCAAAATAACAACAACAACAAAAAGCCAATCGGGAACGGCACTATTTAGCTCAAAATCTCAGAGAGATGTCTATACTATTCGGCTGTGATTTTTCTCTAAGGTCACTGCTCGTTAGACGCACTTTCAGTAGGTGAATGCCAAATCCGGGGCAGTGAGGGCAGAATTGAAATGCAATATGTTACTGTTGTTTTATTTCTTTTTCGAACAAAACTTTCCAGGAATCAGATCGGGGGGTTTTGTTTTCTTTTCCTCCTCCCTCTTCCCCTCGCCTTCCCCCCTC
>WEIV01030917.1:190-31847 GCA_013390005.1 Calyptomena viridis
CAGTATTTTATTCATGCTAAAGAAAGAAAAGGATAGTAAAAGAAGTTTAGAAATTTTTTTAAAATTCTGTACAGAAATTTCATGTTGGAGGTGAAAATATATTTCAATTAAGATTTTGTTAAATCCAGTGGGAAGATTTTCAACATGATATTTTACAATAGTCATGAGATAGGTTTCCTTTTTGATGCTCTTTCTCCCTCTCTCTCCTGTGGTCTTACTTCCCCTTTAAACATAAAATTCACTCATACAGATAGAAATTAAAAGCTCTGGTAGAATCAAAAAACTCTGGCTATGATGCACCCTGAACATGTCAAAGACAGAAAGTCTTTATTACTATTATCCAATTCATGAAGGCACAGATATAAGAAATGAACCAATACTATTGATATCCATAAATTATTTGAATCACATCCATGTAGTTGTTACCTTTTGGGGTTCAGAATTTTTTTTATTTTTAAGATATTGTGGTTTTCCTTTAATAAAATGCCAAAGCT
This sequence comes from Calyptomena viridis, assembly GCA_013390005.1. Classification (NCBI taxonomy): domain Eukaryota; kingdom Metazoa; phylum Chordata; class Aves; order Passeriformes; family Eurylaimidae; genus Calyptomena; species Calyptomena viridis. The sequence goes on from WEIV01030917.1 coordinate 685, forward strand.
CCCTGTGTTTTTAAAATTAAATTCTAAATTTTTTTCCTCATCTTTATATGGACTTGTTCCTCATTCAGAAAAGACATGATCTAGAAAACTTTGAATTCTTTCCTGCAGCTTTTCATTCTCAGGCTTTCATATTATATTGATTTGGTGTGGCACTATTCTACCTGCGCAGCAAATTTTGTGTTAATTTGGTTAATTTATTAAACATTTCAATATTTATATTTTTGCATATAGTTGCAAAATCTCAGTTGTCTGACCTATGTAAAGTTGCAAATCCTTTTTTCTGGCAAGCCTCTAGTTTTTTTTTTCTCACAACCCAAAAGGAAGTGCTTTGACTTCATTTGATTCAGACCAATTCAGATAATTTTCCCCATCTCCATTGTTTTCCAATCCCAGGAAATCAGATCACTTGACTACAGTGATAGATTTTCAGTCTGAATAGCAAGAATGTTTTAACTACCCTGGTAGCAGAAGAGAGGAAAACAGTAAAATGTTGGAAAACAAGAGAAATATAGTCCTAAAGAAAGCCATTCATCTATATATTATCTAAGTGTAAAGAGAATTTTAAAAAAAGCCCCTAGGTGCTTTTTCCTCAGCTAGCCAACAGGAAAAATTAATTATTATGTGTGCCTACTCAGTTATTGTCGTGTTTTGTAATTTTTATTTTTGTAATTTTTTAATAATGGAGCATCACATCAAATTTTCATAGATCATCACCAGTCCATTTGCCTGCTCATTAGTGGAGCAGTACCTTCTTCCAATAAGACTACAAAGAATCAAGACTCTTTTCCAGGATGTTTTTTAGTCCTGAATGTAAAATTGAAATAAATAGTCATTCTAAAACTAGAAATAGCATGATCTTTGCTATGGCACAAGTTTGTAAAGCCAAAATACTTATTCATTGGTCCTTCAACATACTTGATATATATTCTGAGCAGATTATGATATATCTGAACATCAATTTAAGATTCAGAGTGAACACAGAGCACTCACAGGAACATAAAGAGTTTAATACATTATACACAATGAACTCACTTCGTCATAACTTTAGACACCAGTGTACTGAACAAAATGAGTATTACACTGGTGATAATATTGTCATATGGAGTTGAATTAATCTGAAGGCTCTGTAAATTACCAAAATAAAAATATCCAATCCAAAATAGATGCTTTATTTAACAAATACTTGGTATACCCAACAGCACATACCTCCGCATCTGAAAATAAGACTAAGTAATCCTTATGGATTTCTAAAGGAGTCCTAAATTACCTGTAAGGCGTATTTCTTGTCACTTAATATTTTATGACATTAGAATAAATTGTAATTAAACTAGCTAGATAAAGTACTGAGATAAAAGTAGCTTCTAGAATAGTTTATTTTTTCATTGGAGGAACAAATGGTGGAAGTCCCACTCCAAATATATATATACTGATTCTGATGCCAATGTTAGGTTCCATCTAAGAATTTGCTAGTATTATAGCTACCTCTGGAACATTATTTAATTCATGCCACACAAAATTCACTTATAAAGGAACACACATTTGTAATAGAGCTAATAGAAATTTTTGCAGTAAAATATTCTTCCTTTGAGAAAGCTGATTTGATGAGAAAAAACTTCATAGAAGCAGGTCAAAATTTACGATTGCATTTTATTTCTACATCCAATGATTAATTTGGATTGCCTGTTCTCTAAATAAATGAATGCTATCTAGTGTAGAAGAGTTATATTTTTCAAAAGCTTCCATAGAATGTAAGTTCCCTTTTCTGAGCTTTTTGGTTTTAAGATTTTGGTACCAAATTTAAAGATAAAAATATAAATAAATCATATTCTATAATATTTAAATTATTCAACCATCTGTTTTCTTCTACATGAGAATACTGCTAAGGGAAAAAGTCCAAAGCCAAATTTTATTTAATATTTTGCGTGCAGTTACACATGTTCAATGATGACTATTCCCATGAAAATTATAATGTGCTATATTCTATTATTTTGCTAATTATACATTATAATCTGTTGGGAACAATGAATAAGATAATAATACTGTTACTTGCAGGCCATCAAAACCAGAAACATATTCATGCTTGTCAGTCAAGACAATACAAGTCATAATTTTCATTTGCCCAGATTGGAGTTAAATGTGGACGTAATGAAATGCATGAGCAGTCTAACACAAGGAGGTTACACTAGCAAAATTTAAAAGAGAAATGTCATATTCTTGAGCTAGTGTTGTCTCAGGCACAAAATCTCAGTGTGAATCTCTAAAGCAGAATGGCAATGACGACTTTTAATCTGCCTTTGCTCTCAAACCCTTGTGATAAGCACATGACTAAGATATTTTTAGCCAATGTTTTTCAGTCAAGTGGACTTTAAATAGTGTCTGAGCTGTATTACAGCTTTCTGTTGTGGTATTTTTTGCAATATTTTGCTAAGCATATATGTCACAGATTATGGAGCAGTGGCGCAAGAAAATATTTGGAGTAGAAGGTATTGTTGAGACAGCTTTGGTAGATTATGAAGCTAAAGTAGCCAAGATTGGCACAGCTGATTCAGTGGTATCAACAGAGAGATCACTGAGGAAAAACAAAAATCTGAGATCTGTGCTTATGCACTCTTCTTGGACATATTTGGCTGCCACAGAAGAGAGCTAGGAGTGAAGAAACATACCTGCAGCACAGATGACCCTATGGGGTATCAGGACATGGAAGTTAACTGGGAGGGAAGATTTTTGTCAAAGTGATTTAAATTCTATTGACTGAAGGTGGAATACAGACTTGTCCTTGTGCTGAAGATCTCTGTAACCAGTCTGTATGTAATATGTATATTTAAATATGTATGGGTTATATAGCATTATGTACATTATAAACTTTCTATAGAGACAGAGAATACTTTGGGAATGTGTAATTTTGGTGATTATTGTGGTATATGTAAGAGTAATTTTAGTCTAATTTATTTTTTCTGTAGCTCAGAAAACACTGTAATACCACTGTTAGTGATAAACCAAAGGCCTTGTAGGAAACCTGCAATGACTCAGAAAAATAACTTGTCAGTCTTGCTTTTTCTAGACTTGGTCTGGCTTGCCTAAACTATTGTTTCAGTTTGTTTAGCCATAAGAGCAATTTTCTAACTACAGGCTTACTACTGTCATTAGCTTAGCTCTCTATGTGTAATATAGTCCCTTTGTTACATAACAGTAGCCTACAAAGTAGTTCTATAAAAAATTTAATATACTTAGGTAACAGATAGAAATAAAATGTATTTTTCTAGTGTGAAATTAATCATCTACTCCCTTAAAATAAAAACATAGTGCAGAGAAATTCAGTAGTGGAAGACAGCAGGGGACGTAAAGTTTGGATGCATAGGTCTCTAAGTAAATCTCTGATGACTGACTACTGATCACAAAAAGAATGTTGTTTTGGGAGCTGGGTAAAAAATTTTAGGCATTTTAAGCAGAAAAAAATAACAAGTATATAATGTATACAAAACCTATGGGGTACAGTAAGACTTTAAAATAGCATAGAATTTGGAGACCTATGAAGGAAGATTGATTAAGTGGACTATGGGAACCAATGCATGAAAATTCAAGGATGAGAAAAATAATCCTATCCTCTCAGTGAAGAACTTGTGCTGACAAGGTACTGTAGCCTTCTTCCAACATCATCTTATTAAAAAAGTTGTTGCCATTGACACGAAGGCCCAGCAGGGCAGTGGCAGATTGAGGATAACACCATTTGTAAACAAGTACTAACTATTATTAGTGAGGATTTTTCTTTAGTAATAATATACTTCTGACTACCTATATTAGTATATTTGTAGCTGCACTAAAACTAAGCAAACACTAACAATAAATTCTTTGTTTCCAACATTCCAAAACAGGAAATTGCACAGCATAACTTATTCTGGAATGCCCCCTTCAGTCTTGGTTGCAATTTGAATTCAATAATTCAACTCCAACAATCTGATCCAATAAAGAACATTTGGCAAATCTAAGTTAGAACTTTCCCATAGATTCTAAGACTTATATTTTGTTACGTGGGCTTCCCAGTCAATGAGGAGAACAGGTAGGAAAGTAAAAGACTTAATAAAAACTATTGAGATAGACCTTAAAAACACATCAACACCTACTGAAAATTAAGGATGCTGGGATCCAATACCTTATTTCTAGGTTAGGAGAATCAAAGTCATATACATCTGTCAAAAGCCATAAGATTTAGTGAATATGTGGTGATCGTCTACTTTCCTCACCATTTAATCCTTGTCTGAGTAAGTCTGGTCATTGCAAAGCAATTCATTTAAGATAGATAACTGACAGTAGAGGGAAAACAAACAAACAAACCAACCAAAACAACAGCCCATCTCAGTTGTAAAGACATTAAACAGAGAAGATGAATCCTGTAGTCTCATCCTGGACAAGTTCAAGGAGTAGATCCATGGGAATCTCATAAGGTTTAACAAAATTCAGTACAAGGTGCTGCACCTGGGTCAGAAACCCCTTGGCATCAATACAGGCTGGGAGATGAACAGATCTGGAGCAGCCCTGAGGAGAAGGATTTGGGGATGCTGGTGGAGGAGGGGCTGGACCTGAGCTGGCAATATGCACTTGCAGCTCAGAAAGCCAATTGTATTCTGGGCCGCATCAAAAGGAGTGTGGCCAGCAGGTCAATGGATGGGATTCTGCCCCCCTACTCAACTCTGGTGAGACCTCATCTGGAGTTTGCATACAACTCTGTTGCTGTATGCTGGGGTCCCCAGCACAGGAAGGACATTGATTTTTTGGAGCAAGTACAGAGGAGGGCCACCAAGATGATTAGGGGAATAGAACAACTCTCCTGTGAGGAAAGGCTGAGAGAATAGGAATTGTTCAACCTGGAGAAGACTTCAGTCTTCTGAAGACTGAAGACCTAATTGCGCCTTCCAGCACCTAAGGGGAGCCTACAAAAAAGATGAAGAGAGAATATTTATGGACAAGGGGAATGGCTTCAAACTGACAGAGAGAGTGTTGGATTAGATATCAGGAAGAAATTCTTTGTTGTGAGGGTGATCAGGTACTGAAACTGGTTCCCAGAGATATTTGTGGGGTCCTCATCCCTGGAAGTCTTTAAGGTCAGGTTGGATGGGGTCTGAGCAATCTGGTCTAGTGGAAGGTGTCCCTGACTGTGACGGGGCAGGGCAGGGGGGGTGTTTGGAAATAGATGATCTTTAAAGACCCTTCCAACCAAAGCCATTCAATGATTCAATGATACTTTTTCCATGAGACCGTTTATTACCACAAAGCCCTTTCTTCTCATCCTCTGAACTACAGTTAAAAAAGCCAGTGAGGACTGTAAAAGGGTAATATTTAACTAACAGCTTAGTTGGCACCTTACAGAAAAATATGCCTGTCCCACTGTGTGATTCATTCTGTACTTTGTTTTCAGTTTTAATCAAGTTATTCTTTTGTGTAAAGTCAGATATCAAGAAAGCTTCTCTTGCTCCTGTCTGTTTGTATTCAAGTTGTATCTGTTTTAATAAAGCTTATCCAAAGCCTCCTAAAGTCAATGAGCCAAGGCTTCTTTTCATTTTGGACTGGACTCAAGGTGTCAAACAAGCAGATCAGTCAAAGTTCACTGTTGTATTGCAGAAGGTATTTTGAATTAACTGACAAATCCTATTAATATTTCGAAAGTTAGTTTCTGAACTGTGAAATGAATCCAGAAGTGAATAAGACATTCATGCAGACTTTGAAAAAATTACTTACTATGCACATAATGTCATATTTATGTTGATTTGTATATTGAAAATTGACTGTAGCATATTTTTCCTCCACTGTAAGGGGAAAAACTGATACATTGGATTACATAAATTGATTGATACATTAGATTATATAAAGCTGACTGTTATTAGCAACTCACACTAAATAATCAGACTAAATAGAACTTTTTTTTCCAACTAGTCAGTGAAACTCAGATCCCACTTTTAGAATGGAATCAAAACTAGTTTTCACAGATGTCTCCGTAGAAGCGCTAGTAGCAAATATATCTAATGAAGCTTCTGAAGGATAGTTTTTTGAAGAGTGTGAAGAAGATTTTTTCTAAATGGGCATTTAATTGGCTGTTTGAGCATCCAATTCCAGTGCTTAACTAACCTCACTGTAAAACATTCTTTACACATTCTGAATTGCTGTTTTCCTCATTACAACTAATGTTCACTCCCTCTCAACCTTTTTTTTATAGCACTGAGAAAAGTTCAACTCTGTCTCTTCTATATCCTCCCACAACATAATTCAAGACAAATTATGTTGCCCCAGCTTTCTGGTCCTCACTCTGAACAATCCTAACTGTCTCAATCTCTTGATACATCACAGGCTTCAGATGTCTTACCATCATGGTGGTTTTCCAGAGGGTTTGCTTAAATTTGACAGCCTTTCTTTTACTGGTGAGCTCAGCACTGGACCCAGCACTCCAGATGTGTCTCACCAGTGCTGAAGAGAGGGAAACGATGACCTACCTCAACATGCTGATGCAGCTCTTTCCGCTGCAGAAGAGGATGCCTACATGCTTGACTGATGCATAAGGAGCATACTTCTGACTCATGTTGAAGTTGCTGATCTGCAGAGCCTTTTTTACAATCTCAGCCTGTGTTGGTAGATAGACTTACACTGTCCTCATAACAAGACATTGTTTTTGCCTTTGCTGAATTTCATTAAATTCCTTTTATCTCACCAGCAATAAAGATTCCACTGAAATGGGTTACCAACTCTATCTTTCCACGTAGCCAGTAAAAGAATTCCACACTTTGGAAAGACGAAACCAAACAAGAAATTATTCAAAAATCCTAGCAGATGAGCATTAAGTCGAAACATCAAAGCAATATTGGGTTTGTTTTAAGAACTATTGAACTTACAGGTTTGAAAATTTTCCTGAATTTCACAAGACCTTGCTCAAAAACTCCATTGCAATAGAAGGAAGTACATTCTACCAAGATGTTTAGCAAATATGCTTAATTTTATATTGATATAATCTTATTAACTTTAGTGAGGCCAATGTGTGCTTGAAATTAGGTATTTATTAAGTGTCTTGAAGGTTTAAGAATGTGAATAATGAAAGAAGTTTGAATGAAGTTATTTTTGAAAGTATAATTCCAAAAACTTTGGATGTTGATATCTTAATCATTGATACCTACAATTTTTCTTATGTTTATAATCTTACTTTAGTATGGTGCACTGTTGAGTTATTAAACATCTGTATTGGTAATAAATATATTTAGGAAATCAGCATTTCTATGTTTAAAAGAACTTGTATAATTTCTGCAGTAGTACATTTCAAACAAGACATATGCATGAGTCACTTACAGTTTCACATTATAAACTTACGTAAAAATAGAAGAGAGGAAAATATGAGGTTTAGTGTATTTGGTATTTCGTGCCTGATAAATTTAAAATCTTTACCTGATGACTAGATATGGCTATTATAATATATCTCAGCTGCAATTCAGATACAGGAAGGATCAGAAATTACAGTTCCCTAGAGAAGCAAGCGTAAGTATAATTAACAGAAACTAAGAGATGACAATACTTTACAAATGCTTGCTCTCTTAGTAAAGAGAGTGTTCTTTCCCTGTGGAGCAACTCTTTAACTTAATATTTTCATTGGCTTGCTTTGCACAAAATCTACAACTGTATAACAAAGTTCAAGAATTGCAGAAAACTAGGGAGTAATGTTACATGCAAGACTCTATCATACTCGGGCAATGAAATGAGACTGAAAAGTATGATGTCGCATAAAGCACTGTGGTTTAAATGAATGGGAGATTTACACTTTGAGTTACTGTGGTAGGTTGGCCTTTGTCCACCAGATGCTTTATCACTCCCCATTCTCAGCTGGACAGGATAGACAAGATATCATGAAAAACAATTTGTAGGTTGAGATAAGGCAGTTTACTAAAGCAAAAATGAAAGGCTGCATGCACTCAAACAAAATTAAACCCCAAATATTTTTTTCTCTATTCCCCCCATCAGCAAGTGGTGTCTGGCCACTTCCCAGGAAGTGGGTCTTCAGCACGTGTAGTGGTTGCTCTGGAAAGTAAACGCTGTAAGTAAAAAATGCCTTGCTCCTTCCTTCTCCTTTTTTAGCTTTTATATCTAAGCCCACATCACATGGTATGGAATATCCCTTTGGCTAATTTGCATCAGCTGTCCTAGTCATGTCCTCTTCCAAGACCTTGGCCACTCCCAAACTACTGATGGAAGGGAGGAGTGTTGGAGAGAAAGTGCTGATGCTGTGCCAGCCTGGCCAAACAGTAGCCAAAACATAGGTGTGTCATCAACCTATCTAGATACTGATCAACATCTAGATATCAATGCAAAGCACAACACTGTGAGGGCTGCTATGGAGAAAATGAACTCCATCTCAGACAGACCCTATACAGTTAAACACAAACAAAACCCAAAACGAACAACAAAAAAACAGAAATTACTCAAAGCAAAGCAAGGAATCAGGTAGCATACCCAACAGGCCTGAAGACTATTAGGAAAGCAGACAAAAACAACCCTAGACTGTTCAGCCCAGGAAAGAAAAAAAATCAGAGGAATATAATGACTGTCCCTAAATAATTAAGGAGACAAATACTAAAGAAGAAAAGCTATTTAAGCTGATGGACAAATGATTTCACAAGGGAAATGTTTATAACATAAGCATGAATTAATTATGTTTGGGAAATAGAGCTTAGCAGGATAAGACTTTTCAGAAGGATAAAAATTATTTTGAAACAGATCTGGAATTCACAAAGGTAGTGTTTCTACCTATCCAATGGATTTGCCACAGCCAGGGACCAGTATATATGACCTCAAAAACTACTTTAATTTTCATGTTCCTATGAAAGGTATTCCTACTGTATTTACTGTTTGTTAGTTTTTCAACCAGCACAGTTCAATTTCAGCACAGCCCACTGTGATTCTGAAGAGCCAATTGTTATGATTTTCTTCTGTTTCTTTGAAGATATTCCTTACAGTAATGTTGCTTTGTTACATATTGTTGCAACAGTAATATTTGTAAATTTTAATATTGTTTAAAAAAACCCTGCATTAACACTTGTGCTTAATTAATTTTTTAAATGGTTGATTGCTTTTTGTGATTTGGTAAAGAAAATATTTACACAGTTAGTTTTAGATGAAAATAGAAAACTGAGAAGAACCTAATTAACTTAACAGTGTAGTGACAAAATTATACTGCAAAAAAATTAGACACTAAACTACAGTACAAAAAATACTGATTTTTTTCCTCTGAAATGATTAAAAATTGGTTTTCAGAACATGAAAAATATGATTCTGCTGAGTCTGACATTTTTAAGAGCAAAATATTTTTGTATTATAGATGTTACTTACTAATTTAGTATTATTCCATATAAATAAAATGTGTCCTCATAATTCTTGAGTATATTCTTACCTGAAAACATGAATAAATCTGGGTGTTGTAGCACAGTCTGTGATTGTAACCACTGTTTGTTTTTCACAAGCACCAGAGTTCACATCAATACTTCAGTCTTTCTCAAGATTAAATTAAAGTACTATATTTGTTATAGCAATATATACATACAAATAACTTGGTAACATTGAGAGTGGGACTGATTTTAACATTATGTGGAATTTTCTTCTGAAGGTTTGGCTCCTTCACCAGACATCTCAAGTGTTCAGTGAAAGACTTGACAGTAGATTGAACAATTTATTAGTCAGTTGCAGAATGTCTTCTTTTATACACAATCACATCTGGCCTCATAACCATGTTACACACAAGGTTTTTTTCTAATTAATTTGATTTTTTCACATAAATAAAATTTCTTCTTTTTTATAATTTATTTAAAGTGTAATTTCTACAGTAGTTCTAACACTTACTTGGACTCAAAACTGAAACTGTTACCTGATCCACAATGATGGAACAGTGAGTTCAGAGCAACAAAATATTTTCGTTAGGTTTTGACTAACTGCATTTGCATTTCAGTTCTTATTGAATTGCAAATATAAACACAGCTAGAACACAAATCATCCCTAAAGAAAAATAGACTTTTTCCTAGTCTGTTATTATGGTAATAAGGTATCTGATACTTCACTGTTAGCATAAAACGGGTTTTAACTGTTTCTTGTGTTAATGCATGTCACCTTCTGCAATAATTAGTTGTAACACTCAAAGAATAACTTGTTCTTTGGTGTCCATTGAAATCAACAAGGCAGTACCTTCAGAGAGGTTTGAGATTATGACCTAATGCATTTGCTGTATTTCATATGACCTCCAAGTATGATACTAAGCTTGAAGCCCAGAAGACAACTGCAGTTTTGACATTAATGCTGTTTTGGTGTAACTGGTCCTGCCTTTCTGTGCTTGAGATTCTATTGAATCCGCTCACTTTTTCTTTACTGATTAAAGAAGTCGTTCTGTAAAATACTGACTTTTGAAAAGGTGGTGTTGTGGTTTTAAGTAGCCAGAGGTTTTTATTAGCTGGGGGGGGCTAGGAGAGAGGCTTCTTTAAGAAGCTGCTGGAGTTTTTCTCTGCTCTAAGCTAGCTCAAGGACGACTGCTAACGCCTCTGTTATAACATATTTAAGAAGGAGAACAAAAAAAAAGCTGGGCAGAACATCATGGCGGCTTAAGAGAAAGGAGGGTGGGAAGTTTGATTAACACCAAGGTTGGAGAGAGGAGAAAGAGAAGATGCCTTAAACACTGGAATAGGGCCCCAGCAATCTGTGAGGACCCATAGGGGTGAAGATTCTTTTTTTCCTGTGAACCCGCGGAAAGATTGGAAGACTCCNGCTTTTAGTAGTAGTAGTAGTAGTAGTAGTAGTAGTAGTAGTAGTAAATACTTAACATTCTAAATTAGAGCCTGTTTTGCTTGTGTGAAGTAGTTAATAAACAGTTGCTTGTAATCCTTATCACAAAAGTCAAGGGTTTTTTTTTCCCTTCTCTGAGAAATTTTAGATCTGTTTGTGGGCTCTCGGCTTTTAGCCAGAGTCAAACCATGACAGGTGGACTTGTAAGGACTTTTTTACAGCTGTCAAATTTATTGACTCAACAATAGTTATTTAAAAATAATATTTCATGTTAATATATTTACTTTGAAATAGATTCCACATGCAGATCTAGAAGATTTCCAAATCTAGGTAGGTTCCAATTTAGTTTGATTGATCTCCTTCATCTGCAATACAGGATTCTATCATAAAAGAGCATTTAAATAAGTTTTCAGGGGTCTGAGGATGACTCCTGGGGTAGGGCTTATGTTAACATCATGGTCTAAAAATGTATTTAGCTGGACTTACAAAGCTCAAAAATAGATTGTGATGGGCTGACCTTGTCTAGCTGCGCTACCCATGCTCAGCTGTTCTCTCACTCCCTCTCTGCAATGGGACAGGGGAAAAAGTAGGACGAAAAACCTCATAGGATGACATAAAGACAGCTAGATCACTTACCAATTTTCATTATAGGCAGAATAGGCTTGACTTAGGGAATACTAATTTAATTTGTTGTTAGTTAAAATAGAGCAAGGTGGTGATAAATGAAGACAAAAGTAAAACCACACTTCATTGTCCCCTCTTCTTTCCAGCATCACCTTCAGTTCGTCACTCCAGAATCCTCTGTCTCCTCACTCCAAGCAGCCCAAAAGTTGTGGTCAGTCTGTAAGATTTTATCTTTTCTGCTCAGTTCTCCTCACACTTCTCCCGGCTCCTGCATGGGTCCTCTCCACAGGCTGTAGTCCTGCAGCCCTCCTCAGAAAGCCCTGCCTACAGCCCCTGCTGCTATCAGTGGTGATGCATCTACACCCCATACATAGAGCTAGAGATGTCTTGGTTTTGTTTCAGACTACGTTGAAAAATAGAAATGTCCATTCTAAATGAGATTACAGCCTGAGTGAGCTTCACTGGGTACCTTACTACATGAATTGAAAAATGACAAGTATGAAATGGATGGTTCAACAAAGAAAAAAAAAAAGTGAATATTTAACCAGAAATGTTGGAATCATACCAGTTGTTATAATCCATCTGAGTACAGCCTGAGCATCTCAGTATGTCTGAGCTTTGGAGCTCAGTTTCAGTCAGAAGGATATGGCCTTGCTAGGTGATTTTCTTTGCATGTATTACCAGCTTTGATCTTTGTAAGTAAAGAATTTCAACAGTAGAAAATGTTTGAAGGTCGTATTACAATTTGTACTAATGTTTCCCAGAGACTAAGAAGAGATTATCAAACTCATTTCTCTTTTGACCCAAAGCAGATCTCTTGACCTAGTTCTTCAGTGTCCAAAGACTTGGGCACTAATCCACTAATCCTCCTAGTCTCACAAATTATTGAAAGTCTATTATCTACACGCTCAGATTGAAGATCTATTGAAAAGACTGTGACCTCAGGGAAGTCAAGATAGTGACATATTGTGGGAGGAAACATAGTGACGAAGGATGAGGAAAAATCTGAAAAACTTAATGCCTTCTTTGTCTCGGTCTTTAATAGTAAGATCAATTATTCTGTGGGTACCAGGCCCCTGATCTGGGAGACAGGCACAGGGAGGAGAATGAAGCCCACATAATCCAAGGGGTAATAGTTAGTGACTTGCTACACTACTTAGAAGACTCTATCTGGAAGATAGAGATCTCTCCAGAAGAGATCTGGACAGGCTGGATGGATGGGTCAAGGCCATTTGTATGAGGTTCAATAAGGCCAGGTTCTGGGTCCTATATTTGTGTCATAACAACCCCAGGCAGCACTACAGGCTGGAGGAAGAGTGTTTGGAAAGCTGTGCAGTGGAAAAGGACCTGGGGGTGCTGGTCAATCGAAGCTGAACATGAGCCAGTAGTGTGCCCAGGTGGCCAAGAAGGCCAATGACATCCCGGCTTGTGTCAGCAATAGTGATAGTTCCTTTACATTTAATTTGATGTCACTGGCTTTCACTTCTTTTGGCTTCTTATTTATTTTAAATGGATAAATATCTGTTGATGCAATCCCAGGTTGGTTCTTGATCCAATTCCACTCTGGCTAGCTTACTCAGTCCAGGAATACATCAACAAAGGGTAAAAAGGTTACAAGGAAACTCTTGCCTTGGATATATTCAGTTTATTGACCCTCTGCTGCCAAGAAGGCTTCAGAGGAAATCAACCCCAAGGGAAACCAATACAGAGAATGATCCCACTTCCTGTTACATGGGTTTATAAAGGGTTCAGATTTCTGGGAGGGGACTAGGAAATGGCCAATGGGAAGGGGAGGTGGGGGTGGTTTAGGGAGGGATGGGAGTGGTTTGGGGCAGGGTCCTGCTCTTAGGTCAGAGCAGGGAGGGGTTTGGGTCCATATGTGGGGAGAATAGGAGGAGTGAGGGTAGGGTTACACTGGGGGAAGGGATACAGTTCTAGAACAGTCCAAGCTGGGGTTTACAGAACCATATATTAAAACATATAAACATAAAAATAGATAAACAGAATACACCACTACAATCTGTGGCCTACTCAGTTCACTACTAGAAGATGCATAGGAACAATGCTATATGTTATTCTGCTTTTTTGTCCTTTGCTAATAAACATATCATTTATCTGCCATTTATTTATAAATGTGCACCTTTAACATAAACACTAGCTTAAAGCATTCCTCAGAACTGTCTGTTTCTAGCAATAGCTAGTGTGAGTTGTGAAACATAGTGAAACATAAAACTTCTCATATTTCTAGGATTCTACATATTGTACATTATGTAGATAATGTACAATATCTTGCTGCGCGCGACATATGCAGCCACGCACGAGGTGTTGCTGTATAGTGCCTCAGTCGGGATCCGGACGAGATGCAGAACGACACTGGGGAATTCGTGGACCTTTATGTCCCTCGGAAATGCTCTGCCAGCAACCGAATCATTGGTGCCAAGGATCATGCTTCCATTCAGATAAATATTTCTGAGGTTGACAAGGTGACAGGCAGAGTGAACGGCCAGTTCAAGACTTACGCCATTTGCGGCCCAATCTGGAGAATGGGTGAATCAGACGACTCCATTCTGCGCCTGGCAAAAAATGATGGAATTGTTTCCAAGAACTTCTAACTGAAGAAACTCCAGTACAGAACATGGTGATGTTAAATAAACAGTTCAAACCTAAAAAACAAAACAAAACAAAACAAAAAACCCCTCACTCAGTACAGAGAATGTGTGCACATCATAGTCAGAAAACATATTAATAGAAAAAGCACTGTGGATCCTGAGATCAGCTCAGTTAGTTAGAGCACAGTGATAATAACACCAAGGTTTTGAGTTATATCCCTGTATAGGCCATTCAATTCAGAGTTTGACTTGATGATCCTTGTGGGTCCCTTCCAACTCAGAATATTCTGTGAAATCTGTGAACAATAGTTTGTGATAGGAACTGGAATTATGTGTGTGATTTGCTATACATATAAACTTCTTTTTGTGCAACTTAATAGGTGTGTTTACTGACGTGATATATACTTGCAGACCCAGATAGTTATGCTGAATTATTTACCATCTAGGGGGAAAAAAAAGTCTTCCATTTTGAATGCTGCAACATGTATTGAAGCTATGTATTGAATTCATTCTCCATTCACACGTAAACAAAACAAAGAAAAAAGTGTGTTGGCAACTATGTCAAAAATCTATTTTTCAGTATCACTTCAAAGAAGAAAGAGCTGCAACTATTCAAGGCTGCATACACAGAGAAACATAAGGGACTCTGCTCTGACACCATCACTGGACAGACTGACCTGAACTCCCTCTGCCCACATTAATTCTGATAGTGAAATACTGGAAAAGTCTAACACGAATTTGAGTCAATATAATAATGTTTATTCAGTAGATCTAGGAGGGCTTGTCAACTCTTGTTTTCTGACAGTGCACCATTCAAACACAATTATTTAACTGTGAAAGTGAATTGGACCTTAACATGTATCTCCCTCTGATATCAGGTCTTTCATTTACAACAATGTCCGGACATCTGCTGAATTGTCTCTCAGTGTCACAGGTATAGATTCTTGTTAATATTTTAATCTTGATTTTTTAGTGAATTTTGAGATGGAAATCTTAGTATGTGTCATTTCTACAGTATAGCTAACATTACATCACCTAGATAGCTTTGCCTTCTTGCACAATACCAACACCACATTTAATGTCACAAGAAAATTTGTTTAGCTTTGTCTCAGTAGATTACCATCTTACTGTATTTCAGTAACAGATTAATTAAGTTTATTTTGCCCATGATGGTAATTGGTAAATGATCTCCCAGTCTTTATCTTGAACTATAAGACTTTTTATCCTACTTTCTCCCCTTGTTCTGTGAGTGGAGTGAGGGTCTAGCAGCAAGCCAAAGTCAACCAATATAAATCATATATTTATCCTTTTGTAGGATGTCAAAATTTTAGGAATTTTACTGCTTTGGACTCAGATAAAAGATGTTAGATGTATTTAGCGTGGTTTTAAAATATCAGGGTGAAGCTTCACATATACCTCACATTCATATGTGAAATACATATCTGTAGCCCAGTGCTGTGGTACCAAATAGGTTAAAAATTCTTTGCCACACTCAGAAATCACCACTATTTTTAACTAAACTACAAAATCCCTCTATACCTCATATAAAACTATTAGTATTTTAGTTCCAAAGCTTTATTCCATATATTTTACTGTTGAAAACTGGTCATAGTACAATAGATGCGTGCTATCTGTCACACACCCGGATGGCACCGTTTCCCGACAGAGGTCTCACAGGATTACCTCATGGGGCTGCTTGCTCACAGTCTTCAGCTATGCATCCCAAGCTCTCATTCAAAGAAAAAATTCCTGAAATGTATCTTATTTCTGAAGACAGGTTTTTTTAATTTGGTTTTTTTGGTTGTGGTTTTTTTTTTCTGTAATACGTAACAGTTCTTGATTCATATTCCTCTAATCAAATTGTATAAACTTATCCCTGATTTAAAGTGAGGGGCTACTAAGAAAAACATATGTTTAGCCATAACTGTTACAGTTTTTTTGTTTTCATTTCAGTGTTTCAGCGCCCACCTATCATCCACTTAGTTTTGCCACTTGAGAATCCACTCTGAGTATTTCTTAAAACTTCACTTAAGCTGCCAGGTGCCATTCTACAGAATAAAAAAAAAAATAGCAGAGAAATTTTTCTTTCTGTCATTCTCCTCTGTCTACATTTGATTTCCCAGCAAGGAAATTAACCTCTGCCCTTATTTCCAGGAGATCATTTATATTAATGAGACCTTCAGTCTTGAGCTCCTTGACTACAAAGACAATCACTGAAGCAGGGACATTCCTACTCCTTTGTCCTCTAACTCTGGAGACACGGGCAGTCAGGATAAATCCTCTGGCCCCTTGTGGGAAGCTGTTGCCATAGCCCAGAGTGCTGGCAGTTGTTTAGTTATCTGAAATCCCTCTGTTATCCAGACACAATGATAAGAATGAGAATTCAGACAGCCCCAAAATGATGTGGAATAAACGTCCCTTTTGGCCTAAGCATCATCATCATAATACTGTCAGCTTTGTTTGAAGAGTGGAGGAATTCAGGTACCAGAGAACACCTAAGGACAAATTTTAATTTACCAGAAGATACACCATTTTTTGTGCCATTGCTTCCTTGAATTTGTCCCTCAGAACTTACAGTGATTGCAGTGCTGGAGCTGGAGAAGGCAAGGTTTTCTGTCCCTTAGCAAAAGAGCAGCAAGCAATACACTTTCCATGGATGTCCCAGTTACAGTCACATCCTGGTAAAAGTATCATACCATGCATTAGCACTCTAGGACCAAGGACTGGAATCAAAGCTTTGTCACTTCCCAGCTGCACACTACTCAATGCTAAACAACACAGATGGATTTTTGCATTTGTTTTCAGGCACAGGCTTTAATTCTCTGTTGAATCATGACACAGTTTCAACAGGGAAGTTGAGCATTCCCATCTTTTTGTGGTTAATGAATTCTTCTCAGAAGACTAGTTTTCAAGCTGTCAATTTGAACCTCATGCTCCTGAACAGGAACTCTTACTATTTAGAAACATTGACAGGTGCCTGTTCTCAGAAAAGGACCAACATTTAGACTGGTATGAATTTTGCAGTCATGAGTCATTTTCATAAATGACAAAGAGACATGGACAAATAAACCAGGTACTTCATACTTCTTCAGTACAGACCACATTAAAAATAATTTGAGAGCAGCCCTACAGAGAAGGACTTTGGTGTACTGGTGATTGAAAAATTAGACAAGAGCTGACAGTGTGCGTTTGCAGCCCTGAAAGCCAGTTGTATTGGGCTGCCTAAAAAGACACAAGACCAGCAGATTGAGTGGAGCAATTCTTCCCCTGCACCACTTGTGAGACCCTGCATTAAGTTCTTGTATCATTCCAGTTTAGAAGTTTAATGTTTAATTGTGACTATTACTTAAAATGTAAGGCTTCAAAACATTTTGTTTCACCAACCTCCTGTAAAAGCCTTTAGTTCATTATTACCTACAAATTTGCATCCAGAGAAAACAGTTACGCACTTTATCTAAGAGAATTTCTTTTAATTTAGTGAGAAAATAGGTGTTTTGGCAAAAGAGTTTACAGCAGTACCATACAACCAAGGAAAAACATTACATTAAAGGACTAGCAAACATCAGCCTCATACAATTTAGTGAAATACAATTCCTCAGTTTTAAGTTACCCACAAGATAAAGGCAAGAGTAAAGGAAGAAAAGAGATTAAGAGAGTGAAGAAAGAAGAATAGAGAGAAAGAGGGGAGAGAAAAGTAGTTACTACCAGGAGTCACATGTTGTCAGGTCTAAAGGCAGAAGGCTCTGTATACCTCTTTATATGGTTTGGCTACTGTAGCCATTCCCCCCAGGCAGGACATCTGGCACACTGACCACTCAATGACCTGCTAGTGATGGGTGCAAAAGCCACGGGGTGTAGTGTGGGCCAGCTCCTACGAGGCAGACCTTCCTTGATTGACAGTCCAGCCACATGGCTCCTGGGCCATGTGCGCTCCATGGACACAGCAATCTTGGCTGCAACCATGTGCCTGCAGGCCTAGGCCTGGCCCTTCCCACACACACACACACTCATAGTGAGTTGGCTCTGACACAATAATTCAACAATCTAGTGAGATACAAATCCGTCCTCTCATAGTTCTACATACAGCTCTGGGATCCCTAGCATAAGAAAAGCATGGACCTNTAGGAAAAGCGCGGACCTGCTAGAGAGGGTCCAGAGAAGAATCACAAAAATTCTTTGAGGGCTGAAATATTCTATAAAGAAAGGCTGAGAGAGTTGAGATTGTTTAGCCTGGAGAAGGCTCCGGAGAGACCTTATTGATACTTAAAGAAGGCTTATAACAAGAATGGGGACATGTAGGGATAGGACAAGAAATAGTCCTTTTAAACCGAAAGAAGGTAGATTTAAACTAGATATTTAGGATTATAGGAAGAAAGTATTTATGGTGAGGGTGATGAGGCACTAGAACAACTTGTCCAGAGAAGTTGTAGATGCCTGGAAATATTCAAGGCCGGGTTGGATGGGACTTTGAGCAACCCGATATAGTGAAAAAATTCCTGCCCATAAGAGTTTGAACTAGATGATCACATCCAACCCAAAACATTCTGTGATTCTATGATAACCTTCTAGAATGTCTGAAGTGCAATATCAAGACCTTATTGGAAGAAAGATGCATTATTCGATTCAGCCTATATCTGTTCATATGTAGACGTGTTATTATCTTCAAAATTTTAACCAAATAATTCCTGAAGACAAAGATAGGGATAAGTGCTCTGCTGTTCCTGATGGAAGGGAAACATTTGCTTTATTTTTGTAGCAAGTTTATCGATGACTGTAACACTTTTACCTGTCAGACTATAAAAAAGGTTAGACTACTCATTCAGTAATTTCTTCCTCAAATTCATAATTTCTGGACAATATACAATACACAATAAATTTTTTTTCCAAAATGAGCTAACACATTTTATTGATTTAAATGTTAATTTGGAATTCATGTCACACTTTTATGTTGGAAGACTACAATATTCTAGTAAACAAATTATGTAAGGTGTTGTTAGCTTTAATATATGTAGGTATTTTTTTTTCTCTGCTGCAAATTTCAGCTGATCATCTTCACCAATATTTTCAACTTATGAAAAACTATATTTGTGCCAGGCAAGCAAACTTTCACTCTCCTTTTCTGTTCTTCCTATTTAGGAATTTAATAAAGTCTGTTCCAGCTTAGGAAGATCAGCCATCAATCAAGTTTTAAATATGGTGATATCATACTGAGAAGTGCATGTTTATTGTATTGATATGGAGCTTTAGTATACTCTGGAGTTACTTGAGATTCACAAAGTAATTAGCCAATAATGTTAAGAAGTTATGGCTAATTTAACTAGTGCTTAATGAAGCCTACTAAAGCTGTCAGGATTGATGAGTCCAGTGAGATTTTGTACACCAACACACATTAAAGTTAGGGTCCTCATCTCATTTTTTTAGATTAATCATTACCCTAAATGATAGTGTTTCTTTGTACTGATATAAAAAAGAGATATTTTCTTCTTTTTAAGATGTCTTAAAGGTATAAAGATGTTTAGTAGCACATCAGATTTTAAGTTGAAATAGTCTCTGGTGGTCATCCTTTTAAAATGGGTAAAGCAGACATTATTGGGATAGGTAAAAGTTGTGTGTATTATGGTATTGATACTCTTAAATTTCAGTAACTTCAGTCTCTACTGCTGTTTCATTAATAAACTGCTGTATTCCATTACTAAATTTCACCATTTTATTGAATGAATCATTGGGATTCAATGAAAATGTGAGATACTAAAATAATACTAAACAAAAATTATCATAGAGAAGAATTAACATCACAAAATATTAAAAGTCAAGAAAAATTATGTCATATCTTATAGATATAGCAGCTTGAAAGTTTTAGTCTAAGGGACAAACACCTTTTGTAACTGGCTTTATCTTTTATTCATGAAATTTTGTGTGCTTTTACAAACTCTTATGGTTTTCCACATAGTTCGTGACAGTATATGTGGCAATCTGCCAATAAACTCTGTGCTTGAAGAAGGCAAGCATCGTGGAGAACATGGGGAAGCCTAGAAGAACTTGAACTGCACGATACAGAAAGAGATACCACACCTTGGATATTGTTGCTAAGAACTGTAATTATTAATTAATAAGAGCTTGTGCTATTGTTTTGAGGAGACATAGTGTGAATTGGTGCAAAACTACTGAGCTGGGCTGTAAAGCATATAAAGTTTGTTACAATACTCGATAAATTTTCTTCAGTTGTGGATTGTCTTTGTGATCATTACTTTGACAGAACTGTGACCATCATCCTGAGCAACAGGTTTCCTTCCCTTCTGCTTTACACCCAGGGGGGACCACGCAGTGCTCAGCACAGGAGCTAATGAGCACCGTGCTGTTCTTGTTCCAGGGTGCTGGGTTATTCTCTGTCATTGTGGGTCAAAACCAGTTTTAATTTGTATCATTGCATGTATTGTAATCTTTTTTAGTAAATTGTAACTCTGACTTGTAATCTCTCTTAAACTGGGTTCATTTCTCTTGCCAGTTTACTTTTAAACCAACACACAACCTTGTAACTTGTTATTACCTGTAGACTCTTTAGTAGTGCCATTAATAATTTATTATTATATACTTATACTATATGTGAGAAATATCTGCTGTCTTGGAACTTTCAGGTGTTCACCTGGAATGTTCAAACAAAATGGAGGAGAACACTAAGCTTTAGGTATTATATTTCAATAAGTATTTAATACTGAAAATCTTGTTTTTTAACGAGAAAGACTGGGATACAAGTAATGCTATAGATAATATAACGAAGCGTAAATAGGATAATCTTCTAGAAAAATATAGGTAGAAATGAAATAGCATGAAACTATGAAGAATTTTAGTTCAAATCCCTGATGTCCAGTTGATAGTTTTTTAATGATTTAGAGACAGTTTCTAGGAAGCTCTTCTGTCAAAGGTTGGGAAAACGGTAAATGTTTTTATGTGCTTCTGAGAAATAGGTAAAATTATTGAGTTTTCTTCATGCAAATTTACAAAAACTAAAACTTAGCCACTATACAACTATATTAATTTCAACTATATATGCAATCTTTTACTCATTTTATCTAGAAACTGAAACCACCTGTATGACACAGAGAAAATGAAAGCAAATTAGACAAACTCCCTGTCTGCAATTACATAAATAAAATTTTTACCAACATAATTAATTCTATTCGTGAGCTTAAACACTAAGAAAAATATTGGGTTCACATTCCTATTTGTTGAAAGTTTTTGTTTGTGGTTTTGGGTTTGGTTTTGTATTTCATTTGTCTGGGACTTTTTCCAGAAGTTGAGTTGGTCAACCTTTCAAAATATTGGCCTTTAGATAACTGAATTTTTTGTATGAATTATTTTGGGTATGTTACATACATGCTCTACAATTCTGATAAAAATAAAAAATATAGTATACTAAAAATTCCAATGATTTTGCACACCTAAGAGAAAATAGAGATTCCTATTATGAAATAAGTACTATTGAAGTAAAACAGGTACAGGTACTTTTTCCAGTGTGAATCATGATATGTAATTTGACCTTCGCCTGCAACAGATTCCTAACACAAGCAGCCTTTTACACTGATAACTAGTGACTTTAAAGAAAGATCAAGAGTACACGGTATAGTCTTTTCATTTCTTCAGATAAGAAATTCCCAAAAACAGACAAGTCAAATTCCTTTGTTTACTGCAGTCAGCAGTTCATGTTTCCTTTTTCTGTAATGGAAACCAAATAAATACATGGCATATCTTTTCTTCAGGTAATTACTGCATATGTTCAGAATGTTGCCCTTGAATAAGTTTCATATTACACATGCCAATTGCAACTTGACAGCTTGTTTAACTAAACACAATTGGAGTTTGGCTGGAAATCTCATTTCTAAATGATAGGGTAATGAGAGATTTTCAGGACAATGTTTGCATTATTTTGCTTTAGATTTAATTTTGAAGCAACTGATTGAAGATGAGGATTTACATACTTCTTAATCACAACTAATGTTCTGAGTAAAGAATTTTATTATCTTTTCCTGCTTTACGATTGATATTGGATGTATATTTTTTGTGTTCATTTACAGAAAAATCTGCATAAGTAACTGTTTCTGGGATATAAGATTCATATTTTTACTTATCTGAAGGATTGATTTCCAATGGACAAATAGCATATTTGTCTGCATGAGGGCAGTAAGGACTTTTTTTTTTAATATAGATTTTTTAAAATCAAATTCAGAATAGTTAAATTACTTGAAGTTATTGATGAGTTGTTCTTTTGTAGGAAAAAAAATCTCTCCACCTTATGACTCCTTTTTGCTGCGTAGGAAACTCACTCAGTGCCCTACTTTTATGTTTTCCACTAAGCTGAGTTCTATTTCATAAGGCACTCTACAAAGGTCAATGGATCTTTGCAAGACAATATTACAACCTGTTACCTTTATGACTCAGTCATGATAAATTGTTCCAGGAAAGTGTAAAGACAAAAGTATGTACAAGAAGTCTTTGTGATCTCTGTTTCCCACTACATTGTTCAAATACACTAGGACAATAACACAGACTTAAGAAGTAACAGGATTCCTGCACTTGGGCTTCATCTGCACTCCATTATGTGTACAGGACCAAGAATTTAACCTTATAAGCACTGGACATTATTTTTGATAGTTCAGTTACTTTAGTGATGCAGTCATCTCTTGGCTACGGCAATTTAATACATGCTTGGCTTGTGATTGTTTTTCTTTTTGTTTTTTTAGCCCATCACATGCTGCAGATTTTCTTTACTGCTGCCTCTGCAGATGAGTCAGAAACTTTGTTTTCTGAAATATTTAAAATATAAACTATTGCATGAAGCAAAAGCTTTTGTTCATTTTGTTTGTAGTCATTTATTACTTCAGAAAGATAGATCTAATTGATACAAAAATGTGTTTGCAATATTTATAAATATTATTTTCTACTTATTTATTTACTTATTATTTTGTTTATAAACCCTCCATGGCCTATTAATGAATGGGTAAAAAAAAAAAAAAAAGTGTAAACTTTGATCATGCTGGACTAACAAATGCAAGAAGAAGCCTGAAAGATATCTGATGCAAAAAAATTATTTTGTACATGTCCCTCACTCAAAAAATCGATGTTTTACTTTAATTGTGGGTATTTTGCTTCCAAGTGAGACAAGTGAAATCAAATTTTAACTTAAATATCATTTCACCTTCTTTCGAATTTTTAGTTTTATCTTATGCCATGAACTAACAAAGCCAATGGGACTTTGAAATGAACTTGAACAAAATTCAGGCATATCAATGGAATTGATATTACTACTTTTAATGAATCGAATTTCCCTTCCACAAGCAGAGTGGTAATAGAACTTTTACTACTTTTTCTTCTTGTATGAATTGTTGCTTAGAGGCTGCTGAATCACTGAGAGCAGCATGGGAGGCCTCCTTGGGTCATAGCATGCTTATTCAACAGCAATAAAGTGCCACTGTGAGACCAACCAGGTGGTGCAATGAACCACAGTAGTGCCTGACACTGCAAATGATGCTGTGCATTGCTTCAGAGCCCCTGAAATTAATTCTACCACAGATTATTTGGAAGATGAGGACCTAAGAACCATACTTCTGGAAAATGAGGAAGACAAGTTAATACTAAGCAATAAAATATTTTACAGATTGTCCTGAATTATATTAAAGGCATATTCAGATCTAGCTGATAAATAAGAAATAGCTAATATGTTACTTACTCTCAGATCTGTAGCAGGAGAGTGTTACAGAACCCAAAACATAGTTACATTGCTCTGATCATTGCCTGTAAGCATCACACAAATTTTTCTAGAGGGTCTGTAGCCATTTCTGCCCCATGATACTGAAAAATTTCCTGCTAATAATCTATTCCATTATGTCCCGGTTTTGAGACAAAACTCAGGGGGAGGGAAAAAAAGAATTATCCTCTGACAGAAAGCACGCTGCAGTTCCCCCTCCCCCACCAAAGTTTGGGAGAAGAGAAATATTTGCCTCGAAGGAAAGCGAAAAAGGTACAGAACTATTTATTTAACAAACACACAAGAAAATAATAATAATGCTAAACAACAAATAATGAAGTCTCTCACTGTGGAAAGAAAACCTGGAAGACCCAGAGTCCCTCTGTTGGTATGGTTTCCCTCTCCCCTTTGCAACTGGGCCGACGTGGGGGCCCCTCCCAGGCCAGACCAGTGGAAAGGGTCTCCCAGTGAGGTTTCGATGTTCTGGTGTCCCGACAAGTCTAGAAGAGAAGAAAAGGAACCGAAAATCTCAGGAAAACACAAGAGTTCAAGTCTCTTTGTCTCTCTCTGAAGAAAGCCGAGATAAGAGCTGTCTGAAAAGGAAACCGAGGGTGCTTCCTCCTCCCTCTCTGCTGAAGAACAACAGAGTGAAGAAGTGTCCTTGAAACACAGGACTGCTTTGAAAAAATTCCTTTGACTATTTTTTTTCCCCCTTTCCGCTCTTGGGCTCGGTTAAAAGGCACAAGATTCTTTTTTTCTGGCATAGAGTAAGTAATATGGGATACATCATAAAGTCACCTCAAGACACATTATCATAAGCTACATAAAGTAGAAATACAATAGAAGTTATAAGGGAAATTTAGAAAGAAGAAAATCAATAGGCACTGTAGCTATCAAAAAATTTTTAGAGAGTGAAACTGTAAAGACATTTCAAGTTTAACTATAAGCTTGGTGACCAAAAGTCCACTGATTTTATAGATCTGTCTTATTTTTAGTCTAAACAGTAAAATTATCTATTATGTACAGGTAAGCAGATATTCAGCAATCTAACAGATTTTTGGAAAGAATTATTAAAAAGTACAGTAAAAAGATTTCCATAGTAATATACTGTTTTCTTCTAGTCAGGTAAAGGATTAAATGCATAAAATTTCAATTCATTTCTAGTGAATATCTCCATGAATTTAATGCATTTATATACATTCAAGGTATATAATCAGCAAATTATGATTCTAATATGATTATAATCAATTCTTTCATTGCACACCCATGTAAAATATGAATTACATTTCTTAAACAATTTCCATGAACAGTGAGGTTTCAAAAAATGGTTAAAATTTTGATATAACATTTCTATTAAAAATTCTGCTACATGGGATCTTTAATAGTAACTAAAATCTCAAGCCGAAGATTCAGGTTAAAAAGATATATTTAACAGCATAAATTACAGAGGAGAGAACTAAGTACATGGTAGAACAGGAAAAGATTTTCTCTTACTTCATCTTCTATCTGGAACAAGTAACCCGTGAGATCAGCTTCTCCCCTTAGGGAAAGTGAAGATTGGTGCTACAGTTCTTTATGTGGTCCTCATCACCATATTATTGAGGTACTTCATCTGAAAAAAGGTCAAGGCTTTCCTTTGCCTAGACAAGTAAAAGTTTTTAGTGTGTTTCTCAAGTGCAGAAATAATGTCACAATCTCAGAGGCCAAATGTGGCATTTTTCTATCCACAAGAAAAATGTATTGAAAAGGTATACCTTTTTTGAAACAGAATTTAACAATAAGCCATTGTTGCTTATATTAAAGTTGCAAAATGTTAAATTTCCTTTATTTAACAGAATGCAGAAAGATAGTATTATCATTAATTCCTGAATAGCATGTTTATATTTCACTTAGCTTCTGCTAGATGCTCCCTGTACTGCTCTCCCTATGAGAAGGGAAATACCACCATTTTAAGAGGAAGATACTCTCCCATTTTCCCTACAACCTACACAGAAATTAATTTCACACAGAAAAAAGGAGAGATTTTGAATTGAAAAACTTATTGTTCCATGATTATTTAACATATTGATTTTCCATTATTGTAAAATTACTGGCAAATACATTTTTCCTAATTTAGAAAGTGAAATTTTTGAACCAAAGGTCTTTGATAGAGTTTTGTGTTAGGAATGTGTATTTTTATCTCTCAGCCCACAACACAGGTGTACAACTTTTATGTTTTTCTCTCCTTACACTTTAACAAATCCTATTAGTTAAATTGTTTATTTTGATTCTTAGCCATTTCACTCAAAAACAAATCAAACAGCATCTTAAAACCTCAAATTCTTGAAAATAATTTTTATCAATCACATTCATTCTCAACCTGCATAGCTTGGTACATCCTATTAGTTAGCAGTGTAATAGACAGGGACCATCCATATTTAGTATGTTTGTAATAAAAAATGTTCAAAACTAAAGAGTTCACAAAATAAGACAAACATGTTTTAAGACATATAAAATCTATACCTCTTCATCTATTTGAATGATTTTTGATGGATCAACATGTTCTTGAAAATGTCTTGTGAGGAAAGATTCATAAAGCAGGTAGGCAATCTATCACAGGTTTTAAAAACAGCTTATGTTTTTTCCTAATCTGTAACTAAAATCTCCATTGATGTAATTTACATCCATTACTTCCAGTTCACTTGACTGTGGGTATGCAAACCAGTTTATTTTTTATCTTTGTTTTTTCAACCATATTTTTGTGTATTTGAAGAAGTCTCTAACCTCCCACCCACGCAAGTCCAAATGCTTTCAGTTTATTCTTGTAAATTACATTTTTATAGCCCTGACTGTTCCCAGATGATTCACTCTTTACAAGCAGTGGATATACTATCATTTAACATGTTCAGGTGGAGAAGAGCCATTACCTTTACAGACACCACATAATCGTACACCTCAACATAATATTTATCTTTTTTTTTTCAGAACAGCAAGCTTGTTCAACAGTAGTTCACAATAGTTTACGTTGTATCATAATCCCCAAATCCTACTCTGGAGAATTGTAGTCTACTCTCACATTGTTTTTCCAGTTGGTGAAATCATGTTTTCCCATCTAAATGTAGAATTATGCCTTTGACTTTATTAAACACTCATCCATTTTTTCATGAAAGTTTTCCAGTTTCTCAAAATGACTGGAATTCTAGTCCAGTCCTCCTGCAACTGAAATTTCCTCCAATGTGGTAATGTACATAGAAATAATAAAAATTTAATTTCTGTTCCAACATCCAACTTACTCTCAAGAGTACTAAATATAATTGAATAGTACTGGATAGAACCCAGAGGAAGAGAATCTTAGTATGTACTTCCAGTTTAAAGTGAACCATTAATGACACTTTCTGAATATAGTTTTGCATCCATAAATTCTAGATTAGTTATGCAATTTGTCAAAGATTAACTCTGGGGAACTTTTAAGGTGCTATGATATTAAACAAATTAACAATAAAGGTTTGTTGTTCCATATATAGTCTAACCCATATGTTTAATCTGTGTGTGTTTTCTCTTTCTATATGATAGGCTGTGATTTAGGTTTCAAAATTATGCATGTCTGAATTGAAGCAATTTCTTATTCTTATGTGGTATAAAAGTATAAATGTATTTCCTTGGTCATAGAGGCCACTTTTTCATTAAACATCCATATTTCTATAGATTAAATATAGCCTCATTTATAAAGTTTTTAGCAAAAATTAAAAAATTCCAAAAACTTTTTAAAAACATTCCCCTACACTGGAATTAATATTTTCAATATTTTAATACTTTCAATATAGTAATTGAGTACTACTTACAAAGTACTTATTATGAGGAAAAAACTCAAAAAAAATCTAAAGCAAATAACAAAAATTTAAAATATTGTCTATTGCACAATTTTAATCAAGGTACAATACTTGATTAAAATTGCTTTAAGTGTTTTCAAATTTAAATTTAAAAAGTTATTATTTCAAGAACATATGTTACCATATACTTGTATTTTCCTTTCTTTTTTTTTCTCTTACTACCTGAAAAATAATTGCCACAGTATTTTACTAAGAGAATAAAATAATCACAGTTGGTTTTTTTAAGACAAAGAATATTTGAAAATGCCTCAAAGTTTAAACTTAGAAAACAGCAAAATTAAATCTATATATCATGTAAATTACTGTATGCTCTGGCTGCATACATCCAAAATATCGGGAAGGAAGGTTTCGAAGAAAATGTCCTCAATTGATAGATGTGGAAGATCTGAGAAGAAATATGAAGAAGGAAAGACATCAACATTACATGTTTCACTTCTTGGTGACCACAGGTCAACAGCCCTAATTCAGCTCAGCTGCTTTGCCAAGAGCGCTTCACTTTGTGTTATTACATCCTGCACTGAATGCAACCATCAGACAGGTTAGTGAATGACAGAACTCAATTCATCAAATGAAACAGGCAGTTGTTCTCTATTTATTTTCTGTCTATTTTTATGAATTTGCAATTTTACATATTTTCCATTTTCATTAAATGGTTTTGATTGCATATACCCTGTGAAATAGAAAAACAGAAAAGCAGAGCTAAAAAATATTGCTACAGCTTTAAACAGTTTTGAGCAGTCTTTCAATTGTGTAAGCCACTCTTAAATTAGGAGATGCATGTCAATTGCAACACCATTTAGCAACATGTATAATATTGTTGGAAGTGCTCAAGGGCAGGCTGGATGAGGGCCGTGAGCAACCTGGTTGTGGTGTTGGGATTGTGCTAGATGAAATGTAAAGATCACTTCTGACCCAACACATTCTATGATTCTATGATCTTACTTTAGTATGACATCCCCTCATGTGCAGCTGTGTTTTAGTCATGATATACTTTTGCATACTGTCGCGTGGTGCCCCCTCAGATGGCTGTTCCCCGACAAGCCCAGGCTAGCTCGCAGCCACCCGAAGGGGCTTAGGGCAGATTCGGGCACCAGGCGACCAATCGGCCCTTCACAGAAGGGCTCGGGACACCCGGCGACTCAGGGGCTTCCAACCAGGTGGTACGCCCTGCCTCACACCCCACAAGGGGCTTCTTCAGTGAGGGCAGTTCGCCTGACCCCAGCTGGTGTCCCTGGAGGAGGACCGGAGGACCAGCTGCCTGACGAAGAGGACAAAAGATGACCCTCATGGGTGGTGTAACAAGGAACCTTTATTAGAGGTCTATGCCCCTAGAAGAACCAACTCACAAGAGCCAAGATGGTTCTTAAACATGGGTTTAAGTAGGGGGCATAAACAGGGCGTGGAAATGGGGAAAGGAGTGGGGTTTAGGGATGATTGGCATGAGAGGAAGCCTAAGGCCTTGTACTCAAACCAACCAGGGACCGAGTAACTTGGAGAGACAGGGAAGGTTCTGGAAGAAGGGGAGGGGTCAGGGTACATGTTTGGGAAGGGGGCAGAGGGACCCGAAGGTGGGGAGATTGTGGGGGAGGAAGACACTGGTGGAGGGAACTAAGTGGGATCAAGGGAAGGGGAAGACCGGGGCAGTCCATTTACAAGCAGGGCTAATAGGGGATAACAGGATAACAGAACTGTACATAAAATGAAATACAAATGGATATATAAACTTATAATATACACCATCACAGCATACTTCTTTCACACATTTTTAAGTTTAACACTTCTTTACTTAAAATATCTGATTTCTCTTTTTTTTGCCTGTGCTGAAATCCCTGATAACAGGTATGGAACAGTCCCCCATAAGATGCACATTTACATTATCTGAAATTCATGTTTAACTTTTCTAACATTTCTTTGGAAGTAAGCATATCTTATCATAGCAGTAGTGAGTATAGTGGCATCTAAAATATCTTGGAGTCAGCATCCCCATGTCTGCTATCTGTCTCCACAGACTGCTATGACTCTGTAACTTCTAGATTCATTACTTAAAAATAATCTCCTAACATATCTTTATGGTCAGGGTATGGTTTCCTCTGCTTAGGAGGACCGATAGAATCCTAGAGAAACTTTGTGATTGTGACTGAAGAGGAAAGAGAGATCCAACTATTTTACTCTTTGTACTATCTCCCCAAGGTACACATGTAAGAACCAGTATTTTGCCCCTAACATTATTTTTAGAAATCCAATCACTTCCTGTGTTCAGTGAAAAATTTATTTTCAGTAATAAATGTAACAACAAAATATACCTCAACTACTTCTACCTAAATCACTTTTACCTCAACCATCAAAATGCTATTCTTCCTTTTGAATACTTGTTTGCCTTTCTTGTGCAATCTTCATGTTCTTTAAATGAAAATGATAATTTTCAGAGGAATTACAAGCCTCTGTGTGTCAAAGTTAGAGATTTGGAGGTCAGCCTTCACAGGGTGAAAGAAGGTTTAAATGAAATTAACAAAAGTTGCAATGATTTTCCTCATCAAGTGCCCCTCTACTGGAAAGCACAGGAATGCTTCACTTCAGCACTCAGCCTGCTGAATGCTGCACTCTTGAGATTCTGGAGTCATAGAACAAAGAGCAGAAACTGCTGCCATCTTTTAACGAGTTATAGTAATCATATTATATAATTTTAATATTTGTTTATTGATTGCTTTATGTAATTTTTAATCATTAAGAATGTGGTTTTATAATCCTGAAGCTATCTGTGATAAAAGGTCTATTTAAATTTTTTTTTTCTGTTTTTCTGTAGGATTTGAACTTGTATATCCCAGGAAATGCCCGAGTTCTAGGGTCTTCAGTGGAACTGCTATTTACTCTCCTTACTTTCCTATAATACTAAACGATCCTTAAAGTTAAAAGAAAAACAAAACCAAAATCCAAACTAAACAACATAGATGTGACACTTCCCAGATGGCTGTTACCTTTGCAATGACTGGTTTTATCTGAAGACTAGTTAGCTCAGAATTTTGGACAAGTATTTCTACAGTCAACATACCAAATACCTTTTTATACCAAACATTTACCAAATTATTGCATATTCTGAAGAGGAAAACCTCAAAGGTTGCAGATATAGAACTTAGCTGAAAACACAGAAGTGTGTTTTGAACCTCTAGGAGAAAGAATTACTTTCCAGAGTATTGCTGAGATGTTTGTCTCTGATCAAAAGTGCAGGTATTTACTACCTTTGTGATGTGACTCCCTGGTAGAGCTGTTACCCTACAATACCCCATATTTAGGCAATTAAAACACAGCAGGAAAGTTTACCATTCAAAGAAATTTTTATGAAATAAGGAATAAATTATTTTAGAAATGAACTTTTGGTTTGTGAAACTGAAGTGATTTTCAAGGATAATAGAAAAGTTAGGACAATTAGATAACTATTCTAGAAAAGTAGAATTTGGAATTATGCTCCTTCACAGAATAATGGAAAGATTGTGATTTATGTTTAATTTTTTTGTTATTATGCATATC
>WEIV01030940.1:2533-26709 GCA_013390005.1 Calyptomena viridis
AATGTAAATGGTCAGAGCAAACCTAAGAAGAAATAGGAGGAATGGGAGGTTAGGTTACAAAGGAAGAGGCACTCAGTTTTACTTCTTAGGAGAGGAAAGGAGAAAAATTATGCCAGATTGTATTTTTTCCCTTTTATTTAAAAATTACCTGCTTTAGCTGGAGTCTGAATAGCTAAAAGATTTGCTTAATAATAAAGAACATAAAATGTTGAATAAACAGAGGTATTTCAATTTTCTAATTTAAATTATTATTTTCAAGGAATCATGGAAAATCTCAAGTCGGAAGGGCCTCATCGGGATTATCAAGCAATTCCCTGCTCTTTGCAGGACTACCTAAAATTAAATCATCTGAAGAATGTGGTCTTGAAGCTTCCTGAACTGACGGTTTGACCTGGAGAACCTGTTCCAGTGATCGACCACACTCTCAGGGAAGAATCTATTTAATTGTCCTCTATCTTGCTAAAATTCTGTTCTGTGTTTAACCTAGTAAGTATGATTTTGACATGCTAACATAAGTCCCTTGCATTGATGTGGAAGTGCAGGTTTCAGGACTTGTCTGGGTCACTTTTAGTCTCAACTAGTGTAGTTGTGGCTTTGTGTTTGTGTTTTGGTAGTAAACAGACTCACAATAGTACCCCCCATATTAGAAATCTGCTGTTGATGCATAGGATTCTACATTTCTAATTCACTCAAAAAGCAATTTTGATTTATCATCACAGAATTTTAGTGTTCTTTCCATGTTGAATGTGTCAACCTAATTTTACAAATATCTACAGGTCTCTTCTTGCTCTGTATAGCAACGTTATACAGTTGAAATTGATCCTTCAGGGATTTTTTTACTACAGTGTTGACCTTGTGTGCACTTGTCCCTGTGTGTCAAGACAACTGTAGAAAAACCTTTGGCATAACCAGACAAGATTTTAGTCATAAATCTGAACAAATGTATTGTGTAGTACTTGAATGTTTCTACATTGTCATTCTTTTTCAAAATACTGTGAACTTTATACTAAATAACTGGATGATGATCTAGTCTAGTCAAAAGGGTACTGAATGTTGAAGACTTGCTACCACTTGCCTACCCCCTTGTGAATTTATATAATTTGCACTATATTATGACATTATCTAGCTTAGTACTTTCTTTTCAATTAAACTTCCAAAAATTAAAACTAGTTATTTACATGCCCTAAGTGTTTGGAGAGTTGTTTCTTTGGATCCTGACTTTGATCAAGTACAGGATTCATTAACATAAATTTGGCAGTAGGTGTTCCGAGTCAATGTCCTCCAAGCTGCATGCTGGCATCACTTCATACACATACTAGATTTGCACAACACTAGATGGTTGTGACTGGTACTATCAGTGTATTCCATTTTTAAACAATATGTTTTATTATTATATTTTCTATTCGAATGTAAGATGAGTGCATGAAATTGAAGTTATTTCTTAATAACAGGTTAATAAGGACAAGTCTAATGATGATTTTACTTACTATTAAAAAAAGAAAATAACTCGTATATTTTAAAGGGGGAGATTTATTTCTAAAATAGTATATTCCTCACAAAAGAAACTAGTACCAATTCTAAATCAATAAATTGTTTGAAATACTATGAAATACCAATAAGAGCAAGAATGGATGGTGAAAGAAGTGCTAAATCAATAAAATATTTCTTAATACAATAGGAAATTATACTTCCTGGGAGAAATACAGATCCATGCCATCTTACTAAAGTGACTAGGTTCTAGTAACTATTTCAATTAAAATCCAAAATGCAGACACCTGCATTACTTTACTAGCTGTTTATATAACACTGTAATATCAACTGCTACTGTAATTGTCTTTAATAATGCACTTACCCTTATCTGAGGAATCCTAGCAATGGTTTCTACTGTGTTGCCTCATTGCCAGTCAGCCTCTGTCCTGCAGAGATGTGCAGCCTGTGCTCAGTTTCACAGACCCTGTTTACCACACAGGCTATCATCTAATAGTTAACTCCTTTGTCAAAGTTATGAATCAGAAAAGACTGTTGCCTTGTGAAGAAGTAGTTGAACTTGATGCTTAGCTCATGGCCAGCACAGTTCTTTCATCTTATTCATATACAAAATATTTTTTAATCTCAATTAGTTCATATACGTGCATAAACTCTGCTGTAGATCTATACAAATACCACAAATATGTAGGCAATTCCATTTGATATGTATCTCTTCTGGGAAATCAAAAGCAATGATGTGAACATTGATCATATTATTACCTCTAGGCTGTAAGCTACATATCCTGACAATTTCCTTGATGAAACACATTGAATTATGCCAGTTATTTCTTTGTTGAAATGTCTGTGGTTTTGGGGCTTTTTATCTGTAGTAAATTTGTCATGCAACATTTTAATATTGAAATAGCCTTATGTTTACTCTCTTTTTTTGTAGGAGGACTAAACCAAAAAGATTGGAGTTAAGTCACAGCAATCTCTTTTCTTTCTCTACTTAAAATGTAAGTACTTTTGGTCATCTTGGTATTTCTCTCTTGCTTTTGCTTCATAAAACATTACTGAACTTCCCTTCATAATATACCCGTAAATATTTTCTCCATGTCATGAATCAAGAGTTCAGACAAGGTATTCACTGAAATAAAAAATTTGTTCCTTGCCCTAAGATTCGACTGTGCTTTAGGTTCCTCGTAAGAAAATGAACACATATTATAAATAAAGCTAATTTATTTTGAAGTTTGATATCTATAGTCCTTAATTCAACCTCATATCTCCTCTTTTTTGTAGGTGAAGTTTATATTGGTCATACTTTATATCTCAGAAATGGATGGTGGGACTAGACCCACACTTGGTCAAGTGATAAATGCAATGATAATTATGAAAACCTTGTTATTGTTAAAACAAAACCAAGCAACCAACTCTGTCCTTAATGGAGGGGAATAGCACAGTCCCTAATCTGGCTACTTAATATTGTTCTCATGGTGCAAAGCATCCTGACACAAACAAGTCATGAAGGAGGTGATAAGTTTCTAAAGTAGTGTCTATACACACTTTTGGCCTGAGCAAAGAATAAAAACTAAATTAAATTAGACTGGAGTGCAAGTAGATCAGAACAGAAAAGAGCAGAACCAAAGAGGGGTTCACTCTTTCACTTTAGTAACCTCACATTAAAAAGAGAACTTACAGCAGAGGTAGATAGGTCAAAATAGGCTCAGAACTACTTAAATATACAGTAAGCTCAACTCTGGAACTCTGAACGTTAGGCATGCTAAAGGAAAATTACCATTTTCCTCAATTTTCTCTCATTTTGGAAAATAGAGCACTTAGGGAAAAAAAAAGAAACATAAATAGAAGTCAAACCTTTATGATTTCATGTTGGAGAAAGGATAGAGAAGCTTGTGCTTTGTGGAAAGTTTAATATTAATTCCGTTTAAAAAGACTTATTATTTTAATTAAGAGTATATTTCCTGAAACAATTTCTTTATTTCAACAGAAAACAATTCTTAAACCGTTTTGACACATATTCATTATATATTCTTCAGTGGAATACTGAAATGTGCACATAGTAAAAATAATCACTGTGAAATGCAAGCAGAAGGATAATACTGTGGAATATCAATGACGGAAATAAAGAAGGGCATATCTCATGAAAGTTTCCAAAAGACCTTAAATTATATCAATGATTATGTTTGAGAATAGAGATTCAATTAGTCAGTATTACCCTCATACTGAAACACCCAGAAAATTCCTGTGTTCAGGGAATGTATGGTCTCAGCAGAGCCATATGGAGAGAGATGATCACCTTCCTACTCTGTAATACTGCCATTTTGCTTTGCAAGCTGGTGTTTAATTTGCTGCCCACACACTACTCATTTGGGTGTCAGGACCAAATGTGTTTATGCCAACTGTGTTTCAGTTTATTATTCCTAAGTGATATCTGCTTACATTTTCCATAGAGAGATCTCAGGCCTGAAAACATTCATATTACAAAGATAACACAATGAAAACTGCAAATCATAAAAGAACAAAGGAAAAATGGTTGAAACATACCTTCATTACAAAAATATATACTAAATAATTGCAGGCACAGAAAATATTCCTTGGATGGATTCATGGCAAATTTCATTCTCTAGGACCCTACATTTCTTTCAAATCATGTGAAACAGGTACCAATGTATAGATTTATTGTTTTTCAAATGATTTCTAGCTCTGTTTTCATGGAATCCAATGAATATTAATTGTATTTTTTGTCATACTGCTGCTAAACCACAGTCATTGTCTACCAATCTTTATCAAGATTTATGATTATTTGGCATAGTAATCTCTAACTGGAGTTTATGAAGACTGCTGTTCTGAGAATTGCCATTTTATTATGCCAATGCATATTCAAACTATACTGTTCACGTTATGATATAGACAACCAATTCAGGTAATGCCATTGACAATAAACTGTCATCTGTTTCAGTAATCTGTAAAAGAGCATCTGATATTCTATGTAAATATATGTTAAATTCTGTTGTGTTTACTATTTTAGTAGTAAAAATAACTCCCTTCACATGTTACAATATATATCACAAGGTAAAAACGGGAAGAACAAAATCTACTACTGAAATCAGCAAAAGTTAGTTTTCATTTTTTCTCATTGGTTTTAAAAATTATATATACCTTAGTGAGCTATGATAACTTAAACATGACAAGACTAATAACACTGATTTTACTAAATTACATCATGGGGTAATAAAAAAGGTATCGGCTCTTTATTATTCAGAGGCCCTTAGTCCGAACACAAGAATTTCCTTTATCAGTTGATTACATAAAGAGAGAACAGGTCTATTAAGAACCATGAGGAATTCTAGACCAGATCTTAGTTGCTATATAATAACCTAGTTACAGTAACACTAATGAAGCTACATTGACATGCATTGTTTAAAAAAGCCGTTTATTCCACACAAGACTAAAATCTTGTCCATTATAGAACATGGGGGTAAAATTTAATTCCTTCCTGTTACAGACACAGGAAAATGAGGAGAGAAAGAATGAGAAAAAAGTGAAAAATAAGAGAATATGACAGAAAAAGAAGAAAAATTGGAAATAAATAAAGTTTATAAAGTTGGATCAATTCTTATCTTGTTTGAAGTCAAATATTTATAGTTGAGGTATTTCTATCAGCTTTTTCACACATACTGAAGGATAACCCTTGATTTTGAAGGTTGTAATTGAGATGAAGGTTTAGTATGATTTCTTCTCTAGATTGCAGAAAAAATTTTATGCACACCTTGAGCTGACATTGTATGGTTGACTAGCCTTTGCTAACACCCAAACTTCCACTCAGCTGACCTCTTCCCACTTCCAGCCACCCAAGACAGGAGTGGTAGAGAAAACAGGGAGAGCAGGAGTGAAAAATCTCGAGGGTTGAGATGAAGATGGAGAGATCATTTATAAATTACTGTTGCAGGAAAAGCAGTCTCAGCTTCAGGAAAATTGGCTATATGTATTATCAATTAAAATAAATATTTAGTTATAGATTTGAGTAGTGAGAAATAAAAAGGCAAACATTATACCTCTTCCTTTTCTCTCCCCTTTCCTGATCTCATCTTCAGTTCTTCATTCCAGTCACCTTCCCATCCCACCGTTGCCATGGGACACACTTGGTCCTTTCAGTAAGGAATTCAGTTGTGCAGGAAGAGAGGTTTTTGGTCAGTGTGTGATAGTTTGTCGTTCTTTCCTCCTCAAGCCTTTCCTCTATTCCAGTGCAGATCCTGAGGGAGATATAATATGCAAAGTAAATCCCAACTAACTGGAAGAATAAAAACACATAAATAAACAGGGAAAATGAGGAAAATTAAAGAGAATTTCTAAATAAAACATAGTAAAAAGAAAAGGAAGACTATTTTATGGAATGGAGATGTAGAGAAAGGAAAGGAGCAGTAAAATGGAGACAAGCAAATGGGAACCAATGTGCTAATCACACAAATTAATAATTTTAATATAGGCATATGGGAGAGTAGGAATCTGAGAAAAAAATTGTAATAATTTTAAATCAGTGGTTGCTTTTGGCTTTAGAATAACATCATTACGAACATACTTAACATACTTTTATTTTTAAAGATGAAGTCTGTGAAGCTCTTAATAAGCTAAACAGTTTTTCTAAGACAGCTGGCGGGGGGGGGGGATTGTAGAGGTGATAATTAGACAAGCACAGTGGTTTGTCTGATATAACCTATTGGAAAAATTAGAAATACCATAAAATTGTGCCAAAAGGGCAAAGGAATAGAAATCTAACCTTTAGTTTATACTTCAAAACAGATCTACTAGAAATGATGAAATATCAAATTACCACACTAAAATTCTGAGGTTTTCTCATTAAGAGAAACAAACAAATCATGTTATACAGGATACTGTAGAGCATTGTATCAGCAAAATTGCATTGAAACTCAGACAGTCATATATATATATATATATGTATAGTTTTAAAAGCTATGTGTTGTTCTATGTAATGATTTAATTCCGTCTGGCAATGAAGTACCACACAGCCTGTTGCTCAGCATCCTCCCTGCCCTCTCCTCTGTGGAGGAGAATCAGCAAGATTCTACTATGGACTCACTTTTAAAGCTGGACTCTGATTTTAATTTTTAAACTTCAGTTTTCCTATTTAAAACATAGTATTACTTAAACTTGTTAATAAATATGCTGCTTATCCAAAATATATTTTTCAACAAGAAGTGATTTCTGCAAAGCCTCATCTTTTTGCTATCTAAATAACACAGAAAATCAGGAAGTCTAAACATGCATTTTTTGGTAAATTATCTACAGGGAAAAAATGTCTCTCTTTTTTTCTTTTTTTTTTTTTTATTTTCATTTAATTTTCTACTGACTCATTAAGACTGGCTAGTGAAAATGTCAACAGGTGCTCCTTGAAAGTTTTTCTGCAGAGCAAAAGAACAGAAGTTCCTTACTGCTGATGTAAATCAAATATATTTAGGTCAGCAACATACCAAGTATTTAATCTTGCTGTTCAAGTGTAGACCTTTACAATGCTGCATTACAAAGTTAGAAATTCTGAGGCTGTATCCCACCATTCTAACTGAAAATTATTAACATTTTCCACATCATAAAAGATCAACATGAGTACAGGAATAAATAACTCTTTGAAGACAATGTGTGAATGAAATATACTGAAGTTTTTTTCAGTTTGGAACCCTGCTCCAAAATCAGGGCAGTAAAGCAAGTTAGAGGAACTGTTAGAGCGTAGTAGGGCTCTGCAGAGGGACCTGGACAGGCTGGATAGATGAGCAGAATCCAACAACATGAGATTTAACATGTCCAAGTGCCAGGTCCTGCACTTTGGCCACAACCCTCTGCAGCATGGCCTGGCAGAAAGGGACCTGGAGGTACTGATCAACAGCCAGCTGAACATGAGCCATCAGTGTGCCCAGGTGGCCAAGAAGGCAAATGGCATCCTGGCCTGTATCAGGAATAGTGTGGCCAGCAGGACTAGGGAAGTCATTCTTCCCCTGTGAAGGTAAGGCCACACCTTGGTTGCTGTGTCCAGTTCTGGGCCCCTCAATGTAAGAAAGATCTTGAGATCTTTCTTAAGAGCTAGAGGCCCAGGGAAGGGCAACAAGGCTGGTGAGGGGTCTGGAATACAAGCCCTATGAAGAGTAGCTGAGGGAGCTGGGGTTGTTTAGCCTGGAGAAGAGGAGGCTCAGGGGAGACCCTATTGCTCTCTACGACTCTCTGAAAGGAGGTTGTAGCCAGGTGGGGGTCAGTCTCTTCTCCCAGGCAACCGGTGACAGGACAAGAGGACACAGTCTCAAGCTGCACCAGGGAAAGTTTGGGATGGACGTTAGGAAAAAATTCTTCACACAAAGTGTGCTTGACCATTGGAATAGGCTGCCCAGGAGGTGGTGGAGTCACCATCCCTAAAAGTGTTTAAAAAAAAGACTGAATGTGGCATTTAGTGCCATGGTTGAGTTGATGAGATGGTGTTAAGTAATAGATTGATGATCTCAAGGGTCTATTCCAACCTAGTTAATTCTATGATTCTGTAAATGTAACTAAAAACAAAAAAGAGGCACCAGAAGAAAAGCAATAGAGAACATCACACCACTAAGTAATAACAGAAAATCAGAGAACTTCTAAAAAGAGAATACCTATTTACTTACACTGTCATTTTTGAATAAATAAAAACAATAACCATTTGAGAATAGTTTAATGCCCTTTTTATTAGGTCATGCAATCTCATTTCTTACTTTTGAATGCTTTTTCTGTTCTGTTGTTTGTATGTTTTGCTGCTGCATTGCAGATTTAGGAGAATAATGTTTGTTGTATTTCCTGAAAAAAGTTTCAAGTGGATATTTTGGGTCTCAGTTTACCAGTTGTACGAGGACAAATCAAGGGTTTTACCAAACATATTCCAGCAGTGGAGGAATACCTTCCATATTCAAAGGTACCCTGAAGCTGTGTTTAACTTTAAACATTTATCTAGGTCCCACAGAAAAATGATTTGCTGGAGTGTTTGATTATGCCTTGTAAACAAAGGTGTCTAGTGCCATTTGAGATGACCCGAGAGATTTAAATGGGGCTGACATATCTGACAAAGAGCCTACAGGAGAAATGTGCAACTCTGGACCCATAGATGGACATGAGGCAGGATATCCTAAAGCAATCCAAATGAATGTTGACTTCTTGTCAACAAGGAGTCAGCAAGGAGCAAATGAATTGAACTCTTAGTGTCAATACCTTCTTCACTGAAATTACGCTTATAGAGACTTTGGCTCTCAGCACTGTCCTATATATATAAACGGTGTGAAATGCGGAAAGGTATGCTTCTGGAAGAGAACCTATTTTTGTGAGATATACAGTGTGACAGAATATGAAGGTGTGAAGAAGGGTAATTTAGAGAGAGGTTAATTCTATACAGGTGAAGTGTTTCAAAGGTTGGAAGATTTTGGATTGAAGGGAATTAACCACCAGTGGACAAAGAAAAAGTAATCCCCAAAAGCAGTTTTACGGACTCAGTGAAAAGTGACAGAGAGGATGTTAAAATGACCCTAAACTGGTGCTATTACCATCCTGATGGAATGAAAAAGCTGAAATTAAATCCCTCTCCCCCGGACAAGCTGATACAGTAGTCCTGATGAAAGAGTCTCAAATGTTATTTAGTAAAATTAATTTGGCTATGAATTTATGAGTACCAGTGCCCATAGTCATTCTTTTCCTTCAGCTGCTGTGGAGATGAAGGAAACACTTCTAGGCTTGAGAAGTATTTGGCTGCTAGAAATATTATAATATTCTTCCTTAACTACATCAGGTTAAAAAGCAGAAGTTAGTCAATGAAGAATAAGGATGTTCTGTTGTTTTTTTTTTTCTTGTCCTGACAGTGGCAGCATATTTTTTTAAATTAAACTCAACGCAGGCAAAAAAAAA
This sequence comes from Calyptomena viridis, assembly GCA_013390005.1. NCBI lineage: Eukaryota > Metazoa > Chordata > Aves > Passeriformes > Eurylaimidae > Calyptomena > Calyptomena viridis. The sequence goes on from WEIV01030940.1 coordinate 11,942, forward strand.
GAGGAGCTTTGTATTTGCCTTCTTACATAAGTCTCAACTTTGTAGCTCTGTGGAAATAGTTTTTTGAGTTTATTGGCAAGTTCCTCTCAGAAATAGCAACTGCTCATATTTTATATAGGCAACAGTAGTATACAACATTCCAGTATTTATTGATAATCATAAAAAATGCAACATAACACAACTTGAAATTCAATGGTATTCTATGTCAATGAGGTGAATGCTATGTATTGTCCAAAGCAAACTGTAAAATATTCAGTGTTTGTTACTTTCTTCAAAGACCATTTAAAGATTAAAAACAGAATCTAGAGTGTAATAGAAAAAGATATTTTGAGTACTATCTGTTTCATAACATCACCAAAGAAGACAGAACTAATTCTTTAAGTATTAAAATAGCTTGCTAAAATCTTAACAGTTCAAACTAGTAAAGGATAAGTGGTGGAAAAAAAATCAGAGATAACGTACTTAAAACTGTATATTCTTAAAAACAGATATATAAAAAGAAAGATTTAAAACAGAAATCAATGATTTTTTTTTTGCAACAACTGTAAAGTTATATCAAACAGAATTGCTTCAAGACATACACTGTTTAGAAATACATCAGCTTCCTAATGAAATCTTGGTACTAAAATAAAAGCACTTGCAAAAGACACATATAACTTTGAAAAGTTTCAGCAAAGCACAAGGAACCTATAGACAAGTTTTCTTTATTGAGCAGAAAAGAAATTGTGATATAAAGTCAAATTAAATGAAGTGCTTTTATAATATTTTTTATACTTGAAATGAAAGTTCATATTTTACCTATTGAAATGCATTGTGTACACATTTGTTATTTGAATTTTAACATTCAACTGGGCCCTGAGAAATACAGTGACCACTCCTAGCCAGGAAAGATTCTTTGGAATGTTTCAGTAAAAGATAAATGTTTATTCTCTGATTCTGGCCAGAACACAGTGTTTTTCCTTCATATCCTACAATTGCAAACTTTTAACCCTGCAAAGTCAGAAATGTTTCTTCATTTCTTTCTATGCAAACTGGTTTATAGGGCTATGGCAGGTTAGATGTCACATTTCATCTCATAAATACTAGGATTTCATTACTAGAAAAAATACATAATATGATTTGGGATACAGTTAAGTGCTATTAAATTGTTCCTGATTTTAATCGTATATATTTTAATTCGTTTAACTTTTCCAGAATGCACAAATATTAACTGAATTTTCTCTTACTTATTTGTACACGTTATCATTATTTCAGAAGCAGCTTTGAAAACATTGGTAAAATCTGGTTTATATCTCTGACCAGCCAATCTTTTCATGGTTGATACTAGTTTGCAAACCTGGCACACGTGTTTAAAAGACAGGCTTTGTAAGATTTTTCTGTTTAGCAGAACCGGAAACATCTGTATGGGGCTGAAAACAACTTCTATTGTATAAATCCAGACACATGGAGAAATTTCTCAAACAAGAAAATTAGATTGAGGAGGAATTGATTAGTGCAAGACCACTATTCAGGGACAGAAATGTGGTGTGCAGGACAGGGAGATGCTCATCTTATTGCCCCTCCTAAATGTTGCGCTCTCAGGAGCCCAAATAAGGTTGTCTGGCCCTCCCATTCCAGCCCATGGGGGATCCATTTCAGCCCCTTCCTTGGAGTTACCGGTGTCCGGTCCAGGCATGCAGGAGGATGCAAATTTTCAGATCCACCACAAACCTACCCTGCCTGCCTCCAAGGGGGTCCCATGTCTCCTGGCAGCCTGAAGTAAGAAGCAAGTCCAAGCAAGTAGGCTGTCACTGGGACACCATATTCTTCTGACACTCTTCTGCTCTATTATCAGTGCACAACACTACATAAACTTGCACAAACTAAGCCTGTATGTACAACCGACTTGCCTAAAATGAGATAATGAGATATGAAATCTAGAAACCACAGGGGTCGTCAAATATTACCTTAAATGTATTTCCATAGGAATCAGGAGCAACAAACTATTCCTGTATATAGCGTTTGGAATTCAATAGTTATAATGTGAGTTTTACCATGTATGGGCTTATGGTTGCAGAAATTAAAATGTATTTATATTGAAAACAGAGACACACTGAGATAAAGTTCTTGTCATTGAGGTACAAAAAACTTACAGAGATGTATATTTTTCTCCTACCCTGTGATTCTGTTCTTAATGTTCTGTGTGACAATATTTGCAGTGCTTTTTCTTTGCCTTAGAGAAGCAACTGGAGGCTATATTTTCAGAATTTCTGGGTACTTTCACTGCATTTTAAACTAATTGAACCTGTGCTCTGAACATATACAGATGTATTAAGATGCTTAGAGTGCTAAAAACCAAACTCATACTGTTCCACGCCTAACAAGCAAAACTAACAACTATTTTTCTTAGTTTTTGTTTGCATCTCTGCTTTTAAACACAAGAAATGGAAAACTAGTGTCACCTAATCTCAAGGTCATTGTGAAAATGCATTTGTAGATATCTAGGAAGTGTTTTGATGTTGTAACAGTAGTTTCGGAAAAACCACTACAAATTATTGAATTTGTATGAAATTCATTTTATGTAGTAAATAAGGTCTAGTTAAAAAAATACCTTAGAAAAGCTGACAGAGAAACAAACAAAATTAGTGTATGAGGTGTGATTCAGTTGGGAAAAACAATGCAGTTACATTCAGCTGATACATAGACAGGAAAAATTAAAGTCGCATTATCAACTTTCCCTTTTTTCAGCTATTTAGAGCTCAACCTTACCTTACAAATGTAGAATCAACTAATTAAAATTAGTATGCAAGTATGAAGAAAGTAAATTAAAAAAGCTTTTTAAAAGGGGGTTACTCAATTACAATTATTGTTTACGGAATTACTTTTCATAGTTTCTTAACCCAGTCATCTGGCAATATTAAAGAAAAGAAAAGTTACAAGGTAACAATTTAAATGTCAAAATAATAGGATTGCTTCATAATTGCTTGAAGCTTGAACATTATTTCAGTTACCAGCAATCAGCTGTTTAAAAATAGTGTCCTTAAATCAAAGATGTGTATTTTTTCCAGGCCATTTTCCCCTTAAAAATTGACTTGACATTTAAAACATCAGCTTTTTCACAGTGTGCATCCCATCCACAATTATGCTGCAGCCCACTCAACCACTCAGCTCTGTCCTTGCTATAGCAATAAGCCTGTTAAAAACCCACATGCATATGGATAAAATAGATAGCAATCCAGCACATACACAAAAAGAGAAAAAGACAGAACAAAAGATAAACCATGAAGATTTTTTAAATAACTAGACATTCTTCCAGACACCCACTACACCACATGGTGTGGTGTACAGTATTTGTACAAGAAAGGCATATTATATAGGGGAGTCTATCCCCTGCTGGAGTAACTATAGCACCAACAGTAATCAATCTCTCTAATCCATACAAGAATGCTAACAAAGTCGAAGCATTCATTTAATCTTATATGTTTAATTTGTAATATGGAACAGAAAAATTAGTAACAGTGTTTATGTTCTTTGTCATAACTAGATAAAACTTTATGTTAGAGAATGAGGTTAGAAGGTTTGAGCTACCCTGTTTGTAAATTTTACTGGGACAGTAGCCATTTCAAAGGTCCTAAACAAATGTTTCATGGACCACAGTAGACGCATTTGATCAATGTGTTTAAATACAAATTTATACTCATTCAATTTCTGTAATTACTCTTAATTTGCAGTGGCATATTGTAGAGAAAGTTAACCTGCAGTATGTTCTGTGAGCATGTGTTTACACAAATTGTAGTACTTGGGACAGCTAGTTCAGTGTTTTTAATTTTTCTATTCTGTTGAGACACCAGTTGTGTAATTGATATGCAGATAATCTCCACTGTACCTGCTTACTTCTGTATTGATTTACAGATCTCATCATGCAATTCTTGCATTCCTATAAACTGGCATGGAAAAAACTGAAAATGTAATTCCAAGAGAATTTACATACACACAAGTCTTTTCATGAGCAATGCAAAGTGTGAACCTTTGCTTCTGTGTTTTCTATTTGCATTCACCTACACTAAAGAAGCTTTAATATTTTCAATTACTGTGCAGTTTATAATGTCTTTTTTGCATATGTATTTTCAATGTATTTTCAATAACAGTAACAATAATAGTAATAATAACAACAGCAATAATAGTAATACAGTAAAATCATGTTGAAGACTTTACCTCTAAAGAGATATTTTTTGCATCTCTTATCTAGTCAGCTGTAAGACCTCACACCCTGGAGCTGCAAGCTCACAGGCTCAGCCAGAAGTTTTAAGGATCCAAAAGATTTCTCTGAGTCAAACTTTTGAAAAGCCTTTCATTCATTAATACCTCAAAATCACTTAAGGAGAGAATGCAGCATAAGTTTTCTCAAGATATTTCTTTTTAATTTAGTGAGAGAACAAACATTTTGGCAAAAGGTTTTACAGGGATAAAATACAACCAAGACAGAAATACTCTACAAAAGCACCCAGCACAAAGTAACCCCCACAATTCAGTCAAGTCCAACCCATTGGTTTTAAGTAACCCGAAAATGATTAAAAAAGGGTAAAGGAAGAAAGAAGATTAAGAGAAGAAAACAGGAGTAGAGAAAGGAACAGAGAGAAGGACAGAGTAAAGAAAGATATAAGAACAAGAAAGATACTGCCAAGAATCTGATGTCTCACACGGTGGTGGCCAGAGAAGAGAAAGCAAACATGGAGCTTCATGCTCCTGTATTTATGTGGTTTGGGCAGCACGGCCACACCCCCCACAGGTGGGACATCTGGGTCACTGCCCACTCAGTGCCCTTCAGGTCAATCAGAAGCTCTAGGGGGCATAGGGTGGGCAAGCTACCAGTCTGGCCTTTTGATTTCCAGTCTTTGCCATGTGCCTTCTGTGGCAGCAGACCTGGCCATGTGGCTGCTGGCTTCCCCCAACACACATACACTCTCTTATTTGTTCTGACCCAGTAAATAATTATATCATTTGCCGTGGTGTGCACCTGCAGTTTATTATATTTGTCATGTCGTTTCTGTACAGTTCTGTAACCCTTTGTTTATTCCTAAATAGACTGCTCGGTCATCCCCCTTTTCCTTCCGATACAATTGTACGCTTCTGTTCTGTATCCTCCTCCTAATTATCCTTAACTCCTCCCCTGGTGCAAAGTTATTCCATCCCAAAACCATATTTGTATCCTGACTCCGCCTTCCCTTCCAGAACTTTCCATGTCAGTCCTGCTTACTCAACAGTTAATAGGTTTGAGTTGCAGGCCACTGGCTTCTCTGTGATGTAACCCTTTCCTTAACCCTCCTTACCTTACCATAGGTCCTTTCCCACTCTCCTCCCCTAATTTTGTCCCCGTATTTAAACCCCTGCACAAAGCTAGCNCATATGGCTATTTTCGTGAGATCTGTAGGAATTCAGACTGAAATGTGTTTGGAATTCACCTACGTGTTCAAAACCTAGAAGGTAGGACTTGATAGACAAGAAGAGGTATGTAGGAAAGAAGAAGCTAGTCTAAACTGAAAAAATCCTATGCATTAATATTGCTTTCTGTTCAAAATTTTTAAAATTATGTCTGACTTTATTAAAATCTTGACGAAAACTCTCATTGCAAGCTAAAATATTGAAGAAGAATATCCCCGAAATGCTGCCAAATAAGCATGAGTTTTCTTGCTGTAAGTTGCTTATCTAATTCACAACTTGATGGCACACAGCCCAACTTCCTTTCTAGATTGTTAAGATTGTACCATAAAATACCCTTAATGTAGTTTCACTGTTCTGTTTATCTCCCTGGGGATAAAAGAACCAAATGTTTTGAAGTGTCAGATTTTATGCTGTGTTGCAGTGAATTATTTTTATTTATCTTCCATTCTATATTTTTTGATTCATATATAAAATAATCTTCAAAGAGCTATTCCTACTATTTCAGATTTTTCCATATTTAAGTTTTATTTTGAAGAATCATCTGGGAAAAAACAGATATAGCTTATGTCCTGGTCCTTATACTCAGACTACACACATTTTTTTTTAATCATTTTTCTTCACCTTTTGGAAGACAAAAGTAATCAGTCGTTCTAAATCAAACTTTAAATGGTACCGCATGCTACTTGAGAGCAAAAGATGTTTGGGTCACATTTAGCTTCAGCTTCCTTCCTATGTTGTGTGAAAATAACTGGGTTGTTTCCTGTTTAATTTTCTGCATAGATTTGAGGATACTGAGACAGCCTAAAACTATGCCCAAAGCCATTGGGCTCTCCCTAATCCAGCAAAAAAGTAGAGCTGCCAGCAGTCAGGAAAAGAATTACAGTGTCCTGGATGGATGTCAGAAAACCTGGTGATGCCCACATAATGCAAGTGTTTTCAGTGAAATATATGACTGGCATCATGTGCTTTTGTGATCTCCAGATATCAAAAGTGACAGATATGTTGCACACAGGTAGGCAGTTGTAATGTCATGTCCATGAGGAGTTTCTCTTTGGCAAGAGAATCCTCTAGGGACCTCTAACACAAACCATCCCTAGTCGTTTATTTTCCTTTCCTGAGCGTGGGAGATTGATAATCAGAATTTGGGCTGAAAAAAAGCAATAACCAAAAATCATATGCACGGAGAAGTTCTTCATGCTCAACTTAAATGAACAAAAAATATGATTCCTTAAAATTCACATTTCCTTGAGAATCTTGAAGCTTAATTTCCATCAGAAAGTAATTGAAGAAGGAATTGCCGAAACATAAATGCTTCTTTTCTGGTAAGTAGAATATTTAGCTGCTTGTACAGCTGAGCCCTCCAAATCTCTTTAGCATACATTTAATTTGAAGAAGAATTATGGAAAACAAAAAGAATCCCTTCCAGAAGTGCTCATGGATATGTCTAAGAATACATAAAGTGGTTTACAGCATCAAATCCTAGTCTTTGGTCAGAAGTCAAGGTAGAAAATCAGTGGTTATCTGATTCATCAGTGACTTTGTTTGAATTCTGAGTAAGCAGCATGGATATGACCCATGAATAAGTATATTTCCTCATTCATTTATAAGCACACATTTAAGTGCACATAGCAGAGCTGGAATTTAAGCACTGATCTTGGCCTTGCCTCTGTAAAGTTGCTTTGGGAAAAAAGTAGGACAGAGCAATTTTTGGGAATTATTGTTAAAATTATATAAGGACCAAAAGGTGGGAAAATACAGATTTTTCTGTAGCAATTGTTAGGAAATATGATGGAGCTATTATAAGCTAAGATATAGTACTATCTCTCCATATTTAGTCTTTTTACGTACATGTATTTTTAAAATTTCACTTTACTGTCTCCTGAGTGTGCACAGATAGCCAAAATCAGAGTTATTTTAAGGTTTTTCTTTTTCTATTTTATAAATGAAGTAATTAGAAAGAGACCTTACTAGAAGACTTTATATAAGAATTGAAATTACAACCATATCCTTCCTCCTTGAACTTGATGAAACACATTAGCACTCACAGCATAGAAGACTAAGAAGCTGAACTGTGCTTTGTAATAATAAATTATTAAACTGTCCCCTTGCAGCTCTTCCAGATATTGGTGGTAATGATTATCAAGCTTTTCTGGGTTAGTATCATTTGCCTTCATGAAAATGGCTTTTTTTTCTACTTTGACTTCCTCACATTCTTATTTTTATGCATTTTGCTAGTTCCATAATTTTTGAAAATTCTTCCCTCATTTGCTATTTTAATCTATGCTATTCCCCACAGTGTCATTGTACTTCTCTTTACTCCTGTGCTATGCTATCCTCAGGCTAACATGAACAGCATTGTGTACATCTCTGTAGTTTGATGCAAATCTAGACTAACATATTTTTGTGAACATGGCCTGTAACATCTCTCTTATGCCTGTTCAAAATGTTCAAATGGTAAGCTGGGATAAACTTATTACCAGCTGCTGTACTACAAGGAATAGTGCATACACTCATAACAAAAAGTACAGGACATATATATTTGTCTGACACCTGCATTCTACAGGCAGTAAAGCTCCCATGATGAAGAAATTGAGGTCCAGACACTTAGGGACCGTGCTTAGGTGATATGATGGAGAATGCAGCAATGCTTGCTGTTAGGAAAAGTATTGAAAACCAGTCATTTCAAACACACAATCCACAAAGAGAGAAAGCAAAAGTCTGCTCTTAGGTAAGAAGTAGTGTTTAACTGTTTGCTTCTGCAGATTCTATCAAAGGTAATATTTCACAGATTTATGTGGACTGAACGGTTTAAACACAATCCACAGCAAAACATGCCATTGAGTCACTGAACGGAGGGGCACAGCAGGGAGTCCCAAGGGAAGGCTGTGCCCCAAAGGAAGGGGACCTGAGAGCAATAATGGCAGCAAAGCAGCTGGAGTAGTGGACTCACCTGTGAGGTGTCAGCATGTTGAACATGGAAAATCAGGATCAGATTCAGGTCTGGAAACAGGTATCTGCACCAGTCTTAGGCCAGTGATAATTCAGCAGGTTTACTGTGGTGAGTCAAGGTTACACCAGAAAGTCATGTCCAGGTCTTGATCAGGGAGGTAGAGTGCTAGGTTCAGATGTAGCTGTCACAGCTGTGGTGCAGTTCAGGACAAAGCCAGAAAGCCTCTGACTAAACACAGTTCCTAGGAAAAAGGAGATTAAGACCCTTGTTTCTAGCTCACTTGCCAGCAGTCCTTATTGAAGGAGTTTACCTTGGCCTCAGCTAGCTGAAATCCTTAATTTACCTTAACTAAACTCATGGAACAGGAGATGCACTCAGGACTCTGTGAGGACATTTTAATCGCGTTGAGTCAATGGATTGTTTAGTAAATCACATAAGATCTTGTCAAGCCTATAGAGTGTCATTTGTATATTTGAAGAAGACCAATACTTACTTTAATTAAGAAGTGCAGCCAGAGGAACTCCTGGATTAAATTGGATAAAATTAACTTTGGGATAAGACACTGAAACTGCTTGAACTCCCCAGAAGAAATTAAAGAACAGGTTGAACACGTTAACGAGCTCATTCAAGACAAATATCAGAGGGCGGTCCCTGGGGGCCCAGTCTTTGAAATGTGATCTATGAGAGAAAGAACACTTTTTTCATGGATGGGTGCATTTAGCAGAGCCTCCAATCAGAAATGCAGCATGAAGCATGAAATTGTGACTGCCATCTTGTAAGAAGCAGGTGACAAATCAACTGTGTGAGAGAAGGAGAGAGATATTTCTATGATTGGGAGCAGGACACCTGTGTGATCAGGGCATGCTTGGCAGAGGAGCTGCAGTGACGAGCTGTGTCCCGTGGACGTGGCCTGATGTGTGTGGTTGGACAAGGACAGCTGACCTTTAGGCTATTGGGTTATTAATGTAAACATTATAGTGTGATATATAACTGCTTGCTGTGTAGAGAGAAGAGGCAGATATCTTGTCTGGCAGGCAGACATCCTACCACAGAGACAGACATGTCTAGTCAGATAGGCATGTTGTGTACGTGGCATGTAAGGTGAGTAGTATAGCTTAGGAACTGTAGGAAGCATAGTAGTATTAGCTTAGGCTAGCTTAGCTTAGGTAGGCAGGCCTGTAGGGCCTAACTATGCATGAGACCAGCCGCGTGTAATAGCTATGTAGATACTGATTGTAATAAACTTGGCTGATGCATAAGCCTTCTTGAAGCCAACAATGAGATAATCTTGACATGGTCAAATTAGATGTGATTTTTTTATTTTCTTTATTCATCTTTGTCTTTATAAAATTTGTTATTCTATCATCTATTCTATCTGGTATGAATAAATGTTCTTATTTACATTTTGTCTTAAGCAGGATGTGGCTTAATATTCTTCACTTAGGAACGTGATGACTAACTTGGGACACAACAGCAGGCCAACAAGCACTCAAGCAGCCACAGTAAACTTTCACTGTCAAAAACTAGAAGTGATTATCAGTGCTAACTGCATACATAGGGATAAAAAGAGTTATAATCTTTAATCACTAAGAGGGTTGTGGCATTCACCCATGAAGAGTGGAAAGTTTTTTTAAATAGAAAAATTAACTTTTTTCAGAAATAATTTCATTATGATAGGCCATATATCTTCCTTGCAGTCTGTTTTTTATCTTGTAGTTGCTGTTCATTCACATTGTAACAATTCCAGAGAAAAATTAATTGCATATTCTCCTATATTTTTCTGAAGACCTAGGGATCACAGAGAAAGATCAGGTCCATCTTCAAAAGCAGACCTGATTCTGAACCTGCAGTTACTGTATCTCAACAAAAGTAATGCATTTAGAGTATTTCAGTGGCGTGCATGAGTACATAAGGCAGACGGGAACTGAGGTTCTTAAAAAAATATTTAGATTCCTTTAGAACATATAAATTGTGTAGTCTTACTCCAAAAATTGTTCTAGTTCTATTAAAAAAAATATGAAAATGCTGCATGCAGGATGAGTTTGGATTTATATAAGAGTAATTAATATTTGAATGTCATGGTAAATCCTTCCTTTTCTTTTTCTCAAGAATAATTCCATATGAAAAATATGAACATGTAAAAGAGTTAATTATTATTTAAATTTATTAAATCCTATTCTGAGCCTAATCTGTATTAAATTAATAATTAAATGGTATCACCTTTCTTTTCAACATTTCTTCGTTTTTAACATCCAACCAGTTAGAAACTTGAAACAACACAATTTGAGTTATGTGCCAAATTAAAAGCAACCCCTGAGATTTTAGTACACAAAGTAAACTATACGCAACCATTCTGTGGGATTTCAGACAATGCAAACAAGGCGAAAGGTCCAAATGTATATTCTAGGCTCTAGAAAAATATCAGTGTGTTTCTGGACATGCTACAAGTAAAAGTGTAATATTTTTACTAAGACTTCTTCTATTTAGATCAGTATAAGCATAAAAATGCAAATTTACAAAATTGTGGCTTATACAAGGTTAAATTATAATGGATGTTGAGGAAGGACAAGCTTGAAAAAATAGTATGCTGTGATATACACTTCTATTGTGTTAGCTAGTACATGCAGAACTGTAGCTAATGTCATACTCCCTGGCATCAGTATCTCTTCTAGGCTGGAGCACTGAGGCACTGTGGCACAGAGCCACATACTTGGCTCTTAATCTTGTATGCGATTGTTTACACTCGCTAATACATTCTATAGAGTGCTATTTTCCAACACTTCATGTTGCGAATCGAAACCTTCATTACTTTAATGTTTCTGCTGTCCTAAAAATCTGTTACTGGAAATATATCAGACATTTGAGTTTTTAAGCCATGTTAACAATTATATTCCTCCAATTGGTTAAATTCAAATTACATACCTTGACTAGACATAATTTCCTTTATTTGGATAGGCATTTAAATTACTGGGTTTTTTTCATCAATTTAAATGAAAAAGTATTTTTGAACAAAAAAGTAACAATAATGAGCCTCTAATGAATTTTGATGACTTTTCAAACAAAGAATAGTGGTAAAATTCATGAAAATTTCATTTGAGAATCACAGTTCTGAATATGTGGAAACAACACTAATTCTCAAGCACATACTAAGAGGATGTTTTAAATTTGGAAAATTATAGACAAGTGGATAGCTCCTATTTAAACATTCAAAACTATTAACAGGGTAGGATAATGTTCAGGATCTCATTTTCTATCTTGAAAACATAATATACATCTAGATGAAAAAAAAAGGCAAAAAAATTTGAAAAAAAAGGGAAGAAAATAGCAGCAGCTGTACTGGTCTTTATTACAAGTGACATCACTGGAAAAAAGTTGTTTAATGGATCTGTCAGAATATACAAGATTTAGGAAGAATATATTCAGAAGAGCAGATCCTTATATGTACACTATATTATTCTCAGCTCGGTCTTTCTCATAATTCTGTCCAAGATAGTGGGACATATTTTGTTCTCAGGAGCATCTGTAGGTATCCAGAGATACTGCATCACTCAGTGCTTCTATGCCCAGCTTACATTGTTATTACTGTAAGTCTTGGGGTGTGATTCCTATCTTACATAAAGTGTCAAATGCAAATTTTTTTTGGTTTAGAAAACCAAATTGCAAAGCTATGAAAAAAGCCAAGTTGAGCTCAGAAATATGTGTTAAATGAGCTCAGTAATAAAACTGTGAGATGTATTTAACATGTATTAAATTAATCTTTGCTGAACTCTTTTTCCCTATTCCGAGAGACTTTTTTCCCTTCATCTCTGGTGCAGTTGATTTACTATAGATTAGTGCAGATATATGCATAACAGTGAGGTTTTTCTTTTTTTTTCTGTGCTTTATTTACAATTTTTAGAGAAACATATTATCATATACATGCCAGAAAGAAATTTAAGGAAGTGTAATGTGACATATTATAGTGGGATGTATTCACTCATACATCTTGCTCTGTGAAGACATTAATCTGAGTTCTTCAATCACAGATGGCTCTAGGCCTAATTTTACCTCTGTGCTGAGCTGTAATATGGTGGCTCATAAATTTTTGATTTTTTGATTTGAAGTAATTATCTTTCAATATTCTCATAGGCCTCAAAGAATTCGGAAATATAGCAAAAGCTCCTTCTCTTGATGACTAGATCTCTATACTTAATCTTTATCTAGTCCAGTTGTGACCCTATCCATAGCCTCCAAATATTAAACTATTATCTGTGACTTGAATATCCAGATTAGTCTTGTGGACTTTGTAGAACAAAGCAGTAAATTGAAGTTTTTGTCCCCAAAATGTATGCCATTTCTAAACTTTAACATACTCTTAATAGTAACCTACTGTCACAGGTAAAATATAGCCCACAATAAAGTCTTTGCAATGTCAAACAGCAGTACTTAATTCAGCCTTTGATATTTTTGCAATAAACTTATTTTGTCTCTTTTGTTTGCAAAACTAAATGTAATTGTACCCTCAATACTAACTATAATTTCGATGGCTCATTTAGGAGCAAATACTGAACCACTGCTTACCTTTCACTACCCATGAAAGGCAGTTTTGTGATCTATCTCTTGCATAATGATGAACTAACATTTTCACACAATTGTGTGTCCGCACATCTGTTCTTAAAATCAGTTCTGTCTCCTTTTTTAATAGTCAATCCCTGATAAACACGCAGTCAGGAAATGGCATTGAACAGTTCCCTGTCAGAGGCTCTCAGCACATCCCATTCTGGCTTCAGAGGTTTAGCAGGATAAAGACAGTGTCTGCTGAACAGACCATAATTTTAAATGCAAACCTTGCTCTAGCCTCCATTTTTACTCCATGACTCATCTTGATCTAATATTAATACTAACATGTCCACTGAAAGACTCCATACAGGCCTGCCAAAATCGTGGAAGAAAGTAAATGTTATAATACCTGTGTTTCTGGGGACCACAAGTCATAAGTTGGGCTTGAGAATATTATTAGAGCTTGTGCTCAAATTAGAATTCTATCAATAGCAGTGTTTATTGCTAGCTCAGTGTTTTGGGGTACAGTTTGAACTTTGGAAACTGTGCTAGAAAATCCAGTGCAGCAAGGCCTATTCTTTTACTTACAATTCTGTTGGCCTTAGCTACATATTGAATTGGGAATAATTCTTCATGTTTGCAGGTTAACTCTCATTTGCCCTTTCTTTTCAAGTGATGGACACTGTTGATGCAGCTGAATGCAGAGGCAATGACATATGCTCCCCCACTGTCCTCAAGGTCTAGTGGGAGGCTTGGCAGCTGATAATGTAATGTCTTCCCTGCCATTTGAATATGTGAGAGTTCAACATAACTGCAGCTGACATGCTGCTGCAGCTGTTTTAGGGGCCTGTAAGCCCTTGCTTCAGGAGCAGTTTTGGAATAGCAGATCCTAGACCTCAAATTCCAGTTTACAAGTATGGCAATATCATCAACTTTAGTACTTCCGCTTATGGAAGAATAGGAGATATCTCATAGATTCTCAGTAATTTTCATCTGCAGCTGTGAGACACACTTGAAAATCTGAACTTTAAATTTTGAATGTTGGGTTTTTCTTCCAAATTTAGAAAGTGAATTGTTTTAAAATTACAGTAGAATACAAGGAGATTCTGAGCTAATTTTTATCTCCAGCTCTTTTTAAAAAATCTGTAACATTTGAAGAACGTGAGGACACCTCATAGGAATTTTCTGGTCTTTGATCTTTTCAAACAAATTACAAATATTTGGATTTTAATACTGTAAATTTAAATTTTAAAAATATAAGGAGCACATTGTGTATTTTGTGGAAATCTGAACTCATTTTCTTAGACTTTATAGATCCTGTTTCACAAAGAATGGACAGACAGGCCATTAGTTGTCTGGCATACGACAATTCTCATAATGAAAGCTACTTTTGGAACAAAGACACTGCCATATAACTTTTTTTATGATAGACTAGGAAATTAGTTCCTCACATAGATTCCTCCATTCTCGGATTTCTTATTATTTCTAAACGTTTTTCTGGGCTGATTTGTTCAAATTTTGTTTTTTATACATGTGATTAACCAAAATCAAGCTCAGATGAACACTTAAGGCTGTGGTTTGGTAATTCCCTATAAGTTAATAATATTTTGGTCAATGGTTTATGAAAGGAAGCTGTCACTTTTTGGATGAAACATAGTAAGAAAGGTATCTGAATATTGACAAAAAGGAAGCAGGGTTTATGGGAAGAAAAAGTAGTTTTTATTAAACTAGCAAATACACTTGAAAAAAACAGAGAAGCCTGGATTTACTGCCTCTTCAGCAAAGCTTCAACGGAGAAAAAAAGTCTTCGAATAAAATTGTTGCAATGTTTTTCCTCCCCTAATTTAAAGTAAATGTC
>WEIV01031003.1:3200-14251 GCA_013390005.1 Calyptomena viridis
CAGAATACAAAGGAACACCATAGTATTGCATTTTTTACTTTAGAATTATTTTAGCAGAAAGAGCATCTGATACTGATAATAATAAATACTTTTGCTATATTGCCACATAGTATGCCAAGGATTGAAAATACAGGTGATTCAAAACAGAATAAGAACCATAGAAGTTACTCCCAAAAACTTCTGAATTGGCAGAGAATTACAGAAATAATTGCAGTTTTACCACCCTGATGAGCTTTTGCTTCACTAATAACAAAAATACATGCTTTTTCTGGAATTCCAACTGAGTTAATGAAGTACTGTAAAAAATATAGGGAATGGCATCACTATACCGCACCATTCAGAAGTTAAGTGTGGTATCAGTGCAGAANGCTTCTGTTGCAGCCTGACTTTTTCCATGCTCTGCTTTCAGATCCTTCAGGAAAAAAAAAAATTAAATAAATGAAAAAAACCTGGGAAATTCAAAGGACAGCTCACCAAATCCATAAAGCACGTGCTACTTCTGGTGTGCTAACCTCATTTTCTGTGCTTTTTTTCCTATGTGCGTATCCTCTCAAGCCCAAGCTACCACCCAGATCATTGCATTTTGAGGAGGCTAAAGAACTGCCTTGGTGTCTCCTTACTTCATGCCAATGGATTGTCTTAACAATGTTTAAAACCCAGTAAAATGATTGAGAATAACAGTGTAGCTGTGCCAAAAAGGTACTTCACTGATGCACCTTAACACTTTGATTTGCAGAGATTCATGACCATCTTCATTGCCATAGTTGCCTCATCACACATATTGGGTGTTTTCATTTGACATAATTTCTGCATTATTTGTACAGAGCACTTTGTGTTCCTGCTCATACACAGTTAGAACTTGCAGATTTTACCATATAGTTATGTCTTTAACCTGCCTTGCAATGATGCCTTCTCAATAACGATTTAGGAAAGTGGTGAGACTGATGTATTTTCAACATAAAACAGCTTAGCAACTTAGTACTCTGAAAGCTAGTGTGTCAGAAAACATTCTGCTGAAATCTGAACTTCTGTAAAGATGTGGAAACTGGAAGAATTAATTGTTTATTCTTTTAAACTATACCTGGATGAATTACATGCACTCTTCAACGTGAAAGCCCAGAAGAAGGACACAAAACCAGACTCACTTTAGAAAGGAACACTGCCGTGTGTTATTTCCATTCAAGAACATGAGACCTCAAGAACAAGGCTTTGATTGGCTTGTCATTTTAGAGCAAGGGTTTGCTGTGAGTTCCAGTATTTCCACACTGAATGAAGGGAGGGCCGTTCCCTTTGACATTGACTCCTAACTACCTAACTGCACCTGGTAGTGCACATATCTGCACAGAGCACCAGGTACAAGGAAAGAAAGAAGTGGGGCTAGATTTTGTGTGAAGTTCCCTGATGTAATTTTTAGCTTCACTATACCTCTATCAGCTTGCATCAGGACACCCTTACCTGTTTTTAAGCCATTTGAATTTGTTTGAATTTGGTTTCAGAGAATAAGTGAGAAATGAGTGTGCACTGAGTCTTTGTTCTTCTTAGGAAAACAGCAGCATTAATTAAAAATAAGAAGGCCTCACAGTAGATTTGGTAGCCTAAACCTGAAGCAGCTTCTCGTATAAAGAAACATACAGATACTGAAGGAGGGAAGCATTCCCCTGAGAATTCTGTACTACATTCAAGTATGGCTTGATTTTGTGCATTGACATAAAAAGAGACAGATTCCCACTGTGTGACTATTGGTGCTTATGACTTTAATCTGCCCTGCAGCACACATGTATGATGTTTTGATGGGCCTTCTGTTTAGTTTATAGCCCATCCACTTACCGAGGAGCATAGAGTAATGATCACAACCCGGGACAGTTGCAAAGCTTATGTGGAAGGCTTTTCAACCCTAAGGTTCTAATCTCTCCTGTTAGTCACCATTGCCATGTGGTGAGGCTATTACCATCTCTGAAGCACAGTTCACAAACTCCTTCCACATGGTTTCTACAAACCCCTACAAGGCTGTGCTGCATTGTTCTGCAGGCAAATAGAAGCATCAGCCTTTGGTTCCCCTCTTTTCTTGCTGTGTCCAAGGGAAAATTATTTGTCAAGGTTCATTTATGAAATAGTAATTGAATTCTTCTTCTGGTGATTAAAGAAATGACAAATGTTGACATGTACAGCTGAAATGAAAACAAAATGCTAGCCAAACTAGAGTCATGTGGAGGGACCACTGTTACCTCCTGATGCAAGCTAAAGATTCCAGATGAATCCCAGATGCTCACTGGAGTATGCACAAAGAGGATTGTGTTTATTGTCACTGCATGATGATCTCAGCAGTATGTTCAATATAAAATGATGAAACTTGCTTTCAAGCTATTTATCAGAAAAAAAAAAAACCCCAAACCAAAACCAAAGAGCTTAGGGATCTAGAAGGTATCTTGATTGACAAACAAGAATTTTAGTAGTAATGATATTGAAACCTCTTTGAGTTTAGACTCATTCTTTTTGGAAAGGCCCCTTGTTTATTTTATTTACTTTTCTTTTTTTTTTTGTTTGCTTCTATTCACGCTGTATCAGCCTCTCTAACTAGGCTGTAGGATCCCATTACAAGAAGAACATGAAAATTTTCTGAGGAATCCAAGATATTATTTCTGAGGCACATTAACTTTTAATGTGAAATGATCACTTTGAAGAGAAGTCAGTTCTATTTCAGTAAAAAATTGTTGTTTCTCTAAGTTTTTGTAGAAAACAAATGTGTTCTAATTTAAAAGAAAGCTGGTGACTGAGTTTTTTTCCTATTAAAACACAGCTTCTATGAAATTGCAACGTATCAAATACTTTCATTCTTCTGAATAAGTCAAGTTAATTTCAGGAGCTGTAGTAAGTTACCTGTAAAACAGGAATTTTGGTAATACAAGTCAACAAAACTTAAACAATGCAGGGCTAGACCCCCTCCTGGTTATGACTGGAAAAGATCTTCTGATTTACACTAGCAGGGCATCTATTTTGTAAATTTCTCAGTTATTTTTACTAAAAAGAGAAAGTAACAACTTTTTTTTTTTTTTAATTCGCTCTCTACACAAATCCCCACCTGTATCTTGCAAATTTGCTGGAAAGATTTAGGCTGTAGCACACACTTAGGCATCAGGAATATACTTTAGAGAAGGAAGCTTTTATAGTGGAAAGGCTGAGATACTGCAAACTATGCACAGCAAATGCAATAGAATAATGAGAAGAGAAAACATGTAAGGAACAAAATGTATTCTTACAGGAAACTCTGTAAGAAACTGCCTTCCAGTTAATACTGGGTAATCCCAACAGAAAACAATTTAGCTTATTATTTTCTTGCCCACTGATACCTTCCTGCTGTTAAAACTTAGTGTCACCCCTATGTTTGGGGTTTTTGCGAAGATACTCTTTGGCAGAATGTTATGATTTGACTCCAGCTAAATGCCAAGAACCCACACACACATCCAAAATTTCTCAGAGAACAAAAAAACCCCTCAACTTTTGGGATAAAGATTATAAGCAACTGTTTATTAACTATTTCTCAAGCAAAACAGGCTCTAACTTAGAATATTAAGAATTCACTACTACTAAAATCAGAGCTTAAGAGTTTAAGAGTGAGAAGTTTGATAGATGTTACAGACACCTTCTCCCCCCACCCCCTCCCTCTTTCAAAGATCTCCCTCCTTCTCCCAGCGGCCCGGGAAGACAGGAGTGGGGGGGTTACAGTCAGAGGCTGTTCCCGCTGCTGATTCAAAGGGGGAAAAAAAAAAAAAGAAGTCCAACCCCAGGCTTTTCCTGTGGGGGTTTTCTTCCCGAAAACAGTCTGTTACAAACTGCCTCGTGTGTTATTGACAACAGCTTGTTCAGGTATTGTTGTCATGTCAGTTACTTTACCATAGGTGCAGTCATTCAGGTGCCGCTTGGCTGCTTCAGTGTAGGTTCTNGCTAATAAAAAACATCTGGCTACTTAAAACCACAACACAGAACGATAACCTTAAATTTATTTTCCATTACCAGTATGCCTGGTATTTGATCCCTTCTTCCACTTGTGGGATTTACAGTCAAGCTGCAGATTTTAATCTGGTTCAATTTCCAACACTTCTGGAGCAAAGTTGACTCTACCAATCAGAAGACTGGAATGCTTTCTGGCTGTGTTTTACCTTATTTTTGTCTTCAGCTCATAGATGCTTATTAGCCAGGTAGAGGAATAAAGAACTGCAGCAGTCTACATTTAGAGCTTGACTCAGAATTCCAATAATTTACAAAGAAGTGTGCAAATATTTGTTGGTAACAAGAATTGAATAATACTCATAATCAGGGATTAAACCAGAAAAATATTAAAAATGCCACTCTTCTGTTGAATAGGCAGGGTCAAGTCATCAGGACTGTATTAAAAAGAGTAAGGGGAAAAAAAGATAAAGATTTGTAGATATCTTTACTGTCTCCTCTAGCATTCACTCTTAGCATAAGGAAGACAATAAGGGCTGTAATTCTGATAAAATTGGAAACCAGTGTCTAGAAAATAATAATTCTGTATTTTGCATTTTGCATTTTGTGATATTTTTTGTGTGTTTGCGGATATTTTAGTTAATTTTTGCAGAGATCGTCAATTAAATATTTGGTTTGAGAAATAAATTTTGTATGTTGTAGTACTCCCTGGAGGGATAGTGCTATTTATGTTTCTACATTCTTTGACTTTTATGAAAGGACTGATCTAAATATAGCACGGAGGAAGCATGTTCCAGGCATTATGGATCTTAGAAAGTCTGAAATGTCCAAATGATTGCAAAATCTTGGAAGCGTAACTGTTTGAGTGAAAGTCAGCCTTACACAGATAATTTTGACAGCAAATTGTGGGCCAATAGCTGACTACAGAAAAAAACCCCACAAAACATCTCCAGGATTAAGAAAACTGAGTCTTAGCTGGAGAACAAAACACTGTAATGTTTTTCCTTGCTGTGAGAATGGGACTAGGTCTGCCCTTCGATTAGGTTTGCCCTGGCAAAGTTACAGCTTGCTAACCACCTCTTCACACCCCTGCTTTATCCAGCTTCAACCAGTCACCTGCACAGTGTCTTTGTTCTCCCATTGCTGATGTATAAGGTGACCCAGTCTGCAAGATACGAAGAGACAAGCTGTAGTGGTTTGACTCTGGGTGGATGGATACCAGGTACCCAACAAAGCCGCTCTCTCACTTGCCTCTGCAAACAGACAGATAGTAAAGATAACAAAGGATTCCTGCATTGAGATAAGGACCATAAAAGATCCCTTACTGATCACTGTCATGGGCAAAAAAAGTGGGAATATTAATTAAATTTATTACTAATAGAGTAAGAGCAGGAGAATGAGAAGTAAAATGAATCTTAAAGACACCTTCCCCTCACCCACCTCCTTCCAAGTTCTACCTCCTCCCTGCCCAGAGGTGCAGGGAGGTGGGGAATTGTCGGAGTCCAGGATATGGAGACTACACCTCGGGTTGCCCTGGAGGGTCTGGGACCCTCGCAGAGACCCCAGGAGGATACAGTTTTTAATCTGTGTCCCTGGCAAGGGCTTCCAAAACTGATGGAAGCAAGAGCAGCAGAAAAAATAATTTGGATTATAGTTTAGTTAGTCACAGAAGTGAAATTTATAGTTTTAGGTTTTGTAGTACAGATATAAAAGAAAACAAGATGGAGGATTTTGGGTGTTGCCCTGAGTTCTTCTTCTTCTTCTTGCCCCTTGCACTGCAGTAGAGCTGGCATTTAGAGATTGGTAGAATAGGTTTGAGGTAGAGAAGACGTGTTAGTAATAAGTTAGGATTATTGGTACCGAATTGTAAACATAATACNTGGGAGACAGTCCACAAACTGTCCCAGTGTGCATCCATCCCACAGGCAACAGTTCTTCAGACACTGCTGCCACATGGGTCACTTTTCCACAAGGTTCATTCCTTCAGCTACAGGCTGCTCCAGTGTGAATCCACTACAGTCAACAGATCTTACCAGGAAAACCTGCTCCAGTGTGAGTTCCTTTCCAGCAGGTCCCTGCCAGAACCCTGCTCAAACAGCCTGCCACAGGGTCACTACCTCCTTCCAGCATCCACCTGCTCTGGTGTGGGCTCCTCCATGGGCTGCAGGTGAATCTCTGCACCCCTGCGGTCCTCCATGGGCTGCAGGGGCACAGCTGCTCCATCATGGTCTTCACCATGGGCTGCAGGAGAGCAGCTCTGGTGCCTGGAGCACCTCCTCCCCCTCCTTCTGCACTGACCTTGCTGTTTGCACTGTTGTTCACATGTTTGCACTCTGCTCTTCTCTGGCTTCCATCTTCATATGCCCATTAACCTTTTTATTCTTCCTTCTTAAATATGTTATCAGAGAAGTGTTACTGTCACTCCTGATTGGTCTGGCCTTGGCCAGTGGCAGGTCTGGCCTGGAGCCAGATGGCATCGGCTCTGCTGGACATGGGGGAAGCTTCTGGCAGCTTCTCACAGAAGCCTCCCCTATAGCTCCCCCCCTGCTACCAAAACCTGGCCACAGAAACCCAATGCACAGGTGAACTTGGACAATGCTGCTATGGCAGTGGGGAAGGGAGTCACAAGATGATGGATTAGCAGTTCCAAGGAAAGGATACTCCCAATAGCCATGGTAAGCATTTTTCATAGCAGTCATGGACATTAATAACACTGTCAGTTACACCAGTTAGCAGCCTTCCATGGTAGTATATTATAATTAGTAGGAATATTTTGCTCATTAAAACATGAATTAACCCCAGCATCAGCTAATTAAATTAGAACCACAATCAATTTACTTTAGCAAAAAACACGTAAAGCGTTTTTCTCCCATCTCACCTCACATCCCATCCCCCTCAGCTTACTCTCCCACCCCTAATTCTGTCACTATTCGGAACTATCCATAGTGCTATTTAATATGAGTCATGTACAAGGCTTTCCTGTGCTTTGGATTTGCTCTCCCATGACTAGCTTACTTAGCTTTACTATCAGCTCCGTGGTACCATATAGGGCATGGCATGAGGAGGTTGTTTCTAATCAGGCATGTCTTTGGACAGAGTAAGGTGAGCTGACAAGAAGTGCCTTCTGCTGGCATAGCTACATTAATAATGCTGGTTTTCTGTTGGGTTGCTTGTTGTCATTGCTGTTGTTATTGTGAACTGGAATAGTGGTGTTAGCCAAAAGTGCGTATTTACAGCCCAGATTAAACTTCATCCTATTGGTAAACTTTGTAGCATTATCCAGCACTGAGACTTTCTTTGTAGGTCAAGCTGATGTGTACAGTTTCTTTTCTCTCAAAATTTCCCCACCTTTGTGTATTTTCTTCTTTTGTAGCTATCCTCTAGGAGCAGCATTCAGGGACATCAAGGTGTCATAGTTACAGGGGCTGGGACTGGTTTATCACTATGAAGGTATAACCAAAAACTGTATATTCCATACCCTCTGTGTCATTCCTGATGGGCTGTTAATAATAAATCACTGGTAACAGCTGCCCAGAGCACACTTCACACCCCAGACCACAACACGTAAGGAAAGAGATCCGGAGAGACATTAACACCTCCACACCCAGCTGGAGGGTCCTCCCTGCTAATGGGCCCAGCTGCACTGACACAATAGGCACTTACAATGGCCCACATCACCAAAGGATCCAAAAATATCCCAGTACTCACAGAGATAAAACAACCATTGTGAAACTCCCTGCCCTGAGGGAGGTACTGGGCATTCCCACCTGAACCTGGCGATATATAATCTTTGGGGGTTGAGACTAGTGCCCCCCCCCTCATTGGACCCAGAGGGGAAACAGAACTCCAACAGGACTGTGACTGTTAGTCTTGAGGAGACTGATACCATTTCTTCAACAGAGCTGCTGTGTTCAACAGGACCATCATCCCAACTACCAGGTTGTTCCTTTCCTTCTGCTCTGCACCCAGGGGCACCACGCAGTGCTGGGGCAGGAGCTCACGAGCACTGTGCTGTTCCTGCCCCAGGGGGGCTGGATTGTACTTTGTTCCTGTGGGTCACAGCAGTTTTGTTATCTTGTGTCATTGTATGTACTGTGATCTTTTTAGAAAAATTGTAGCTCTGACTTGTGGTCTTTCCAATTTGGGTTCATTTCTCCCACCAGTTTACTTTTACACCAGCACACAAGGGTGTAAATTTACATAGCATATGAACCCTGTATTCACATTCTGGTCCTGCCACTACATGATTCTCCTTCATTACTAATTTCTTCACACTTGAATTGAGACAGTGGTAACAAACACATATATAAAATGTATGAAGGTAGAGAAAAGTGTTATTTCCAATTTATCTCTTCTGAGCACTTCAGAAATAATCACAGAATAATAAACACTCTGCCTGTTGAATTAGATTTTTTTAACATTAAAAAACTGCAGAGTATTTGGGTATGCTTATTACACAGAAGTAACAGGTAGAATAAAGAGGATTTTGAGACTTGCATAGTTAATATTAATTTCAATAAACATAGTCAGCTGTTGCCTCAGAGAATTAACAGGTGTCACTAGTAAAACAATCAAATTGTCCCTTTTAATTTACTCCAGATCAATAAAAGAGTAAAATTGCAGTCCCTAAAATAGTCCCTAAAAAACTGTAATATATTTCTGAAGAGTATTTGAAGTGGGGAAGTCTTGTGTTTTTTGAGGATAGATACTTAACTTTTCTTTGGGTGAGAAAATTACTTCTCCCATTTTTTAAAGGAAAAAGCAACTGATATTCTATATTCTTGTGACCTGACCTGTTCCACTGAGCTAAACTGCCACAGTGAGCAAAAATACAAGGAAACAGAACATGCTGTTCTAGGAGCTCTGAAGTGAGGAAGATTTTAATCTTAGGAACCATTTAGATGCCATGGAGACGGTTACCATAACACTGAGGAAGTGTCAGGTGTAATACATGTTTCTCCTAGGTGCTCAGGAAAAATCCTATCGTTTTTCCATCATACTAAGAAAGCACAGCAACTAAACCACAGATGTGCTTGGGCAGATTCTTCTGTGTGCAGTCAGCTGCCTGAGCATGATATCTGAGCGTGACATGGAAGCCAAGGCCTTGAAGAGGAGCAAGAACATGGGGCTGCTGCAATATGTTAGTGGGGGAACTCCTTGCTGTTGAGGGCCAGAAAGACATTATTTGTCTGTGAGCTTCACCCAAATTTTGATCATACTAGTTTCACTGGCAGTTTCTTCAAGGAGATCTTTGAGGTATGTATTAAAGTAAAGGTTTCATCTTGTGCTGGATGTAGGTGAGGAAGAGCTGAACTGTCCTGAAGGTGTGATGCTCTGGACTGTCTCTGACTTTGGCAAGAAATATTTAACAATCATTATCAACATTTGTCAGAAAATTGCTCCAATTTTTCATACTGCACAAATACATCATGGCTTGAGAAAAACAGCCTTTAATGGATTTGTGTGTGCAGTTTCCTTTGCTTTCAGAGTTGGATAAACAGTTCATGTGTTTTCATGGGGATATTAGTCTCTTCTTGGTCTTCTGTTACCCATTTACACTAAAAGTAATTTTTTACACTAAAAGTGGAATTTAAAGCTGTCACACAAAATGGAAACTGTCTGTGGATGGGAAGTGGCAGATTTGTGCATGGCTTCCTTATCATTCTGAGTACGTCCCTCACATTGTTTATCCTAACGACACACACAGATTATCAAGCAATTATGCTTGCTTCTACCTGTTGCTCAATCTAACATCCGTTAATGTCAAGAAGAAGGACTCCTACTGATTTTACTGGTCACAGCACCCCATCCTTATGCCTACTCCTTTAACTAGTTTTAATTTTGAGCTAAGATTCCTTACAATGTGTTAAATGCAAAGATTTAGACCACCTTGACTTTGTGGAGCATAAAACTGGAGACATGGTAAGTGAAAATGTGCATGTTATTGAGGAAATCAGATATATTCATCCATTATATTTATGTCCTTCACCAGCTCAATGGAGCTGGCAGAACCTTCTCTTAAGTGATGAAAGGGATTTAGAAGTAAGTCTGACTCAAAACAATGAACTGTTTCAAAGCAAAGCTGAATTCCTCGAGGTTAAGCAGCAGTAAAACTGGAAATAGGTACACAGTTGAGAGGTTTAGATATACTTGTTGTTTTGGCCAGTGTCCAATTATAAAAACATTATCCTTGAAGCTTGGTAATAAGTGATGATAGAAGTAATTCCACAAGGAGATGATACCTTTTAGACAAATGAATGGGAAGTGGGTTGGGGTGAGGGAAGGCTGTCAGCTAAGCAACCAATGAAGAGAGTGAGTTCTTTCAGTGTACAGCTATTTATTTTTTTTTCTAGGATGAAGTAGAAAGAAAAGAACTCTTGCAGTTTGATTCATTTCTGAGAGCACATACAGAAGCTGTCCATGTCAATGATGGTGAAACAACTTGGTGCCTCTGTTGGAGACAGCAATAAATGTCTCTCTAATGTGAAAAAGATCCTTTTGCAAGCTCTTGCGTGGTGATCAGCCTGAAGGATTATAGCACAAGTCATGTTGGTGTTTTAAGTTGCAGCAGAGGTGACATGAGCCATCCTTAGTTCAGTGAACAGGAAACCTTTCACCAGGTGGGCAGGGAAAACTGGAAAGGGTGTAATGGTGGTCAGCAGAGGAACAACCCACTGGGCAATGATTTCAGGGTGCTTATAATTTTCCCCCAAGGGGAGCCTGTCAACACACTGCTGCAACATGGAACCACTTTCTTACCTATCTGAGTACCAAATTATAAGATATGCCATTAAAAGGAAAAACAAGAATTTGCTTCTTTCATAGGCATCAGTTTGGCATCAGTTTGGTTGGTCAGACACATTTAATTTGGTCTTTATAGCACAAAAAAAGTTCTATTGCAAAGACAGGTATCTGCAGACATTGGCATAATGGTGAGTTCAATCGCCAGAGTCAGTGGTCTCTATTCTTTTCTTTGTGCATCCCTTTTCCAATAGATGATGTTCAATAGAAGTATAAAATGTGGTACACACTTTGGAGGACTAGGTCACCTGTCCTTTATTAAGATACAGCCTCACAGAGCTAGCTGAAGTTAGTCACATTGATTC
>WEIV01031016.1:356-12226 GCA_013390005.1 Calyptomena viridis
CAAACCCTGGGGCTCCTGTTCAGTTCCCAACCAACCTCTGGGTGAAGAAACTTTTCCTAATATCCAATCTAAACCTCCCTGACACAGCTCCAGCTGTTCCCTCGGCTCCTGTCACTGGTCACCAGAGATTGGTGCTACTCATGTGCGTAGATCCTCAAATGCACTTTTCAACAGGATCTTCACTTGGGAAGTCTCTCAGTAGCTATGTTGTCCCTTGTAGTGATCAAAACTCCCTCCATTTACTGAACCCATTGATCAACTTAGAGTTGCCACTGCTTGGCAAGGTACATGGCTGGAACTGGATTTTGGTTGCTGGAGATAACATGACCCAACTAAGGCTCAGTGCTGAGGGGGATGAAATTCCTCCATTATTTCAGTGTTCAGCTGTCCAAAGATTTTTGTGCTTTAGTTTTAGTTGAACAAACAACTATTACACATGTTCAAAATCATTATACAAAGACACCAGACACATAAGAAAATAGCAAAACAGCTCCATATCTTGAAACCTGGAACAGACAGATTCAGGATTCCACCTGTGGCTGTCTATCTGAAAGACTCTGTATACAAACTTGCATTACAAGCTAGAATAACAAAACTGTCCTTCCCTAGCCAAGATGATCAATCATTATCTGTTTTCATAATATACGTAAGATACAAAGTGGAATTTGAACTGAGTATGTTTTAACTAGAGATTCAGCAATGAGGAGTGCCCTCCATGTTGAAAATAACAAAGTCATCTATTACAAGGAGAAAATGTAGCACAAAGTTCTTTACACCCAAATACAGATCACGTGACATGCAGAGACTATACCAAGACAATGGCCTCAAAGTGCAGGCAGCAGCATGTCTTACATAGAGTGGAAACACTGAACTGCTGCTTACCCAGGCAACCCAACCCTAACTGCTAACTGTAGTGCCACCTCCTCCACCCCTCTGTTTTCTCAATATTCCTCCACAGACAATTCAAACTGTATTTGATACCATGAGGATAAAAGTCATACTGACAGTCTGCAAACAGCAAAGTAAGTCTTTCAAGAGACATGAAGTGCATAAGAGGATAATCTAGATGTGTCTTACTGGTGCTTCTCTTTATTCCTTTAACCTTTAAGCATTTGGCAGATAACCTGCAAGAGCCAGTTTTCAAAGGTACTTGAAGCACAGGGCACTGTGTTAGTGCAGACAACTGAAGTTGCACCTTTAAAAGCATTCCCAGCCTGGCTGATGGGATAAAACCACACTGCAAGATGTGGGTCACTGTAATGTGACTGTGCTGGCTGATGTCTGATCACTGAAAAAAGTGAAATAGCTTTTATTTCAACATAAGAAGAGAAAGTAGGCGAGAAAGAGCTCTAAAAGGAAATTATTCTTTGTCCCTGTACCATCACCTAGTGTTGGCAGGAGTTCCTCTCTGTTCCTCTACTTTGCAGGATTCTTTCTGATGGGAGCTTGTGATTTCAAAAAATTGATTCTCAAAATCTTCAAATCAAGGCATTTAGTAATTTGGATTATTAACTAACTTGTTCATTGGAACATGTTTTGCCTTCAAATTGCTATAGCATTGTCTCTCAGTTTTGAAAATTGACTCTCATGAGAAGCCACTGCTGACCTACAGGAATTTTCTACCTATGAGAAATTCCATCAATAATAGATTGAAAGCGGGGCATCATTAATTCCTCTATATAGGCATTTCCACCCTTGCTTTATCTTTCTACTCAAACAGAGAAACTCCACATTAATTTCAATATGTAAATAACTACATTAGAACTAACAAAAACTGACGGTTAATTTGAAGGAAAACCTGAACCCATTTACTGAAAGGAGAAACATAGATGAGAATTTTCAAACATCAGAGAATTAAATACTCAAATCCCACTAAAAGTCAATCTAGATCAGGTGCTGACCTTTTCAAAATCCTTCTAAATTTTTTAAATACAACAGTACTGATTAAGCTAAATTCTTTAAAGAAAAGTTGCAAGAAAACATCATCTCCGATTGAGAAGGTAAAAAAAGAAAATATTGACCAGCAAACCTCTTCAAACTACTGTGTGCTCCCCTCCATACTACAAAAGTCTGAACCAGACTTAGTACTGTCTTGTGTCTTTACACCTGGTAATGAAGATGGATCACTCCTATTTTCATTCTGTCTGTAAGCAAGTCCTTTTCCACCTTCAAAAGTGTTTAATACAATCCAGGACTTAAAGTCAGTTTAGAGAAGCTACCATACATAAATATGATATACCAGAAAGAATAACCATAGTAGCATCCTTCCAATTTCCATAGAAACCTTGCTTGGAGCACACAACACAAATCCTAGAGACATGAATCTCTTAAACCTATACAAATTCACACTTCAAAGATGCAGCTTATGAACAAAAAAAAGACTGCATTATAAAGCACCAGTATTCAGAAAGGTTTATCAAGCAGAACTGTTGGTACTCCTGATGGACAGAACTCCCTTGCAGAGTCAGCATGTACAGCATCCTCACAGCATCCCAGGGGTGCCACACCAAGAGCAGCTCCCAAAAACAACACACCACAGCAGTGATGGAAGTAACTAGGAAGTCTTCCCATGAAAAGTTTTTAAAATATTAAAAATTTACCAAAGTTATCAACAACAACAAAAGTCCTATTTTTCAGCAAGACACTTGTGGCCTGGGGTGGCAGTGCAGAAAGGAGGTCTAAATAGCTGTTATCATACTATTTAAAAAAATAATCAAACCAAAAAACTTTAAAAAGAAAAAAAATAAGAAAAACAAACAAACCAAAAAACCCCAAACAAAACTAACCCGCAAAACAGACCACAGAAGATGAGAACAAAAAAAGCAAAATATTTGGGGGTGTGAGTTAAGAGTTCCGATCTCTTCCAGGTCATCCCCTACCAGAAGACAGTTCAGGGCTAAAGCTGAGGCTTTAGAAAAGAGCATTAAACCTCAAGGTAGGACATAACGTGGCAGCTGATTTATTGATTCTTCCCTCAAACCAGGCCTTGAAAACTGTTCCAAGGATAACTTCCTAGGGCTGAGAAACACCTTGAATGCAACACCACATTAACCTGGCCTGACAGATTTCCATACTGCAAGACCTTTCCCAGAACCCTGAAAAAAACAAAACCCACCCTAAAAAAAACCCCAAACAAACCAAAATAGAGGTGCCTACATCCTGCACAGTCTCAGTGCATCCTGAGCCTCTGTGGTGCAGAATCTGGTAAGCAACTCATATTTTGCTTCCTGTTAGCTCTCAACTAATCCATGACTACTTCTATCTTATTAATGTACTTCAATTTCTTCTTGATTAATATTTAGTGAATTAGTTTACCCTTAATTGCTGGTGCAATTATAAGAATTTCCGTAATTCTTCCATATATTCATCTCATGTTTAACACACATCACATTAAATGAACAATGGCATATCCAGCTGAGCTTCCAAACCTAATATAGGCTGGGAGAAAAAAAAACCAACTCCCTGTTTTAGAGTGGGATTGGGCTACAAATTAAATGGTCTGAAAACTCACACAGTAAGTAGCATGCTCTAGGTCTGCTTTGCTTGAAATCCCAAAGCGTAAGTTTTACCTTTGACCACATTATCAGAAAAGCTGTGAAAAATACCTGGGTTTTATTCTAATATAGAGAAAAGCTAAGTGGAATCAGGTGCATACACTGGGAACAGGCAGAACTCCGATAAAAAACCAATTTATTCTCTTTCAAGTGGGCACAAAATGTCTCTCCCAAAGACTGTGCCACACTTCCTAATGCTTCTGTAGAAACCATCCTGCTGCAATGACAGTCTTAAGAGGAGTAGAGGAAAGCAGATACTCAGCTTCAGAGTAACTGATGTACATGTGTATGATCAGAAATTCAGTCTGTGTGAACCTGAGTAAAGTACTCCTAAGTTCAGCTACAAAACACAGAGGAAGATTAATATAATCTTCAAATTGTTTGCTCTGTAAAGTAAATCAGATCCTGTGTGTCTCCATGTTCCCGCAAGAAGTGTGCATCCAACTAACCAGTCCATCACTTTCAACACAGGGTAGGGAAAGAAGTGAGCCATTTTGAATTCTCATCTGCAATTAATTTTTGAAAGAGGATACAAATTGCTTTCTAATTTGCTTAGCACTGAACTGCATCAAGGCATGATTTCATTAATTTTAGTCATGACACAACGAAGAGTAAGAACACATCTTTATAGGATGAAGCAGTCCCCGGTTCACTGTGAAAAGTTAACTCTGGAATGCACACTGCCATCACAGAAATAGAATTTCAGGAAATTCTATCACAGATTACATGATTGTGGTTATGTGATAACCACACATAATAATCCATCTCAAATACCATCAGTAACACAAGCCTTTTGCTGATTAAAAAAAATTATTAAAGAAAAAGGGAGAAAAACAGGGGGATAAACCTTAATAATATTAGATTATAAAATACAGAGTTCTGACTGTACTGATAATCTTAACAAATTAGTCAACACTGTTGCAAAAATGAGACTGAGTGAAATAATCCACCATTATTCATTCTGAAAAGGGCATTAAGCAAGGTCTAAGTGTCTTCAGGACTGACAGTACATGCAGGGGAGTAAGCACAGAATATATGCTGCCCCTCACTTTCAGTCTCAGATATTGCGAGTATATACAACTGAGCTTCACAGCAGTGACATGATTATTAGAGATGACAACATTCATTTTAGGGGAAACACCATTTAGCCACCACTCAGCAGAATAAATTTGGCTGAGAAGTCCATTTAGGCAGGAAAGTTACATATCTGGATCTTAATCAAGACATACACATTAAAATTCTTATCCTCTGAAGATTCAAAAATTTCAAAACAAGTACCATAGCTTTCCAGAATATCAGAACCAAAACCTAGCAACAAATATTTGTGTCTAAAATGAAAAGGGACATTTCAGGTATAAATTCTGAAGTTCTAAATGAAAAATGAAATTATACTTTGTTATACATGTAGACACATCCTGCCACAATAATATTTCCATAAACATAAAGCAAGTTTTGAAAGATTACCTGGTAAAAATACCATCCACAACTCCAATTGTTGCCTCCTTTGCAGGAACATAAGAACCAATCTGTGCCATGACTGTGATCAAGGCTACTTGCTTTATGTAGGAGCTCTTTCCTCCCATGTTGGGCCCAGTTATTATCATGACCCTTTCACCGTTTCCCTGGAAACACAAAAGAGAAGTCAAATATATTGTCCTGCACATGATGCTTCTATAAGAAAGTCTGGGGTGTGTATGTGCTTAGAAGGATATAGGACAAGTCTGCAGGATTAAACATCCTATTTCTAGTTCCTTCACTGTTGCAGTTCATCATGTTTGTTTTTCCAGATACAATCAAGTCCCAGATGCATCTTGAATTAAATGAACATAGTGAGGGGGAACTTCCCATTCTCCATCAAGAAGCCAAGAAAGCATCCAAGAACTTGGCCTCAGAAGAGGAAGGACATGGACCTGTTGGCAGTGAGTCCAGATGAGGCACCAAGATGATCAGAGGGATGAAGCAGCTCTGCTGTGAGGAAAGGCTGAGAGAGTTGGAATTGTTCAGCCTGGAGAACAGAAGCTTCAGGGAGAACTTACTATGAATTTGCAGTACCTGAAGGAGCTGACAAGAAACATGGGGAGAAACTGTTCACACGGCCTTGGAGTGCCAGGATGGGGGAATGGCTTCCCACTGACAGAGGGCAAAGTTAGATGGGATATTGGGAAGAAATTCTTCCCTGGGAGGGTGGGAAGGCACAGGTTGCCAAAGAGAAGCTGTGGCTGCCCAATCCCTGGAAGTGTCCAAGGCCAGGTTGGATGGGGTCTGGAGTGACCTGGGATAGTGGAAAGTGTCCCTGTCCATGGCAGAGGGTGGAATGAGACCCAACCCAAACCATTCTGTGATTCCATGATTCTGTGCAATTTTCTTTGGAGAAAGGGAGAAACTCAGCATAGCCAGCACTGTCCTAATTTGGTTGGTCTTAATCCTAATCTGGATTCCTCTCCAGTTGGAGTTCTCATTGCCAAATGGGGAGATCTGGCAAAGACCTGACCTGGATCTTATGCTCATAATTGCCTGTGTTGATATGACAAAAGTACATTCAAACTGGCTACAACAAGAAATAAAGACATTGCTGAGCTTGGCAATACTTGACTGCAACACAGACATTGTGAGCAGACCATACCCAATTTCTAATCAATCAGTGTATCTGTCCATAGAAATGACACAAAAAATAGAATCAAATGCAAGAATTCATCTCAGCTATGGTAATGCTACGGTACTGCTACGTGTCCACAGCTGCAGAATAAAACTGCCTTCCTCCAGTGCAAGACAATTGCTGATACAAAATTAAAACTCATCAATGAATCTATAAAGCTTTCTCACAGCCCAAATCCAGAAAAGGAAATTAAGTTATGCAATGACATCACGCAAGTAGACTTTTCCTTTCCACTGGGTACATCCAAAGAAATGCATCAATGGGTGAACTAAACAAGAGTCAGCACACTCCACTGCTCCATGGAGGGGCATGGAGGGCAGGACAAGCTGTGTTAGTCACACTACTTGGGAAAATTGGAACTGATCAGGCACTGACAACATCAATAGAAAAATCTCCAGGGAATAAGTCTCAAAACCTTTACAAATTTCATTTTGAATTGGTCTTTCACTCTGTTTACAGGGACACACATAAAATCCAGCTAAGACTGTCATTTATGTCATAATACAAAGGATACAGGTAATCAGTATTTATTATACCTAAAAAGATGTTCAGCTTTTGCAAAGAAAACCTCATCCATACAGAAGTCATAATACAGTCAATACTCTGAATATACCACTATTGGGAATAAGGGATGGATGTAATAAAATGCACATGACTATATGAAAATAAAGTTCATAAACTCTAGACTCCAAAGTATAGTTTTAGTGCTGCTACTAAAACTTTGTCAGGGTTCAACACAACAGAATTTATAGATACTTAAAATTAGAATGAGTTCATGAGCTCATCTGTTAAAACAAAAATTTCTTGAATGTGCTTAATATCTGTCCAGGCTCCCTCCAACCATGCTGTGACTGGTGGCTGGTTTGCAAATCTTGTGGTTTTCAGAAAGAACATCTGCTGTAACATCAGAGCAGAGAAATCTGCCCTTACAACTGTATGCAGTCATAAGCCAACATCTTATTGGAACTCATGGCTGAAATTAAAAGTTATAAAACAATCCACAAATATTTAGGGAGGAAAGGGGGAATGGAAAAGTAATACACTTATTTCAGGGCACTGCAAGAAAGCTTTTCCTCAAGTGAGATATTTGACAATATTTCAGCTGAAAACATGACAGAAGATGTATTTTCTTGCCGACTTAAACAGATCAGTTGAAAACTTGAGATGTTTAAACAAACTGATTCCCACCCACCACCTCTCTCAAGAAAGAGAGAACTCAAACAACATAGAGGCAAAAGTGATTCTGCCATGATCATTTGATTTTGTAATATTCAGTAGTTAGAAAGCCAACATAAGAATGGAACTAAACAGGGAAAAGTGCATGATGATTACTGAATGAAATGCTGAATTTTTTTTAAGTGCCATCTGTTACTTGTTGGGAGCTGACAAGTAATTTTGAAAACATTCCCTACAATATTGCAAAATATCTGTATCATTGTTCAGTATAGAATAGCATTAAAAAATATTTCCCAAGAAATTGAATGCTGTTTATCACAGAAATGTTCCACACTGACAGCTGTTTCATACCTTTTCTGTATTTATTTTATAAAAAGGCATAGAGAGCTCAGAGTAAAGATGCAAGCATATCTTTTATATTAATTAGGAACAGACATTTAATATTTAAAAAAAATATATAGACGGGTAAATATTTAATGAAAAACTTTGAAGGGACCTGTAACTTAAAGGACAGTTTATCAGGGAAAATAAAGGTTGCATGCATTAGTACTTCCAGAAAGAAATGAAAATACATAGCAGAGAAATACCTCAAAAATATACAAGTAATCTTAGAATTAAAGTGGAAAACTGAGCCTGTCACATACATTTTGCTTATTAAAAAACTCCACAAGTTCGAGATAAAGTTTTGACAAAATGCAGAGTCCTTCTGATGACAACACTAAAAAACCTCTAATTATCCATTTGTTTTTCAAAAATAACTATTTAAAACACCCATTTTCCTAATTTTGGGATAACCTTTCTTTTCTTTATGTCATTAAGACTGAAAAAAGTTGCAAAGAGAGTGTCTGTTTGCCAGATACCAGAAAAGGGACAAAACAGATGTGGTCACATCTTGCAATGTCTCTCTGAAATGCAACCGGGCAGATAAGTGTGTGATTAAATTACTTACTTTAACTTCCTTGCCAAGAGAATGATTTTGAAGTATCTTGGTACTTACTATAAGGTTAGTGGTATTTGGAACATACTGATCCTGTTCTCCCAGGAGTACATCAATCACAGGGTGTCTCCCATTTTTTATAATTATTTCTCGTTGATTATCTTGCACAGTTGGTCTGCAAAAAGGAAAACAATCTTTATTGTTACTAATTATGTAGAACTACTGTAACTAAAGCCTGCAGAAGGGTCATCTATAACATAGATTTTTGTAAAAAAAATACAAAAATAAATTGCTGCCATTAAGTATTTGCTTGGTTTCATTCAGTTATTAAAAATATATTAGCAGATGGGATAAAAAATTTCCATTTTAACTATGAATTTGTCTAAAAGTCTACTAATATGTCTAATTCTGCATTATATCTCTCTACGTCTGAAAAGCTCCATCTCCAAATGCTGAATGTTTTTCACAGAACAAAAAATGAAAAAGAAGCATGTTCCACTGAATTCTATTAATTCTTTTTTCCACTGAATTCTATTAATTCTTTTTGTTCTCTGCAACCTAATTTTACTTTTCCATTGTACAGTGGATTGCAGCACTCAGTGGAGAGGTAAATGTGGTTCCATGTCTCAGCAACATTTTCCTACACCAGAAGTACAACTACTCTGAAACAAGAGCAGTAACTTGGGAAAGGGGCAGCACCTGAGAAAAAGAGGACACTGGAATAAAGCCACAGACTTTTAAGACTGAAAATTAACTTAACACTTGGGGTGGACTTTAAAGGGAAGATGGATGAAGAATGATAATGCAAGTTAGAAGGAAAATGGAGATCAAATAAATGGCATATTAGAAACACAGAGCACTGGGGAAAGAGGTGCAAACTGATAATGCGGGGGTTTTTTTCCAGCAGTTGTATAGCTGAAATGAAACCAATACATAGGTAGTCTTGGGTCTTGTACCACCTTTTCAACAGCACCCCTTCAACAACTCACAGCCTACAGAGTGGACATTCAAACATCAGACAACGTCACCACAACCTTTATGTATCTAACCCTGCTGTCTGAGAACCTGAGCTGTAAATCACCTGTGTAAAGGAACAGTGTCCCAACATGGGGTCCTGAGATGCTTCTGAGCTGCAAGAGGTGCTCAGCTCCCTCCCACAACTGAGTAGAGAACCTGTGCTCCTGACCTGGCTCATTTACCTGCCTCAGGTCAGGCTATAGGAAACAATCCTCACTGAATCAAAAACCATTCCTGCAAAATGCTTAATACTGAAGTCCCATCTTTGTTTCAGCAGCCCTCCAAAATTAATTATTGACACCTTCCCTGCAGCTGAAGTTTTACTGAGAAGTCTCCTTCCAGTCAGTTTATAAGCTCTAAGCCACTCTAAAATTCAGTGAATTATTTAAACCCCTGTGCAGTGAATTAATCAGACTTGAGTTTGTTTTCTCATCTGAGTATACAGAAATAAGTGAGCAATTACTTTTGAAGAGATTTTGACAGAGGCACACAAGATCCCAAGAGTCCAGAGGTGATCAATGTTGTCTTTAAAGTTGTATAAAAGCAGGAGTATATGTAAGTTGATTTCACTCCATTTGTCTATGTGTGGATCTTGGGCAGAGGCAGGTGGACAGCTCACCACACATGATCCCAGGTGAGGCATCACCAGCTCTGTAAGCTGGAACTAGTATTTACATATAATACATCTCTGAAACATACCTCATATACCTGAGAAACTTAGGTGTTAGAAAGACATTATAAACTCACACATTGCTGAGGGGAAAAAAAAAAGAAGATAAAAAAGTCCATGCAGAGTCCAGTATTTATTTAGACATGAGATATTATCCACTAGACTCAGGTCAAACAACAAACTTAATTTGTTTGTTGATCTGTTAATTTGACATAATATGTCAAATTTGAACTGCAATGATTACAGATTTGTGTTTAACACAGAAGTGTTCCTTTGCAAAATCAGATTAAGTTCAAACTACTGTAAACAATTTTAATAATGCATTTAATCAGAGTACACATTAAAATCTAATTTATTTTAAATACTCTTTTATAATTCCCTATAAAATCCTAAATAAAAATTAAAAATTGATTACCTGCAGTAGTCTCCTTGTTTAGCCACCTGGGCCAGTGAGAACAGGCAGTCCACAGTTGCTAGGTGACCAATGGCTTTAGACAGAGGGTGATAATGTTCACTGAAATGGCTGTACCAAAAGAGGGAAAAGTAACAGAAGAAAAAGGTAAAAAAAAAACCTGTACAGAGACAAAGGGTAGCCAAAATACACTCCATGAAAGCTCCTCACAGGGTTCATGTGGTCATTAAATCGCTCTGAATTCAGATCTCCCAGTAGTGATCTAGGCTGCATCATTAGGACACAATCAAGATGGACTTCATGCNTGTTTTTCTAAGAGATTTACAGAATTGTTGAGTTCCTTCTATGGGGCAGATCCAGTGAGACTACTTCAGAGAGGACTTCAAGCTTTTGCAAACTATCATTGCATGACAAGAGAAACAATTTCAGTGGCTCTGCAATTCATGGAAGTAAAAAAATTACATATAACCAGACATCTGACAAATTAAAGGCATGCAGAAGTCCAAGAAATATTTTTCAAACTCCCAATTTAAAGATCTTTTGGCTAAACAGTCAAGTAACCGCACTGAAAACTCTGATCTCAGACAAACAGATGTGTCAGATGTGAGGGGTAATAAAACCCACTATTTCTAGCAACTNTCATGCTCCCACTTTCAGAGTGTATTATTTTTAAGCAGAAAAAAATCTGACCAAAAATAATTCCTTAGACAGCATATAAAGGGTCACCAGTTGATCCCAGCTGCCCAAATGAGGTTTATAAAAAAACACAATTTATCACAGTGGCAACTGAAACCCAACTGCTGATTCAACTTCAGCTGTAAGTTGCAGTCAAAAAAGAAGCAAACTAAGAGTGTCTGAACACAGGAGTTGTCTACAATATCAATAAAGTATAGTAACTNTCAGTGGCTCTGCAATTCATGGAAGTAAAAAAATTACATATAACCAGACATCTGACAAATTAAAGGCATGCAGAAGTCCAAGAAATATTTTTCAAACTCCCAATTTAAAGATCTTTTGGCTAAACAGTCAAGTAACCGCACTGAAAACTCTGATCTCAGACAAACAGATGTGTCAGATGTGAGGGGTAATAAAACCCACTATTTCTAGCAACTCTTGTAGTCAGTCTCAGGGCAGCATACAAAATATAATAAATAATAAGACCACTATATACTATTAATAAATAATCCCCTTTGTACTACTCCCTCAATAATAAAACTACCAGATTCAGTTTCACTCAGAGTCCATTGTACTTTCAGATTCTTAATGCTGTGATATTTTCAAACTTCGAGAGACACCTTACATACTTACTAGTGTATTTTCATCAGAATTTTACAATCTAGAGACATCACTGCTGGTTTCAGGTCTCAGACTGCAAACGTCTTGACTTTAATGCTTTAAACAACATTTTATTGACTACCTGTACGGTTGTTGCGGACAATGAAATTATC
>WEIV01031028.1:2855-15412 GCA_013390005.1 Calyptomena viridis
AAAACTGACCTTGAAACATTAGAATTGTTTTGAAAATATTTCTCTAGCTGTTTTTTTCTCTTTGCTCTTGGGGCTCAGTTTTAAAAGCGCAAGATTCACATTTTTTTTCCCCTAACATAGAGAAGACAAATATGGGATGTATCATAAAGTCACTCCAAGACAATCAGGTATAAAATCAAAGCACTAGTGTCACCATTTCAGTGGTGTTTGTGACAGTTTTTCACACACCTTTATTCTTAATCATCACTGTACTTTGCAGAAACTTACTGGATTTTCACAGCACAGAAAGCTTTCAAGCATTTTGAGGCAGTGAAAAAATGAAAGCAAGAAACCGTGAGCCTAAGGATGAATGTGTCGTTCTCCATAGCAAATCCACATCTCAGACCTTGACCAAGTTATACATGCTCCTGAGGCCAGCCACTACATCAAAGTGTTCAGAGCTCAGGTATATGTTTTTGGACTAGATGACTTATCTTTTTTTTGTGTGAGTAACTTCCTCTGAACATGTTTCCTTGAGCTCATCAGTTAGCTCCCTAGGTGGACACATCCAGTATCCAGCCTAGCATATCAAGTGAAAATTATTAGCTCCTGTTTCTGGAAATAGCCGATGTATTACTACTTACCATCTGAAATGAGATATTCTAAATTTCCACTAAATAAAATACCTGTTCTTTGAAGTGTCTTTACTTCTATTCCTAGCTCAGTAATAAATTATTTCTTTTTAGCTTTGTGCATAGCAGCCTATACAGAAAAATTTATAAACTGATATCCAGAAAGCAATTTACAAAATGTGCAGAGCATAATTCCCTGAAAAATATTTCTTTATATATTATTTTCTCAGCATATATATTATCCAGCTTTTATTTTCTCTTATTCACATCCTCTTTCTAGATATTTTAGAAAGTAGATATTAAATAACCTTATTTCAAAACAACAGAACTAGCTCTATGTGAACAATTACCAAAATTTTTGTGTAAATTTGAAGCAAAGTTTTGCCAAAGATTAAAGAAATACATGTGCTTACTAATCATTTTCATGCCATAAGAATTAAAATAAACTAGACAAAAAAATCCAAGCTTGTATCCTGAACAATGTACTCAAAAGAATATTTTTATTCTAGAACACACACTGCTGATAGTTTAAATTAAAGACCAGTGTACTGCCCCAGTAGCCTTAGCAGTGCTAGGAGATAACATTCCACTGTTTTGACTGCTGTGAGGGAGAGGCAGAGGGGACACAAGCAGATCAGGTGACCCAGACTGACCAAAGGGATAATCCAGACCATATGACGTCAGCTCAGATATAAAAGAACAGCAGGGGTGGGGGCACGGTGTTGTCTCCGATGGCTGCCTGCTGAAGGGACAACCAACGTGTAGGGCCCTGCTTCTCAGGATGCGACCTGACCTCGGGAATGGGAAGTAGAGATTAGATTCTCCTTTGCTTTGCTTCCTGCGTGCACAAATCTTTTTTCTCTTGTATTAAACTGCCTTGTCTTAACACCCATGAGTTGCTGTCATCTTATTGGTAAAAGAGAAGGGGTGAGAAACTGTCCAGGTACTTGGCACCCAGCCAAGGTCAACCTGTTACAACCAATCTGAAGATGAAATGGCATACCCCAATGGTCTCTCTCCCATTACTTGAATGCATTCACAGTTAACAGTTCAGCAGAACTTGGATTTCTTTTTTCTGGGAAGATAAGATTAGTCTTTGCTGGTTACTCTCTGTCAACCAGCAAAAACTTCAAAATGTTTATGCAAACTTTTGAATTTCTGGAAATGTCTTCTGATACTAATCGATGTTGGATTTCATCCAATTCTTTTAGTGTACATGTTTATCAACAACCAGCACACAGCATGATATTTTTATGGAAACTGGAATGAGAGACAATATATGTCTGAATTCTGTTAGTGAACCTTAACAGTTCTATTGCTGGTTCAAGACCTTTCAACCATGTAGGCAAAACTTGAGTCACTGCTGCTTGAACAGGATGTAGGATTCCATCTCATGTAGAAAGGAATAGAGATTTGGGGTAGATTCCAGAGGACTGTGCTCTCAAGACACAATTTGGGAAATATAAACAGCAGGGGAATTGTTCATGATTTTCCCATGTGCATTTTGTTACTTTATTCCCAGTCCTATGCATCTGCCTACTTTGCTAGTACTTGAAGCCATTCAATGCAGTTTGTTTCCCCATGATACAATTTAAGTTTGTGCTGTAATATGGTAGACAGCTGACAAGAAAGCAGAAAACAATAAAATATTATAACAATGTAGAAGGATCAAAGCAATGTAGCAATGCTACAAATCCTGACTTTTTTTTTAACTTTGTACTTTTATTTTTGTTTGAGAAGATTATGAAATTGCGAAATGCTTAATTTTGTTCAGAACAGGCAGGACATAACTTTTTATTGCAAGTTAAATTCTGCCTATATTTTGTCTCAGCCCAGATTGCTTGTTAGCAGAAATTGTCAACCATATTGTAGGAAATTTATCACATGAATACATTTCTATCATTAGTATGAATGGCAAACTAATTCAAGGTTACAATCTAGGCTGAGACTTAGTCCAAACCTCCCGAGGCTAAAGAAAAGCAGTCTCAAATATTTGAGAAAAACTGAAGGTCTGAGATGATCTAATATGTACCACTTACCTTTCAACTTGGATCTACCAGGAAAACTGAATTATGATTTTATATTATTTCCATTTGGTGCAAAATCATAAGTTGACTGAATTAGGAGGATATTCCCTTTTTACCAGTATTCTTCTATTGTGCATTACAAATAAGAAAAGGATTCTCTCATTCTTGCATTATACACAAATACTAATGATTACCAGTATTCTTTTCATATTGTAGATTTTATTGCCCTGCTTGCATGATCAGATTCTGTCCAAGAAAATACTAGACAGTAAAGGTGGTCAGAACAATGCTTTTATTTGGGCTGTTCTTGACATATGGCTTATTGTACTGGGTTTTCTGCAACCAGGTTTTGATAGCGGGGAGACTATAGGGAAGGCTTCTTTGAGAAGCTTATGGAAGCTTCCCTCATGTTCAGCAGAGCCGATGCCAGCCAGCTCCATGCCCAGCCTGCCACCAGCCAAGTCAGGGCCAATCAGGAGTGATAGTAACACTTCTATGATAACATATTTAAGAAGGAAGAATAAAATGGTTAGTGGGCAGATGAAGATGGGAGTCAGAGAAGAGTGAGAACATGTGAACAACAGTGCAGACGTCAAGGTCAGTGCAGAAGGAGGGGGAGGAGGTGCTCCAGGCCCCAGAGCTGAAATTCTCCTCCTGCCTGTGGTGAAGATGATGGTGGAGCAGCTGTGCCTCTGTAGCCTATGGAAGACCACAGGGATGTAGAGATCCACCTGCAGCCTGTGGAGGAGCCCACACTGGAGCAGGTGGATACTGGAATGAGGCTGTGACCCCGTGGGAGGTCCATATTGGAGCAGGGTCCTGGCAGGGACCTGCTGACCCTTGAGGAGAGGAGCCCACACTGGTACGACTGTAGGACTGGTAGGGCTTGTGGCCTGTGGAGAACTAACCCTGTGCCTGAAGTGCTGCATTCTGTGGAAAAGTGACCCATGTGGCAGCAGTGTCTGAAGAACATGGACTCACACTGGAACAGTTTGTGGACTGTCTCCCATGGGATGGACTCACTCTGGAGAAGTTCATGAAGGACTATCTCTGGTTGGAGGGACCCCATGGGAAGCAGAAGAAGGGCTCTTCTCTTTGAGCAGTGGCAAAAAAAACAACTGATCATAACTCCCATTCCTGCCTCCCTGCACCACTGAAGGGGAAGAGGTAGAACTTGGAAGGAGGTGGGGAAGGTGTCTTTAAGAGTTATCTTCTTCTCATTCTTAAGCTCTGATTCTGTTAGTAATAAATTCAATTAATATCCCTGCTTGGAGTCTGTTTTGCCCTTGATGGTGATCAGTAAGTGATCTCTCATGGTCCTTATCTCAACTCATGAAACCCCTTGTTATCTTTTCTCTCCCCTGTCTGCAGACGGGAGTAAGAAAGTGGCTTTAGTGGGTCCTTGGCTTCCAGCCAAAGTGAAATGCCTACACTTGTCTATTAACAACAATATATATTCATATATGATGTGGAACACTGGTGTCTCAAACTTTAGAGGTAGTCAGATCCAGATTTTTTGTTTAGGCTACTTCTGCACTGAGATAGAAAAAAGAAATATTGGAAAAATTATATTCTAGATATGAAAGTAGTTTCCGTATGTTACAGTGTGGTATTTTCTATGTGATTATGTGTGTCCAGCTTCATAGATAAAGCATTTTAATATTCATACTTGAAAAAAATTATAGCTAGGACTCTCAGTTGGCTTCATTTGAATCATGGATTTCCACAACTTCATTTTCTTGGTGATCTGGACCTAATATTCTTGTTTTTCCCACTCTGCAGGAAGAACTCAACCAGGCATCCAGAGCTGAATTGAGGCTCTAGTGTTCAGTATGGTATATTTAATGATTTGTTTGTTTGACTAATAATATTACCTCAGCAAAGGTAATACAGTCTACACTCCCCACTGAACTGTCAGCTTAACTGGTATCACACCTAGGGTTGTCAG
Source organism: Calyptomena viridis (assembly GCA_013390005.1). Classification (NCBI taxonomy): domain Eukaryota; kingdom Metazoa; phylum Chordata; class Aves; order Passeriformes; family Eurylaimidae; genus Calyptomena; species Calyptomena viridis. The sequence continues at coordinate 7,442 of WEIV01031028.1, forward strand.
ACTTAGCTCCGCTTTCACTTATTTTCTCTTACATATGAGTAGTCAGACTAAAGGAAAAATAACAGGAAAAGACTCTTCTCACACTATTTAACTGTTCCCCTATAACGTCTTAGCTAATGAACACTTGGCGCAAATTTTAATGGAAGCACCAATATTTAAAACATGTTTTAACAACATTTGTTAAACTCAAGTTTCATAATATTGTGCTAATTCAGTATAAAGATATTGACATCATCTGAACAAACATATAAAACATCTTCTGGGAAGCTTGTAAGTTTCTGGTACCAGAAAATGTTTTAATAATAATGAAACAGAGGTTTGAAAAGGAACAAACAATAAAAAGCCTATGATTTCACTAATCTTTAGAAATTTATATGCAAGAAGACACATTAAGGATCAGAAAATTAATTTATCCTATAAAGTTGTTACATCACCAAGAAAAGTAATTAGATAGTCAATCATTTGCTATGATTAAAAAGAGAAAGAAACAAAAAAACCCCTAAACTAGGTGGTCTGAGAAATTGATGGGTTTTGGCTTCAAGTGGTGAATGTTATTCGTGCAGACATACCACAGTGGAGGTCCAGGAACAAGAAATAATGAATCATCAGCTTACAAGATTTGTGACCTGATATATTAACCGTCCAGATAGGAAGGAAAATGCAACTATGCCTTTTCCCTGGAAACTTCATTACCCTTTAGTCTAACATAAACCAAATTTCTTGTCCTGATTTTGATTGGCAACTCTCTTGATAGCAGAAAAGCTTTCTGGTTTTCTGTAGACATAAGGGAGAGCACTGACCCCTCTTTCTTACATGCAATATTCTGACAGTAGGATATGTACAGTAAAACAGGTTAATAAGACATTCGAAGATACTGAATAATATTAATAAAAGTCTAGTTTAGATCCGTCTCCAAATCTTCAGGCCATTGATCATTTGATGGCAAACATAGAATGAATTAGAAATTAATTCAATTCCCAGAAACTGTAACAAAACCAGCTAAACTAGTCTACAGATCTTTAACTTTCACCTGACTGCCACAAAAGTTCTATACAGTTCTACTGAATATCTTAGTTAGAAAAGAAGCAGAGTATGAACAACACATTTGGACAAAAGAAACCACTCTCTAAATGTTAGCACCTGAGAAGCTCATGTTATTATTCTCATGTTTTTAGTGAAAGGTTTTTCATGAAAAGGTATTGTATAGTATAATCCAGATCATTTTGTTGTAATTAAAATTTAAATGAGAAGTACTACATAGAACATATTGAAATAAAAAGTGAGAGAACACAAGCATGGTGAAGTTGATTTTTTTTTTCTTTTTCCCCTGTGAAATCTTCTCTGCAAAGCATGGAAAGAAATAACCATTTTTCTCAGAATACTGTCATAATAGCAAGTTCTTTGGAAGTTGAATTCCTAACATCTGACAACCTGGAGCACTAGTGATATAACCACAGGTCTGTAGTGCCTCTTCAAATATAGGCTCCAACTCACATCTTGGACCTTGTCCTTGAGTCAAGCACTGATACCAGAGAAAGTTGGATTCTCAGGGTTTTTTTAGTGTTAAGTTTAAAGAATTCAGTGAATGGTCTTAAATACTATCAGACAGCTGATTTTTACTTTGCAGTAGTAATGTACTCATTTGAAGTGATTTACTTTGCCCAGTTTAACTACTCAAAACTATTGTGAGATATTTACATAAATTGCACTATCCAAAAGGAATTGTGAAAGATATTTAGGCTTATGATGCTAAAATTTTGGTTGGATTTAGAGGTAGCATCATTTACTGCCTCCCAGGATCATGAATAGTGCCCTTGTTGGCTTCAGGACTTAAAGGTTTTAGCAGAAGATTTATCACTTCAGCAGATAATCCTGAAACATATCAAAGTTAGAGTGGCTGAATTTTTGCCCAAACTGTAAATTTCCAATGTATAAACAAATGGCTTCACACTTCAGGATTGTCTCTTGGATATTTTGTACAAGTGAGACATATTAAAAGGTGTTTAAGTCTTCATGAACTTGTTGTGAATAGTCAGCACTCTTAAAATTGCCATGGGATGTAAGTATGTGTGGGAATGTGAAATAAATGTTTCAGAAATTAGAAAGTAAGGAACTGCCCCTATTGTACGTTTTCTGATATATTTTGTTTCTTGTGTCACATGTGTTTTTCTCAAATTTCAAAGCTATGAAAACAGACCACCGAAGTTGCAATCTCCCCTCTGAGACAGCACTATTCAATTTTTGGACTAATTATTTCAATTCAAAACATGCAAATTTTACAACAGTTTTTTTCCACTAAGTTTGGAAGCACGTACTAGTATAATTTAGATTTTGATGGAAAATTGCTTATAATGCACTTCTGTGTCCCATTAGCTCAGGAAAGAAACTGCTGACAATGCTGGCTCATTTTCAGTACCACTACAGAACACAACAGAATCTGTTAATCAGTATGCATGCTCCAGCCTGCAACTCAGACCAAGTGTGTCATGTTTGTTCTTTATGTGTTTATATTTATGTTTTTATATATGTTTATAGTTGTGTATTTGTGTGTGTTTGTATTTATATATGTTTTATGTATTTGTGTTTATATTTGCTATTTCGTATGTGGGCCTAATCTTCAGTTACAAGTAACTTCCTTTTCTAGACATACACAGACTTCACATTGTCAAAGACTTCTGGATGTTGTGGCTGTACAAAGACCTAAGTAATGTCTCTTATTGTAAGTGCAGCCCAGTGAATTTTTTTTAGCAGCCAGTTACCATCCAGAGACAGACAAATGGCATGTCAATCTGACTTCCAATCTTCATTTTGATAACACACATGAGTAGAGACTGTCGAAATAAAAACTTCTGCATATGATAGCCACCACTCATATACTACCTTCATCATCACTAGTCAAGGACTGGATCAATTTTAGCACTTTTCTTTGTCTCTGAAACAGCCATATTTTTCAGCCTGTCTGTCAAAGTAGGTTCTATTGTTATCCTAAGGGCTAGATACAAGGTCATGTGACTCTTTAATGCTCCAGTAAAAACGAACTTATAATGTAAAGAGTTATTTTCATATCTTGGGTATGCATGTAATGCTGTTTGGGTGTCCAAAAGTGTTTACATGGTATGTATCAAGCATATCTTTCACTTTTGCAAAATTATGTTTATTCCAGTTCTTGAAACTGCAGACTCTTTGCTCTTGATTAATGGTTCTTCCAGCTAAAGGGGTAAAAGGTTGATTGGGTGAAAAGTGAGTGGCGTAGTTTTATAACCCTTCCTCTTATATGGTTGTTTTAAAAGACATTGTTTTGGGAAATCAGGGCACTTCTTTTTTTTTCATAGACCAGCATACATGTTATGAGCTTATGAGGAGGAAAACGCAACTCATCTTTATTTCTGCTGCTTTGATTTCATTTGCACAACTAATAGCTATAACCAGTGATACTACTTAAAACAGCCATCTCCTGAGTAAGCATAATGTTGTTGCATTTTTAGTAGTTTAATTTAGGGCAACAGAATCTAAACAGAGTGAAAGCTTTCCTTGACTACACACTTAACTCTTTTATCTTCCACAGTGGAAAAGGGTCTTGACAAACAATTTTGCTTATGTCATCCCAAAGGGATGACATTACAAAAAAAGCACTATAATCCAAACTCACAAAATTTCCTTGGTTCACTATGGATTAACATATACTGAAGGGTTTTGTCTGAAGGATGACCAAGATATTTGTTCTGGTATGACTAGTAGCTATAACACTGAACTTAAACAAAGGGAAAATAACTGCCCTGGAAGTAAACTGTAGGCCGACAGCTGGTCTGATTTGGCTCTATGGTTAAGATGGACCTGAAGCCTAGCTGTTCTCTGTCCTTAAAAGATACTAACACCAGCAGTACGACCTTAAAGAGTGACTCAGCATTTCCTGCCTGCAGTGGAAGCCTGCGTACGTGGCTACTCGTACTCAATGGCGGGATATTTTTGTTTCTTGTCCAATAGTCCAGATGATTTCACTTACCCAGTACCAATGCCAAGGTGACACCTGGACACTGAACAATTGTTAATCATAAACATACTTCATGTACCAATAATGTTGCTAGGAGTCATGATATTTAAAGGGTTAATAAACGCCCTTCTTGGTCGTTTGCCATTGAACAGACCAGAAGTGCTTCTGTGATCTTTCTTTATCTCGCCTACCCCCTGGACAGCCCCCCTAGATGAGCCTAGAGTAAACATGTTTTCTTTCTGCAAACCACAGTGGGAAAATGAGTAAAAAATGAGAAGAGGATTTGATAACAATGAAAACCTGCACCTTTGCTGTCTGCTAACCTTCTCTTGACTCTAAAGGAAAAGACCGATTTCTCTCATAAAAGAACTTCTTTAAACTGATACTCATGGTTGTAGAAAGGTTGTGCCTGACAACTAGAGCTGGCATTCACAATTATTTTAACAAGAATCCAACAACATGTGTATTTGCTGTAGTTTCTAGCACTGTTAAGAATAAAACTGGACAAAAGATTTATTACTTTTATAAAGAAAGTCAATTGAGCATGACAATACATGTTTCAAATACATTGTTCCAAGAAAAGTTTAAGTGAGACTCAGTAGGAAATTTAAAGAGAAGCAATTCTTGTTATCAGTTTTAATGAATGCTATTAAGTGATAACTAAAAAGAAAGGGGGAACAAAATTAGTGATTTCTCAGAAAACATCCTTCCCACTCCTCAGTTATCATGATGCTACAATCTTTAGCTGTGAAGTTAATTTCCTCAGTAGTTACATTCAGCGTAGTACTGCAAGTACTCAGAAATTCCTGCTTGGTATGTCTTCCCCAAGGAATGACAAAAATCAGATCTTCATTGCTGCAGTGTAATTGCAGAGAAAGGAAGAAGTCCTCTTGTCCCATTTTCAGGTCCTATAATATATACCCATGTTCTTCAGATGCCCTGCAGAGAATGTGCCTTTTTACTGCAATATGCTTGACAAAACTGTTCTCAGAAGCTATCAGTGTGTCCTGGTTTGAGACAAAATTCAGGGAGAGGAAAAAACTATTCTCTGATAGAAAGCAGGTTGCAGTAACCCCTCCCCCAACCAGGTTCAGGAAAAAAGAAATATTTCCTTGAAGGAAAGTGAAGAAGATACAAAACTATTTATTTAACAAACACACAGGAAAATAATAATAATGCTAAATAATAAAATCTCTCGCTGTGGAGAGAAAACCTAGAAGATTTTAGAGTCCTTCTGTGGGTGTGGTCTCCCTGCTGGGTTGGCATGGACTCCCCCCTACAGGCCAGTGGAAGGCCTCCCGGTGAGGTCCTGATGTTCTGGTGTTCTGAACAAGTCCAGAAGAGAGGAAGAAGAAACCAAAGTTCCAGAAGAACACAGGAGTTCAACTCTGTCTCTCTCCAAAGAAACAGAGCTGAGAGCCGGCTGGAAAGCAAGAAGAGGGTGCTTCCTCTCCCCCTCTCCAGCAACAACTATACTCCTCACAGAAGAAGAACTACAGAGCGGCGAGTGACCTTGAAACACTGCTTTGAAACAGTTCATCTGGCTGTTTTTCCTTTCTGCCCCCTCTTGAGCTCGGTTTAAAGGCACAAAAAGGGCACAAGATTCATTTTCCTGGCATACAGTGACATCTGGTCAAATAAAAGAGTGATCCTTGAAGGACTTAGATGACTTTCTAAATTACCCTGAATAAGATATTTTTTTTCCTTACAGAACTGGAACAGAATGAAATTATGTTCCATTTTGAATGTTTGAATTTCTGTTTAGATAGGTGCACAGAATACAGACTACAACACTAAATTAATTCTTAAATGCAATTTTTCATGAGAAGCAGGTACCCTAAACCTATGTGAGTACCATCTTTTTGAGAAGAAAATGCAATTCACTAGTTACTTGTCATTGCTATGGTAACCATGGCTTACAGACAGTGTTGCTTCTCCACAATCACACTTGTAGAGTTGAGTCTTCAGTTTTCGATTTCTGATGGAGATTAAGACACCCCTTAAAGAGCAATACATTGAGGCAAAGAAAGATTTATTTTGCAATATCACCCTGCAACATGGCTCTCCAGTCATCATTCTCCCCCGTTCCTTCTTGCAATTCCTAACACAAGAACAAGGTTCAGACAAAGACAGGTAGTTTCATGTTGTTAACAGAGGCGGTATTCATAAGAAAATATAATGGACCTTCTCATTTATGGAATATCAGTGAAAATTACAACCCTAGGTTAATAAGTTTTGAAGCTAGGAGCCAAGAAGAAAAAAAAAGGTTTATATGTGTATGAACAAAAGATAGCAGCCTTACAGACTTCTGGAAAGGCAAAAATTACATCAGCATCATTGATGTCACATTTAATGATAAACAGTATCATCTAAGGATATTCATATCCTGCACCAAATAAACAGATCAGGACGCACTGAATAATTCCATAAAGACATCTTGTCATACGTGGTGCCTGATACCAAAGTCAGGTAGCCTCACAATTATCTGCAGTGCTCACCACATAGATTACTGGGTCAAAAGAAGCAGATTGGACTTGTAGCTGACAGAAATCTAACAAATATAGATGTCTCTGTTTTCCTGAAGCTTACAGTAGAAACAAGAGAAGATTCATAGAAATTTTTGAAATCCTTTCAGCACTGTTTGAAAATGCCATCCCATCTTCTTGTATGCCCTGACAGTAGAGTAATGTCTTGTAGCCCAGCACTAATGTCAAAAAAGAAGTTGTAATTTAAGCTGTTTGTCCTCCCAGGAAGCTCCAGCAATACAGTGGTCATAAGGCTAGATTCTAGTTCTAAAATCTGTAACATAAATCTTAGTAACTAATTAGAAAACTAAGTAGTTTTCTAGTTACTTAGAAATCAAAAAGCAGTTCTAAACTTGTCATTGAATGAGAAAGGTGTAGCCACATCTTATAGCAAGGAGATGCCTTCCAGTGTCAGATGACTTATCTGTTGCCCCATCTATAACTTCCATAAACAAAAACAAAGTAAGAAATTTCTGAACCTGTACATATATAGCTGCATTTAGGGTATTTATTTTTCATTGACATTCTTGACAGCTTACATTACTCTCTTTTTATATATATACATATATATGGTTACACAAACTAAAAACTACCTTCAGTTATGGATTTTTAACTCTTTGTAGTAACAAACAATAATTTAACAAATCTTTGGAGGACAAGGACTAAAAGCAATACCAGAACCACCCCCACCCCATCTAATTTAAATACTGAGGTTGGGCCTTTGATGTACGCAACATCAATATATTTCCATCACAGTTTATACTTAATTTTATAGCCAGTGCTCAGATTGATGTGACTAGCAGTGTTTACACCCTTTGAAAGTCTGATTTCTTTACCAGGACTTTATCACTATGATATTTTCACCTTAATATCTTAACATCCCTTCCACATTCTAAACCATTTGCATAATATTCAGCTTATGTCTTCTTAGTTACAGGGTCTTATGGTTCGTGCTATACAAAATGTTTCAAAAGCATCAAAATACACAAAATTAGAAGTATATTTTTTAAAGAAAACCCCAACAATTTTTTTAATATTGTTTTTTTCTAAATGATATTTTCCAAATGGATTTTTTTTACCATGAATTGTTCTAGCCTGACAAGCAGCATGTGTACTTTGGAAGAAAGTTGAAGAAGAACAAGACAGGAGGCTGGAACTTGCAACTGCAGGACAACAGAGAAGCTGCACAAAACGTCTCTGTCTCAAAGATCAGTAGCCTTTGGATACAAACTATATATAAATACTGCAAGGGAGTTTAAGCAAACAAAATTTACAAAGGTTTCAACATGCCCCTTTATTATGTGTTATAAAAGAACAGACCTATGACATAAAAGACATTTTCCTTTTTGATTTCCAAAGACCAGTAACATGAGACGACTGTCCCAGGAATAGGCATTGTCCACCATAATCTAGTTCTTGGCAACCTGATAAATTTTATCTATCTATCTATCTATC
>WEIV01031029.1:4596-22353 GCA_013390005.1 Calyptomena viridis
TAGAACAAATGTAGTTAATGTTCTATTAGGATTCTTCTAAAAAACCAACATGAAATTTACGTTTGGGAATTAATGTCTCTAGAAATATCTTGTGTCTATTCATGTTATTTCACAGACAAAAACATGTAGCTTTGTACCTGATAATTTTAATTTGCCAGAATTTAGTACATTCAGTACAATGTTTTGGTAATGGACATCTCATTGTGTGTTCATTGCCAAAGGAAAACATGTATTCAATGAAAATTACCATCAGTAATACAGAACAAAATACAAATTTTCTTCTAGGGAATTAAGTAATGGTATAGAAAGGAAGGGGAAAAAAAAATCAGTAGGTCGTCCACCTGGTCCCTATACAAGAAAAATGATTCACAAAACTCCAGAGTCATCTCCTCTGGTAAGGCTATTTCTTCCCCTTTCCCGCTTCCTTCTAACTGCCTTGTAATTGTTGAAGAAAAACATAACCAGTTAATATAAATTGTGATATTCCCTCATTTGCTCTCAAACAAAATTGATACAACAATCAAAACTTGAGATGCATTTTTTTCCCCCCCTTAGGATAATGAACCAGTTCCAGTGATAGAGAACCCAGCCTTGGAATTACCCTGCACTGTTGGGTAAATTAAAAAAATCCTGTAAAACATTTTAATACCATGTAATTTATCTTTTTACTTCTGAAATGTCAGCTCAGTTTTTAATGCAAGATTTTCCTTACATGGCAATCCTGTTATCTTGCAAAACAGGAAATCTGATGGAACTGCACATTCATCCAATACCTCAGATGTGGAATCCACAGGTGCTGCCAGTATGAAAGAAACTACCTCATCTAGCATTTCCAGACATTATAGGTAATTATTTAGTTATTCTATCTGCTATAAAGATTAAGATTTGCAGTATATTAATTTTAATAAAATCTTCTCAGAGTAGAGTGATGAATTGCGTGAGGAAGTCTAAAGAAATAGGACAAATGAAAACCAGTTGTTAGTTCTGCCTACAACTTGCATGGTGAGGATTTTATATTTGCTGAAAAGAGTTAAACTCCATAAACACTTGCTGAGCTTAGCTTTCTAATAAAGGACATGAGAGAACTGATGTGTACCCTGAATTCATTTTAGCAGCTTTTGTTTTTGTAGGTTTGTGTATTCATGTTAAAGAATACTAAGTATGCTGTGATTTTCTACAGTCAATAGAGCATGAAAATTCTGGCACAGTCTTCATAAATTATTAACTACAGTCAACTTTCCTGCAAATAAATTGTTACTTGAACTTTTCCCTCTCTCAAACATAAATGTATCTTTCATTGGGGTACATTTGTTCTACTGTTTTGTCTCCTCTTTCTGGTTCATGCTAACCAGTGCTTTCATGAGTCATTTTTGTGCACATTGCTGCTATAAATAGTTTGCTTTTTGAAAACTCATGTTTAATACCTATGTGCCATATTTACAGTTACCTATTCATAGGCAATAGATATTTTTATCACTAAAAAATAGAAATGAAGTTGTTACATGAGTGGCATGGAAATAACTGATGATAAAGCATATGTTTTGCATGGATTCCTTCGAGTTAATGCTGTGGGGTTTTATTTTCACTAGTTTATCTGACTCGAGAAAAAGGACTCGTACAGGAAGAACTTGGCCTGCTGCAATACCACATTTGAGGAGGAGAGGTCGCTTTCCACGAAAAGCACTCCAGACTCAAAATTCAGAAATCGTAAAAGATGATGAGAGCAAGGAAGATTACCAGTATGATGAACTCAATACAGAGATACTTAACAACTTAGCAGATCAGGAGTTACAGCTCAATCATCTAAAGAACTCAATTACTAGTTATTTTGGTGCAGCAGGTAGAATAGCTTGTGGGGAAAAGTACCGTGTGTTGGCTCGTCGGGTGACACTTGATGGAAAGGTGCAGTATCTTGTGGAGTGGGAAGGAGCAACTGCATCCTGACTGTAGGACTGAACATTATGTTCACTGCACTGTCATCTGTAAGTACAGTTCATAATGCAGAGCCACGAGAGAAATGGTCTTTAAATGTGTTTCTAAAAAAAAAACAAAACCAGTTTAGCCTTAACATGTAATTGTTATCATTACAGCTCTTGTGATAAAGACTTATCTTTTTAAAATCTGATCTGAGACTTAAATTTTTTAATCTGAACATTGTTAGATTGTTTTAGGTTGGGATATTTTGGGTTACAATTGCTTAAAAATGTGCATGGTGTTTAAAAAAAGATGACATTTTCTAGAGAACATTCCATGGATACAGTTATTGTGATTTAGAGAAAATATTATGTAGATAGCACAAATATTTGAAAAATCTTGGTTTGTTTTCTTACCCAAATGTTTGCAGAAATGTATTTCTATTTCAATACTTTCTAGATTTCATAAGTGCAGTGTATATAATGCCTACTGAAGACTGTAAAATACTGAAGTTTTCTTTCAAACAAAGTGTAAAAAAAAAAAAGAAAAAAAATATATTGAGCCTGTAAATTGCTCTGTGACCAGACTTCATTGTCTTCTTAATATATTCTCTGTGTGTGTGTGCATGTGTGTGTATATACATATGTATATATGCACACACATCCCTGTGCGTGTATATATATGTGTGATTGTGACCTATGCAATACAAATTATGGGATTGGGCAGCTTCTGAGAATTCATCCCATAATTCTTTCTTCAGGAATAGTTGCCAGTATTTACACAGCAGCATTTCTTCTCAGGCTTATTGGGTGCTGTTGCTTTTTATGTACTAAGGAAGAGTGTCCAACCAGGGCAGTGTGTTCTGGCAATGGGTGCAGTCACTGATGTTCATGTGCTCTGTATTCTATTATTTTACGTTTGAATTAACTGTTAGAAAAAAAAAATGGAGGATCTGAACACTTTGAAATTAACTCTACTGGAAATAACAATTTGAAAGTTCATGTGGCACTCTGATTGTAAATTTTGTGTCCCAGTTATAAAGTCAGTTGACAGGAGTCACATGCAGGATTTCTACATATCTGTAGAAACAGTCATATTTTGATAAATGTAGTATGGACTAAGTGTATTATTGCACAGGGTCAACAAATGTTGCCATTTGAAGTAACATTACTGATTTTATTACAACATTACCTCTTTTGTGTTTATAAAATGTACCAAGTTTTAAATCAATGGGTTTATTTTACTTGTTTAAAAAAAGTAAAAAAAAAAAAACTCTTGCCAGTATTAGATGTTTTTTCTTTGTCTGCTACTTTTGAGGGGGTTTTAGCCAAAGAGTAAACAGAAGAATATTTTTACTTTGGTGGTTATTCACTGTACTGTATAAGGTTAGATTTCTTACATGCTTACAGTTTACCACCAAAATAAAATTATGTAACATTAATAAATGACAGAGTGGTTTAAAGTGTACTACTGGGTTAGTACCTATTTATTCCATTAGTGGATCTGACTTTTTCTGCTTGTCTTGAACATCTTAAAAAGGTGACTTTTTTCTGTTTTGTTTATTATTTTCTGTCACCTTATAGCCAAAGGAAGCAGAGAAAGCTTTTTATCCTGTGCTTGGTGTATGGCTGGCTAGGTTATATTAGCTTTATAAAAATGCTAATTAGAAACTGCCACTTCTGTTTACCTTCACTAAAATGTGTGGGGTCTTTTTTTCTCACACCCTCAGCTATTAATTTAATGTTGCCTTGCCTATAGCTGCAATATTTTGATAACACAGCAAGTTCACGTTAATTTTGAATGTTTATATTTTGAGATAATGCAAAATGTTAAGCCTTTGTAACCTTACTCACACCATCTGTATTTGTCTTTATTGTTTCACTTTATCCAAGTCCTTTAATTCTAACTGAACACCAGCAGTATTTTTCATAAGGCTTCATTTAAAGATAAATATTGGAATGTACTTGGGGACTTTAGGGGTGGGGGGATATGGGGAGAAAATATTTGTCAAACTTAAGATGTCCATAGACTTAACTATTGTGAATGTCATTTCATTTTATTATGGTGGTTGACTTAACTCTGATGTTCAGTTTGTATTTTTGGAATTGCTTTTTTCTTAGAATTAAAAGACCAACATTAAATGTGTGTATTTTCTGAGAGAGAAGAATGAGTTTCTATTCTGTATTCTTGTGAAGCACATACTTGGTGGCATCCTCCCATCTGTTATTTCCCTATCTGTAGCTTTCCTGTTCCTGTCCTGGAGACACTTGCCCTGCACATAGACACTAACTGGTGTTCCAGCTATGGTTGAGGGATGCTTTGTTACAAGGTGTCATGTACTGGAAAATGCTGCAATAGTGCTGCTGAAGATAGAGCTAGAGTAGTAGTTAAAGCACACCTACAAATGCCTTTCTCATTTTCTGTGGGTTTCATTGTACGTAGTAGTGGTGTGTCTAAAGGAAAAAGACAAATGTTGCTGTATGTAATGATTTCATTTTGATATAACTTGATCATTGTATGTATGCATGTGTGTAAATATATGTAATTCAACTTTGTTGTGGTCACTGATTTAGAACCATTGCTATGTGTATGAGATTTAATATTTTTCCATTACATATTATTTGTACTACAGTAGTATGTAGGTAGGAGAAGTCTTGTGACTGTTCTAAAAATAGAGGTATCGCATGGACGAGACAGCAAAGCAATGGCACAATACTGGTCAGAACTGTAAAATAAGCATCATAGCACTGTCAAATCATTGTTCTCAACAAAAACTTCAACAGAAATTTTAAATAAAACTGTGCTTTTCTATGCATAACAGGCAGTTTGAGTGAGATTATGAAGGAATTTTTAAAAACATCTCGGTGCAATATGTGAAATGAAGGTCAATATTTTGATTTAACATGAAGACAGAAATAAAAGGCACTGAAGGTGAAGAAAAGCACTTTAGGGAGTGGGGGGGAAAGATAATAAAAAGAAAAATGGTTTTGTCTTTGGAACATCTTACTAAAGTGATCTTTAGTGTGTTATATTTTAAAAGGAAATTGGTGAACTGAGATGGAACTTGCCAAGGCTGAAGAAGGACCAGTAGTCAGAACACAGTGCTAAGAATGAACTGGACAGAAGCATCAGTTCTGTGCACAGATGGAAGAGGATCAGTCTTTCAAATGCTATGCAGGTAAAATTTTCAGGCACGTTTCTAGTTCCCTCACATCTGTCTGAATGAAAAGTAACACTGCAGTTAAGGATATCATAACAGAAAATTTTATTTTGTAAAAGTGGAGTAAAAGATGCTGAGTTGTGTTGGGTCAATGCTGAACTTAAACTGATGGCTAAACACCCATATGGAGGTGTCAGAACTATTGTTATCCTGGTTTGGTCAGAAAAACATAGTAATGCATGTGGAAAAAAATCAGGATTATCAATGTCAACTCCTTTGGAGTCCATGAAGAAAGCTGAAGGTGAAATGCCTGACTTCTAGAAAAGAGAGCGCAGGACAATAAAAAGAAAATCAAAAGACAAGTACCAGTACAAGCTGTGTTCAGTCCAAGATTGAGCATGGAATTTGATGATTTTGCTGTCTTTCACTTTTATCATTCAGCAACAATGAAACAAGATTTTTTTTTATCTTGATGTTTTAATATTTTTCATTTTTGTACCCGTTAATGTTCCTCTCAGCTAGGTCATCTCTGCTGTTTTTTTAATCAGATTTGTACATATTCCAGCATTGAGATCCATATACCATAACATCAACAGTTGTTCTGGTTTTCATGGGTACCAATGCAATATTTTGCCTGAAGATACTAGTTTTTCAAATACACATATAGCTCATACACTTCTTTTCATATAATCTTCTAATTTATTCACTGATACTATTTCACCAGTGCGTGTTTCTCTTTCACTTTTTCTAGTTTGTTTCCAGCTTTTGAATTTGAAATACTCTGTGGCTTCCCATTGTTTGCTGTTCTGTGTTTGGCAGTGATTGACTTCCATGGGGTTTTGGTTTCCTGGTCTTCTGTTTACTTAATGTTTAGTGTGGTAACATTAACTTCCAATCTTGACATCTGCATTTTTACTGTAACAAGCTCATTTGCTTCAAAACCTGCTTTAAAGCAGGAATTTATTTAATAAATCAGTGTTGCTTTAAATGAAGTTTGTTTTTCTGTAGGCACTATTTCCAAGTCCTTCATTTGTGCTTTGCCAGTCCCTAATGAATGCTCTCGAAACTTGCCATTGTTGCATTCACTTGGGTCACCCTCCAATGGGATAGTTATTGCTTTGTTATGTACATGTTTCTCATTCATGAACATTACTAAGTTTGCCTTCTTTGTGTTTTTTGGTTGCTCTAATTTGGTATTTGTAACTTCACAAATTGGTTGCATGATAGCAGAGGTTAGAAAGCAGTAAAGATAGTAAAATTCTAGAGATCAACAATGTTTGGAAATTCTGGGAAAGGGAATTAATGAATGAACAACTGGAAAGGTTGTCAGCCTGTGGGATGCTGAAATATATTTGTAGTTGTAGCAGGAGTAAAAGGTGAGCCTAAGAAGGGGAAAAATACAAGGTATAGCAAAGAATTTATCAAGATAATGCAGAGTTCCTTGAATAGGGAAAGTAGTGATGCTTTTTGTACAAAATCTACACTCGGAATTGTCCTTTCTAACAAACTGACTAGGGAGACTGCCTTCTTGCAGAAATGTGTGTATATACACGTATGTAATACGTACATCTATGTGTAGAAATACAAAAGTCTGAGAAATACAGTGAGAAACAACTTGAATGTATTAAATCACAATGGTAATCTATTATTTTTAAAGGAGTCTTCAACTGGGCTATGAAATCTTTATTAGAAAGACAGGTTTTGATGGACTGTAAAAAAAACAAACCAAAACCAACCCACAATAAAAATTGTTGATTCAGTCCTATGGCTTTTCTTCTCTGCTTGTGGTAACTAGCTGTCCTGGTTTGGGACAAATATGTTCAGAGGGATAAATATTCTCTGATCAAAAGGAGGCTGCAGCTCCCCCTCCCCCACCTGGTTCGAGAAAAGAACTATTTCCTCAAAGGAAAACGAAAGAAAAATACAAAGCTATTTATTATTATCTTCTTGTGCATTTGTTAAATAATGCTAAACAATGAAGTCTCTCACGGTGGAAAGAGAGCACCTGGAAGATTCAGTCCTTTTGATGATATGATCTCCTTCTCCCCTTGCTGCTGGGCCAATGTGGGGCCCCCCCAGGCCAGGCCGGTGAAGGGGTCTCCCAGTGAGGTTCCGATATTCTGGTGTCCCAAACAAGTCCGGAAGAGAAGAAGAGAAACCCAAGTCTCAGGAAAACACAGAAGTTCCACTCTTTGTCCTCTCTGAAAAAAAGATTGAGCTGAGAGCTGCCTGGAAAACACCAAACCGAGAGTCCTTCCTCCCCCTCTGCCAAAGAACAACAGAGCGAAGCAGTGTCCTTGAAACACCGGACTGCTTTGAAAAAAGTGTCTTTGACTTTTTTTTTTCTTCTCTGCTCTTGGGCTCAGTTTTAAAAACACAGAAAAGCCCAAGATTTATTTTTCCTGGTATGGAGTTAGTGATACAGGATACATTGTAAAGTCACCCCAAGACACTAGTGCCCAGTATTGTAGGTGCTCACTTGGCCCACAGTCATTCAGAGGTAAGTGCTGAAGCTTTAGAATGGGAACTCCTGTTTGTTTGCCATCTGGCACCTGAGCCTGCTTCCTTCTTCCCAGTCTTCTGATGTCATACTGTGGGAGAGAAGGGACTGGAAGAATTTCAGGAGAGGCAGCAGAAGTGAATAACAGCTGCAGTTATGGTCAGGGCTTTGGAGAGGGACCAGTGGCATCTGGTTTAGTCTCTCCAGATAATGTAATTAGGTATCTTCTCATTAACTGTTTGGAACTGGGATTGAGTGAATCATCAGTGGCTTTTGGTATGGACAGTCAGAGATGTCTTTGACTGGTTTTTACCACTTCATAAAATCCATCAACATAATAGAAACATGACTTTAGTTAGATGGTTGTTGTCACTTAAGGTAAGGTTGAAAACTATAGATATATGCTTCTAAAACTTTTGGCAACTCTATGGTTTCCTTATTCAATGTTGTCCAATTTAGCAGGTAGCTGATGGAGAGGGAAGAGGGATATCTTGTTTCTAGAAACTTGGTATGTGCCAAGGGAAGAAAAGGATTTGTGAATTGTATGGGTTCCAAGTCTTACTAACTGTTGTCAACTATAGCACTAGATGGCATGAGAGGTGTAATTCATATGCTTCTGGTGAAATTTCAGCAGTGTAGGAGTGCTTGCTACTATTTTTGAATTTCTTATCATTATTAAGTTATATGAATTGTTGGTTTTAAAAACAAAATCCTGCAACAAAGCATATAGCTTTTAATCTGCTCTACAGTAATATGTAAAAAGTTGTGCTTGCTCACCACTCATAAAGCATTCCTCCTGTATGAATAGTGAATTTCCGTGACAGGATACTGCTGGAATAGAGAGAAAAGCCTTTCTTTTTTCATGCTAACACAAGCCATTTCTCAGCAATAACTAAGAGTTGTGTGTTTCCTGTCTACACCACAGGTTGCGAAGTTTTAAAATTAAAGTCTCAAAGAATTGTTCTTTGAAGTGCTGCTGAACATGAAAAATGATTGACTTGTGCCAGTCTGAGGTACAAGGGTGTTGTGTTGCACATGAAAAGTGAAGGCAGAAGGAACTTCATCATGCATTTCTGATGTTTGTGTCCCAAAATGGCTCTTTATAGTTATTACTGTGCGTGTACCTTTTTAGGTCACACCACTGTTCCTTCTACTGTTAATTGCCCAGTCTGGCAACTTAACGTTATATTTGACTATTTTATGATATCTACTTCATCAATGCAGAACACAGATCATAAAGGAAGTTCCTGTTCCATTATTTGAACAATGTGGTTAGCAGGCTTCCGGACAGGCCCAGCTTTCTCAGGAGTCTTATGAAATGGTAAACAAGCTCGGATTTGTCATGTGCATTACTTGACTAACTTGAAAAAAATGCTCCAAAATTTTGAGCTTTATTTTTGGGATCTTGTGTATTATCCTATGATACTGTGGAAACATTACATATGAATAACTAGTAGTTATTATGGTGCAAATACTTGGAAAAAAAATTTTAAGGCTCATATCTGATACACATCTGGAAACTTTAAATATTTTCTGTTACAAAGACCAGAGGTTGGTTTCCTTCTGATCTGAATGTATAAATTTCAAGTTACTTGCACTGACAAAGTTGATTTTGTGTTAGAGCAAGAATAGAACTTGAACACTGCATGATGAACTTTTAGTGATGCAGCTTCTTCATTTCTTCTTGTTAGCTTAGCATCCTTGATCTTTTGGAGCATTCATAGGTAAAGCATTCTTCATTATAAAACAAAGAACACAACAACAGGTTTAAACTTGATTTATTGAAAATCTGTTTTGCATAATTATTCAACATCTGCAAGTCTTAAAACATTTAATTCTGAACAAAAAGTCCATTAAGAAAAAAAAGTAGATTTATATTCTCCTTTGTAAATTTTATACAGTCAAAAGCAATCTACCCTTCAAAATCCAAATGAAATGTTATTTAACTGCAAGTTTAAATGCCAAATCCTTCACCTGTGATAAACATATTTCAACTGCCAAAGTAAATGCAGTTACCTTTCTAGTTATTCTTTCCTTTTCTAGAGTTGACTTTGAATGAGGAGAAAATACAGTCAGAGCTCTTTGTTGCACAACAATTTCTTCCAGATGAACTCTGGTAACAATTGTTGCATTATTTTCCCTCTACCGGAGATTGCTATTTTTAATGGGAGGAGCTGAACTGCAGCAGTTGTGTGTCTGTGATCAGAGCAGTCTGCATTCACTAGCAGGTTAAACTAACACACCCAACTGTTTCACCACTGGCTGTATAACCACTGTCAGAGAGGCACAGCAGAGCAGCTGAGGAACCTAATTAAGGTGCCTTAGAAAACTTGGCAGAGCTTATCTCTTGGAGCTCTAAACTGAAATCTATAATCTAGTAGCTTTGCTAGAAGAGGTAGATGTCTTTAGTTGCAGCTTCCCAGAGCTGGTTCAGCATTTTGTAGATAGTTTGTAGCATCACACTCATGATGATGCAAGAGAAGGTAATTCCATGGTACATTGGTACTGGGAGAGGGACAAGGAAATGGCAGGAAAACATTATTTGCCACTCTAGCTGAAATAATTATGTTTTTCCTAGACTTTGTGCTGATCACAGAAATAGGCTTTCTAATTCCAGCTGGTTTAGAATAGAAAGCATCATATGGAAATAAGATATGCAGAACCCTAACGGGGGTCTTATTTTGGACAGAAAGATGAAGTAGCCTCTGGAGCCCTCTGTAAGTTCTGTAATAATAATACTTTTGCTTATAAAAACTACTTAGAAATATTATTGCTAGGTCCCCTTGCCTGAAGTTGAAACTGAAGTGCTGTTTCTATGTTCTGTAGCCCTTGCTAGCATCTGCTTCATTTGAACAAAATGTTTCTTCATGTACCTATTGACCCTGTTTTATCTCCATAAAATAATTCTTAATCACAGAAAGACCCAAAGTTGCAATTCTGCCATTCATACCCAGATGACCCCCCACAACACTACTACATACACTTTTTTAAACACTTTTTAAAAAAATGTTTTTAAGGAAGTTTTTAAAAACCTCTTGTGATGAAATATAGTTAATAGATTATACAAGAAATTTCAATTACTTGGCACATTGTAAAAATTACTAACTTGGATCTATTAATTCCCATGTACCAGGTGTTTTGACAAAAACTCTGTACCCTCACTACACTGTTAAAAGCCATTTAATCCAGAAATTATAAATTTCTGATTTGATACTAGCTTTGCCTTAAGTGATACTACAGATTCAGCTGATCATAAAACTTTAAGCCTGTACTTACTGCTCCTGTAATTCATGCCTTATTCATATGAACAGCTGGATGCAGAAGTGCTGGTTATATGAACAGTGTACTTACATATGTAAAATACTTGTGAGGGTGAGCAGAAAGAGAAAGTTTAGGGGAACAGCTTTGGTTTTATATGCCTATGTAAGTCACCCTATTAATTGTTACATTAGACATAGCTGTAGACAAGAACAAATAAAAATAAATTGGCAAATAAGGGAATTTCAGACTATAAAAATCAATGTTTATATAATGTTTTGGCATGACCCCCCCTGCCTTTATTAAAAGGAAAAAAAACCATAAATTACTTTTTTAAAAAATATCTGTTACACAAGGTTACAGTAATGAAGAATTTGCAAACCCTAATTCAAGGTGTGTATTTGTTTCTATACCATGTAGTCACCTGTCTCATGTAACAGCCAAAAAGGAAAATAGGGTGGTACTACTACAGGACAAAGACTTATGAACAGGAATTATACCTATTTTCTCCAATTCTTTTCAACACTGACTCAATTTCACATTGATGGTGCTTTTTTAAAGTGCTGATATTAATAGTTTGTATATAAAAAGAGTTCTCATGTTCTTACAGTGTTAGCCCAGTGTTTCTCCATGATGCCATAGAACAAAAGCTGAGGATTTTTAAAAACCATGTACTTTTGAAGATAAATGACAGTAACTACAAACCATCCCTGTGGGCCCCTAGTCCTGTAAACACTTAGGCACATATGTAAATTCACTCAGTATTTAACAGCAAATAAACCAATGTCTAAGTTACTACTTAAAATTTTTATGTGAAAATGAAAACAACGACAGTATTAACATTACTTTGCATATGCACCAGGTGTGCTATGCATAAGGTAATCATTAACAAATCCTACGAATACAAAAAATATTGTTAGTAGCACTTGGAAAAATAGGAGAGCTTGGGGTGTGAGGCATTATGTCCATGTTTAAAAAAACCCCAAACAACACAAAAACCAACAGAAAAACCCCAAACAAAAACAAGACCACCACCATCACAACCCAGAAGCCCAACATGAATTGAAAACCTGATTTTTACTGTTTGTTCGAAAGAATCTAAAAGGGTTGGTTTTTTTTTTACTGTAGTTTATTGCTCTCTCTCTCTCCTCCATACCTGTTAATGTTGGTATGATTGTACTGAATATTAAGTTCTACTTTTCCTCTTATCCTCAAAGAGACTTTTCAACATATAAACCTGAACAGCTGATACCACCACCATTACTCCCAAGTTGACCATGGACCAGAAATTCACTCTGTCAAAGTTGCTTTCTTGTATATTTCGGTCACGAGCCTCAAATGCTCTGAGCAGGGTCTGAATCTGGACACTTTTGCTTAATCTGGCTTTGACACTGTTGATGGATTCCTGGTAAGTAACAAAAGAGTATTTTTAGAAGAAAACACCCGAATTAAATGTGTAGCTTGTAGCACATACAAAAATGTTAGTACTGTATTACCACCTGTAATTTAATTTCTTGGCAAGTAGAAAATTAATTTTAAAAAAGACACATCACAGTTTTCAGTAACTTGTCTAGCCTGGTCATTGTATATTACCTAAAATGGCTTAATTAACAAAGCATTAAGGTTCTGTAGTAATTTGGTTATTCCCTTTTATAGGCTAGGGAGGTAACAGAGAAATCAAACCTATTTGGACAAGTAGAAAGTAGTGAATTCTGCAGATCTAATCCCAAACAACACTGTGTGTGTAGTGACAAACACAGGTTTTTTCCTATCACTCTCTGTAACTGCCTGACAGGAGGTTGTGGCCAGGTGGGGGTCGGTCTCTTCTCCCAGGCAACCAGTGACAGAACGAGAGGACACATCTCAACCTGCACCAGGGCAAGTTTAGGCTGGACATGAGGAAAAAATTCTTCACAGAAAGAGTGATTGGCCATTGGAGTGGGCTGCCCAGGAGGTGGTGGAGTTGCCATCCCTGGAAGTATTTAAAAAAAACCTGGATGTGGCACTTAGTGCCATGGTTTAGTTGATGAGATGGTGTTAGGTAGTAAGTTGGACTTGATGATCTCAAAGGTCTTTTCCAACCTGGTTAATTCTGTGATTCTGCTGAATAATAAAATCAAAGCACTTTTGATGCAAACTCCCATCAGGGCTATAGCTGCAGGCAAACAAAAGCACAGTAGTGTTACATTCTTGTCTGCTTCTGGTGCTTCCACTGTAGTGGCTATAAACTGCTGCTTTGGCTTTGATATGAAAGCAGACTTGGACAATAAACTGTGCATAGGACAACTGGAGGTCCTACAGAGCACATAGTGTGTCCCTGGGAACTAGAGGAAGCACATGAACACTGGCCATGACAAGAGCAGCTCAAGAGCTGCATAAACACCTGGTCCTATGATTTGCTGAAGTTTCATCCACCACATAATAGATAGCAAGACCATAAAGCTGATCTCATGAAGCTCATAAAGCTGATTTATGTTCTTTGTATAATTGAGACATAGAAGTAACTTCTAGTGAGAAGAGTAATGTGTGCAGTAATAGGAGGCTACAAATTAAAAAAAGCCTCACAAGGTTAAACCCAACAGTAACATTTTCTACATGGACATTTTCTCTATTGCATATTTAATAAAACTATTTCAAAATAGCTGTTTTGGGGAGATAAAGAATTTTATGATGATAAAGTTCACTGTTACACAATAAGGAAAAATCTGTTGTTAAAAAGTTAAACTACTAAGTGTTTGTGTAAGCCCTCATAGAGCTTGCAAGGAAAGTAATACCTTGACTAAGTAAACAATGGCAGCACATACTAATGTTAACTTCACAAAAATTACCTACTTTATAAGATTCTCAAGGCTCTCAAAGACAAGTTCTGCATTTCTTTTGGAAGAGATACCAGTATGTAAACAAGTATCTGTCAAATACATTAAAATACTGTGACTAGTGTCAGAGGGATTTTCTTCACAACTTCCCCTATTAATTTTCTTTTTTTTCCAATTGTCTTGACTGCCAATTTTAACAATCTAGCCAGCTTTTCAGATCCAGTATTTGGTTTTATTACTATTTAAAAGTGTATCTATAAAAGATCTTAAACATTGATTTGTTGTTTAAAAATCTGCATTTTGCTTTATGGCAATAAATAATACAAACAATGTAATTTTCTATAGTGTATTCAGTAGGTGTATGTGGATGTTGGTTTGGTGGTTGTTTTTTTTTTTAAGATACCTATTGTCTGTAGCTATGATCAAACAAACAACAGCTCACTGCATCCTACCAAGCACTAAGAACACTGGAACAATCCTTTGCTTCTAGTAATCTCAACATTTAATGATCCTAAAGGGAAAAAAAGCTTTGACTCAGCCTGAATCTTACATCAAACAGGGTCAGCATACAGTTTAATCAAACATCATCATTCAAAGAATGTCTGCCAAGTTGAACCTGCAATGTGATGTAAATTAACTCCTGTTCTTTTTATTAGTTTGAAAAGATGTAATAAAATTTGGGGGCAAAAAAACTAAGAGTAATGTCTAAGTTATTGAAGATAGAAATATTAATCTGTACTTCTGCAAAGATGGGATGAAGAGGCTAACCCAGTACTTTATTTTCAAATAGTGATTACAAATCTATACAGTGATTCTAACTGCATAATTGGGATTAAGTAATATTTTAATGCTAGAAATATTAACTTCATTGCTGCTAGAGAAAAATGTCACATTTTAGCAGTAGGAAGAAAGGCAGCTGAATTGGAAACAGAGTGACTTTGAGAGCTGGGCAGTTTCTTCTTGCTGATGAAGAGCCTATTCTGAAAATATTTTCAAGTTTCTGTGTGTAAGTAAGAGCTCCATGGTGCAAGGCTTCCCGTATTAGTAAAAGCAATATATAGAACTGGAAGAGCTTCCAGGGTGATGCACCAAACCAAGGCAGAATGACAACATAACATTGAGGTTTTTTCCAAATGTTCTTACATTGGAAAGAGTTAAAGATCAAATACTAACCAGAATATCTTCCAACTTCATATCCAGGAGATCTGTGCCTGTAACATACTTCTTCCAGTCTTCCTGATCTTCTCCATCTTCTCCCATATTGTCCAGGATCAGTTCAAAGAAAATTACCTTTTCAGAAATGGTACTGAATGTGTTGTCAAAGCAGAACATGTAATCCCCATCTTCCGTTTCCACACTGTGTAAATAAGCAAAATGTGATTAAATTAACTACACTTACTGTTTGGGTTCTTAAAAAGTGAGTTTTGGCAATTAAACTTTCCCCTTTAAGACTGACAATCATTCATTTAGAAATAACAAAATAAGCTTTTTTTTATAAAAATAAGAACTCTAAACATACCTTTACATATTGCAAAGTCACACAAAAACAATCCCACTGTCTCTAGAGGCTCAAGATGATGAAGACAGCATGATTTCATTTTTCTTTTTTGGGATTTTGAATTATTGTTAATCATTACAAAAAACCTGTAATAAGTGGAATTCTTATACTCTAAAGTAAAATTACAACAACTATTACGTATTTTGATAAAAGGACTTGAAAAATAGAGGACATTAGCTTGTTATTTATAGGACAAGACCTTTTGATATTAGATGGTGGAGACCTTTTGAACTCTACAATGACTATTTTTGTTCACTGACCAGTAAGAGCTATCCTTAAAACAAAAATATCCTTTGCTTTAAGGTACAATCCATGCAAAAAGCATTCAGTGTTTACTAAAAGAAAACTGGTATCCTCAAGCTGTCCTATTAGCAAGTCTTTTGTAATATAAGGGAATAAAAAGTACTCAACCTTTACTTTAGTTGTATTTGTTACAGAAACCAGAAAAGTACTTTAAATAACACTTCTGAGTTTGAAGATTTTAAACTTACGTATGAACTCCATCTGATTTTCTTTCATCAAAAACTAGAGTTTCACCTTTTGGAGACAGCAGATGAAAATCAACATCTAATCCTGCACCATCCAGAACCTGTGAAACAAACAAAAAGACCAGTCTCCAACCAGTGGAATTCCTGTTTGTATTGCTGTTGGCAAAATTTTTAGGGAAGGCAAATGCTTTTAGGTAAGGGAACTGACACATAAAGAATCTGTAAGATTGATCTATTTGTATGAGTTCACAGTTAAATGGAAACAGATTAAAGACTGGTTCAACCCAAAAGCATTTTAGCAATTTCAAAATCTTAAACTAAATATGATCTGTTAGGCTGAGTTTATACTGATCCTCTCCCTAAATACTTTTAACAATGGATACAGTTTTATCAATGGGCAACCTGAAAAAATGCCAACAACAGATGGCCAAATCTGGCATTTCTGTAGTAGATGTCATTGATTAGTAAGTACCAGCACTAGTTCAATGGTAGAAATTTTGTAACAAAAGTCACTTATACATTTGTACAAGAACACTACGCACTGTTACCCCCAAGATCTCTTTGTTGGGTGAATTAACAGTGCAGAAAACAGGACCAGACTTCTTACACCAGTCAAAGGTGTACCACAGTCCTTCTCACCTTTTGATGCAGATTTAAGGTCTGACCTCTGCCAGGGCATTCTCTTTTCCCAAAGGTAGGAGGAATTGAAGGCATTTAGCTTCCTAAGCTGCCAAAAAGTTTATACGGTAGTACAAAGCTGTGCTGCTCTAACTGTATAACAGTTCCATCACCACATGTGCTGTGTTGTAGAAATTCTCTAACTGCATAAGGTGGCAGAGAGGGTCATTTTTTATGGCCTTACTTAGGTCCATGCTAGGGGATTTTCTGTTTGCTTGTTTTCCAGTGAGCTTTCTGAGTATAGCTGTCTGCTCCTGCTGAAATGGAGGGCAAAGGTTACACTGATTCAAAACGTCTTACAAAAAACAAGACAAAGGACAAGGGAAGCAGTAGCTAACAGCTGATCAAATTAAAAACCATACACAGTGACTGTTGTCACCTTTAGGGCTACGATCCAGTCTAGACACCCAGAAAAAAACAACTTTGTATCAGCACACGGATTGTTGCATTATGTCTTAGTAGAATAATCTGCATCCTATCATAAATATTCCTATGTTTTAGCCACTAACATAATTAAGTACAAAAACAAGTCCATTTCCAATGACATACAGAGCTCCTTTTCTACACATTCAAATAGAAAGATGAATCATTACTGTTATCAGTAGTACTGACACATTTATGCCTAAGTAGAAATAAATTCACTGTTATATGTATTTGTTGTCTCTAAAATAATGCCTTTATTTAGATTATGATTAAAATAAAATCCAACTCAATGCAAAATAAACTTCTGTTTTGCTTAGTGCTCTGAACAAAGCTTGAACACCTCTGTCTTTCTTTTTCCAGTTCTGCATGTAACAATATTAGAAATTCTAAAATAATCAGGAATTTCAGCTTTGTACTTTCAGTTGGGAAGCAGAGGAGAAAAAAGCAGGGGGTGAGGGAAGAGAGACACATCCCGGCCATTTGAGAGGCACAGAAGCAGGGTGGGAAAATCACTGCAGCTTCCCTCACCGTACCTCTTCTACTGGAAAAAAAGTCTGTGTTTTGGAGAGAAAAAAGGCCTGAGGTCGAAATCTTTCTCAGATATATCTGGAAAACTCAACTCTTCTGAAGAAGGACATCAAGACCTCAGTGTTAGTCTAAATAGGGCTGTTTTTCCGAAACTTTCGTTATTGAGGTGAAGGGTGCTTAACATCAACAGGAAGATAGGCAAGTATAGGCTCTTTATGCTTTAGAGCTGCTACGCAAGATCACGGTCTCGTTGTGCTGTTTAAAAGGAGGACGACTTGAGATCTCGTAAAGTGTAGTAACAAAAAAAATCTACCAGAAAAATTCCAGAAGGCCGTTCAAGTAATATTTCACTGCCCAAGGCAGAGGTGTTAGCGATGTACGATTCCATCGCTGCCCCGCGGGGGCCGGCGGGGCCCCCGGGCCGGCGGGACCGA
>WEIV01031029.1:22565-35461 GCA_013390005.1 Calyptomena viridis
GCCCCTCCCCTCGGCCGGCAGAGCGCCGGGCCCCGTGCGCGGTCCTGCCGCGCTCCCCCCGCGGCCGTTTCGCTTTTGTTGCTCGTCTCGCCGGTCCTCGGCAGCGAGGCAAGTTTTGCCCCTTCGCTGTCGCCGTTCCCTTCCCGGGCTCCCGCCAGGGGCTCGGGAGCTCCGGCATCGCTGCAGTGCGTTCTGCGAAAGAGTTTTGGCAGCTGGTGCAGATCGGGCTTTTCCAGTTTTCATACAGGGCTCGTTGTGAACCTTTTTGTACTTCACGAATGCGTGCAGACCTCCTTTTCTCAAAAGAGACAATTTGTACTGTTATTTTAGCTTGTGGTCGTGGGAAGAGGTAGTGTGTGAAATGTACATTTACATTTAGAAATTTGTATTTTCTTTTTTTCTTGAAGCAAAAAAGCATTTTTCTTTTTTGTATTTTTTTCTCCTTCTTTTCTATTCGCCTTGCTTTGGTATCTTTAAAATTGTCTTTGCAAATAGTTTTCACGTATGTTTTAATAACTTTTTAATATCAAGTATTATTTTAGCTAAATGCGTGGAACCAATGGCATATAGTATGTGGCCTTGCTCTAAAAGTGGTGCTGACGAAGACCTGCTGGCAAACGTACAGTCATTACAGAATCAGCTGAGGAGAACTGAAAAAAATCTGCAAATAGTAGAGAAAGAGCTTTCCAGGTATGAGTGTGTTTGGGAGTGAGAATCACCTGTCGAAGTATGAGTCTATCCTATTCAGTATAATGGAGTATTGCAGTTAGCTCCTTTTGTGCTTTTTGGATGAGTAGTCTTTAATAAGCAACTTAATAAAGAAGAAATGGAGCGTTAACATTTTGCTCTCTCCTAACTAGTACAAGTGAACATTATGGCCACAGCCTCACTGAGGCGATAGACTTTGCTCTGGAGGACTTTGTACAGCCCAGTTACAACTGCCAAGGCTTTTCCAGCTCTAAGAAGAATTATGGTAAAATATCTCACCAGGATTTTCAAAGAAAACCCGAAGTAAATATTGTTCTTACTACTTATTTTTATTACTTTGATTTTCTAATTTTTGCTACGTTTTTGAGTGTTTTATGGCTGGTAGGGCTTGGAGTGGGTACACTGTAGCATTGGACTATGATATCAGTGGAGCACTCTTAAACATAATTCCATTTGAATATGGTTTTTCTTCAAAGTTTCCATTGCGGCCTTTCAGTACTTGGAGGCGGCTTTATAATAAAGATGGGGACAAAGATTTAGCAAAGCTTGTTGTGATAGTACAGGTAATGGTTTTAAACTGAAAGGAGGTCGATTTAGATTAGATACAAGAAGTAAATTTTTTTACTATGAGCATGGTAAAACACTGGCACAGGTTGCCCAGAGTGGTGGTAGATCCCTCATCCCTGGAAACATTCAAGGCCAGGTTGGACAGGGCTCTAAGCAAGTTGCTTTACTTGAAGCTGTCCTTGATCATTGAAAGGTGGCTGGACTAGATGACCTTTAAAGGTCCCTTTCAACCCAAACTATTCTATGATGTATCTATTGCTTTTGTATGCATACATAAGGTGTATGTGTGTATATATATATATAAAAACCTATTTTTATGTCTAGTCTTACTCAGTATCCACAGCTTCGGATAAAACTGTGGCAGAAAATGAATGTCTTCAGGAGAAGCTGGATGCCCTTCATAAGCAAAATGCATCTTTGACTTCTCAGATCCACTACCTAAAGAACAAAGTGGAAACAATGAACTTTGAATTGATGCAGTCAAAAACAAAAGTATGTACCTTTAGTGTATTCATCAAAAAGAACAACAAACACCAAATCACCCAAAACACCCCAGAGTACTGAATTTTTGAGTATATCAATTCAAGCAGAACATGCTAATTTTTTGTCTTATCTTAATCTAAGTTTAATATTTAGAATGTATATTTAGTATTCAGTATTTCTCCATGGGCAATACAACTATATTAATTATGAATTCTATCTGTTCATGTTCCAAAGTTCAGTCTAAAGCCAGTAAGCTACAGAATGAAAAATGCATTATGAAAGAAAATAGCTCAGGATGTGTGTTTAGTACGTGTCTGAGCTACACTGAGGTTAATATAATAATGGCACAGTAGCCATTTATGTAGGAAATGAAGAGTTGACCTCATTAATCCAAATAAAATTAAAAAGTGAAGATGAGTTAGAAGGAAATATTGTACCTAATAAGTCATTAGTGATTTAGTATATATTTGTCTGTACAGATGTTCTTCAGGACAACTGTATTCTTGTATTTGGTTTGTGTATAGTATTAATAAAACATATCTGTGCTTAGTGCTTTTTACGTGAGGAATATTATCTCCAAGACAGTACAAATAAATAGATAAACATAATGTTCAACTGCCTGGCACTGAAAGAAAGAATAGTTGAATATAAACTTTTTCAGAAAAGCAAGAGACATGATTGACATATAAAGAAATCACTGTGCTAGACAGCATATTACACTGGAACTGGAAGGGATGTTAAATGAGCAGAAAACAGGAGGCCGGTGTTGATGAACAAACATAATTTGAGGAGGGTTAAGAGCCCTGTCATTCAGTAGAAGATTGTTCTTATGTGTCTCACCTGAAGATATATGTGCAAGTGTTAATGAAACCCCATTGTGTTTGTGTTTCAGATTGCGTATCTGGAATCCACTTTAGGTACACATTTAGTCAGCATTCCGAAGTTGAAAGAACAGATTGTAAACTTGGAAGCAGAAGTTTCAGCTCAAGATAAAATTCTGAAGTAATAAGTGTACTTTTAAATCAGTGTTTTATTGTTGTCTGCTTGCTAGTCCAATCTCTTTTTTGGGATGACATAATTGCTGGTACTGTGTGGGACCTGTAATCTGGGGTCTGAAACTTTCATTTCAGAGCGACCTGTAGAAGGAGGGAGGTGATCTGTTTTTACAGCAGGAAGACACCTGGCTGTCGTCTTATAACTCGGTGTTATGTAATATTTAATCAATATCTCAATAGTCTATCTTCACAAAAAAGTAAAAAATACCTATGTTTAATTTATATTTTAGTGTTCTTTCTCAATCATACCTATTGGCAGAGAAATGATGATTTCTGTGTTCAGAGCTTATGACTTTGAGTCAGCCACTGGGGTCCTTGGCAGTTGTGACACCTGAGGCCTTTTCATGAGGTTTGAATGTCACTCCAGACTGCAGATGTACCCCTGGGGAGTCTGCAAACTATACATGTTCCAAGCCTGGTTTTGAGGGTTGCAGCATGTTTGACTAGAACTTCTCAAACATTATGTTTGAGAAAAGAACAACAGAAATCTATTTTCTTTACAGAAAAGCTCTATTTTTTTAATTATGCTTTGTTTAATTGTTAGAGATGCAGAAGATAGACTAGATCAAAACCAGAAAACAGCAATGGAAAGAGAAAACATGTTGCAAAGATATCGAAAGGGCTGTAAAAATCTGAAAATGGAGTTAATTGTGCGAAGCAAGCAAGGAAGGAGGTAATTAAGTAATTTCAATAAATAGAATACAGAATAATAGTGTGTGTTTGTTTCCATTGGTAGTTGTTTGCTTTGTGTAATAAAATTACTTTTCTGCTTTAAGGATGTTATTTTTTAAAGAAGGGGGAAATTCTATGTGGAGGTACTGATTATTTAAACTGGCACATTTGAAATCTTGAAATTGGATGGTAGCTGGAGGTTAAACTGGTTACTAGTGTACAGTATCATCAGCTGTTTTTTTCCCTTTGGGACAGATGTACTGCAGTGGAGAGCTGAGAAGTGTCCAGAATATATTTTTCCTGAATTATTTTTGCCTTTGTCTTGCAAGAATCTGCAATGTATGCTCAGTACTCGGTATTCAGCAGTACTGAGAGCTGTATTTGTGGGATTAGTTCAAGGAAAGTGGTAAAAGCACAACTTAATTGAGAGGACATTTCTATGTTATCCTTGGTCTTACCTGTCTATATGATACTGTTGAAAAGGGTGCTGTAATTCCATCTCAATCCCTCTTTTCCTTTCCTATTGCCTCCTTTAGGCTAGTAGCTCTGTGGCTACTGGAAGGTTAGGTAGTTTCTTTTGACTGTTGGAAGTTGCCATGTACAATTCTGTCATCTCCAGAATGTAATTTTTAAAAAGTGAAGATCTTGGAGTAAATAAAAAGATTTCTGCCTGCCCTATTCATTTAACTCCATTACCTGGGGAAAAAATGAACCAAATTATTTACTTGGGAAAGCATTTTTTGAACCTTTTTAATGCAAACTCTTTGTTCAGCTTGTGTATCTCCCTGTGAAATTACCTCTAATCTTATAACAAGACAAATGGAAATATTTTGAGGCTTGCACTGCTGGCTGAAGAAATGTGTTGCTTTATGGTCACTGTCCAGTCAGGGCAGGGGGAGTTGGAACTAGCTGTACTTAGTTACTAGTTGCAAAGGTCAATATTTTGGTGCTTTGGAAAAGCTGAGCTTCTGCCGGGTGTAAGAGGCAACATATGGTGTTACAGCTAATACTAGCAATGATTAGTTTTTTTTTAATCATTAAGGGCCACAACTTACTATTCTTTATCCAGGAAAATGGAAGTGCTTTAGACTAGGAGACTTTAGTGTTTTATTTTGTTATTCTGAAATCCTTTTTTTCCCTTCTCTGTATACTTTTGCCATTTCCAGATGGGCAGCAGTCCTCAGACTGAGAAACACCACTCTGAGGGTTGGCTGTATTTAGATGAGGCACTGCCCTGTCCCCACAGTTCCCTTAGGGGAAGAGAGAAATGTTATTGAGCAGCAGTAATTCTTGTGTGCCTGTGTTGGGTGTCCTGAAGAGACTCCATACCTGAGCTGCCCCAAGGTTACTATTTCAACTTCTTCTCTAGTGAGTAATGATAGGGAAAGGGGCAGGAGCACAGTGTGATAGAGCAAAACGTAGGGAGTCTGGATTGTTGCTTTGAACTGTTTCTCACATCACATGTAGGGCTTGGAAAGTTGGAAAAAAAAGAAAGTACCTGGAGCAATTACATGAGTAGTTTTTTTTAGGAACTGGAGGAGATAGTTACATAATGGGTGGCATTTGTGGTTTTTTAAATTGGTCTGCTTCTTTTGCTTTGCAGAGCAGAACAGCAAAGAAATGAAGCTTTGTTGAATGCGGGGGAGCTGACAAGAGCTTTTGAAAAGTATAAAGCAGAAATAACTGAAAAATTAGAAAAGGTGAGAGTTTTTCTTTACTAGTTTTTGCCATGCTATTAAGATTTTTTCTGCTTCCAATAAACTAGGCAGCTAACAGCAACAGGTTCACCAGCAAGTCAATTGTTTCTGCTTCTTGGTGCCAAAGTCCTAAAAGAGGTGGGACAGGGTAAGCAACTGTTTGTGGTGATAAATTTATATGCTTCTACACTCTGCACAGTATGGACAGTCTGCATCTTTGGAGTAATCCAGTAGTGCTGTTGGTTCTGTCCCCTGCTTGCTAGCTGGGAATTTTACATTTTAAAAGAATAGGATCCTTTTAAGAGAACTCTTTTACTCCATACGTATAACCTGTTCAATGATAAGCTGCAAAAGAGCTAAGTTGCAGATGAAGTCATCTCCCAAAGTTCCAGTGATCAAAATTGTTAATGCTTCCTGCCTTGTGGGAGGAGAAAATACAGATCTGAGACAGTTGGCTCTTACTGAACACTTTTTTTTTTTTTTTAATTAGATGTCTTTCCTTGTGGAAGGAGATTGCCAACCATAAATATACCCTAAAATATTAAATTAATTTTTCCCAAATACAGAAGAAGAAAACTTCTTTGCCTTTCTGCTTTTCTTCACAACAGTGAGCAACAGAATTATCTAGAAACCTACCAGAAAGGAAAAAAAAGAGAGCATAGTGTTTATAGTATTCTTTTAAAAATAGCCATGGAAGCTTAGTTGATTGTTGTACAGTGATGAAAAAAATTGCTTTTTAAGGTTAAAGCTGAAGAAGTACTCTTGGGAAAACGTTTAATTAATTGCGAAAAAGAAAAAGAGATGTTGAATGAAAAATGTATCAGCTACAGAAAGGATCTACACGTCCTGGAAGAGCAAATAAGGTAACACAAAGGCTTTTAAAAATCTCTGTACAGTTATTTGAGAAGAAATTGCATGCTGCAGTTGTCACTGTGAATGTACTGCTCCATTCCTGTAGTTCAAACCAATATGTTTCTAACTGCATAACTGACACACCTGCCCATGGGAAGCGCCCTGTGAGCTCCCTGACACTGCCAGGGGTGAGTCCCTGCTTGTTGCACACGTGTTCAGTCCTGAGCCAGAGTGAAGGACACTCTTGGCACCTGATGGGCAGGCTGCATTTGGGCCACAGTGAGGTTGGGATGCTGACTGCAGCTTCTGGAATGGGCAAAGCTGGTTTTGACTGCTCTCTCTCCCAACTCCAAGGTCATTTCCCACTGTTGCAGCTTTTTATGCTCCTTGTATGTTTCGTTTCAAGCTGAACTCCCTTTTTTCAGAAGTCCTTTGGTAATTCCCTCATTACTTTAATGAGGGAAAACAATTGTCAGCTGGTTATCTTTAGAGTTTTTAAGTTTGGACAAATGCCTGCACAGACATTCTGTGGTATTCCATTGACATGCATTGTCCACACTCAGCACTCGTATCTTAGCAGTTGTTCTTTAGGTCCTTTTGGCAAGAGCAGGCAGTGTGTGGACACCCTTCCACACTTTATATCTTGGTCCTTAGCAACAGTGAAACCTTAGTAAAGCAGCGAAAACTTTTTTGTCCTTTGTATAGAGCTAAGACTGAGAGGGAGGAAACGAGTGAAACAGTGTAGTGTGTTCTGGTACTTCTAATAATGAAAATCCTCGATGTTGAGCTATACCTTCTAAATGCTCTTTTAGGCAATTAAAGGAAGAGAATAATAGCACAAAAGAAGAAATTAAGACTCTAAAGGCAAAGAACACTGAAATGATATCAATGCTGAGTCAGTCTGATCAGAAGATCATCAAGCTTGAGAGTGAACTTTCTGAAAAAAAAATAGTACTTGAAGAGAAAAATGCTCTCATAAGTGAAAATGCAGAGCTGAGAGCACTTACTGCACAGCAACATAACAACTTGAAATTATGTCATCAAGAAATTGAAGATTCAAGGGCAGAGCTCAACATACTAGAAACCATTATTTCTCAGTTGTCTTCAAGTACATCTGAAGAGGTACGGTAACTGATACAGCCTTGGAAGTGTATTATGTATTGAATAATTTAAAGGATCAAGTTATCCAAACTATTAACATCCTGGCTTACATGTCTTAAAATTTATATGCTGGTATAATACATGAACTGATCATGCTGTGAAGCCATAAAAAATACATTTTCCATTGATCTTTTTTTTTCCCCTTAACTTTTAGATTAAAGGGCACCACTTCAAACACCAGCTGTTGAATTCCTCAACAAAAGAAGCTATCTCTGAATCTTGTGGTGAATCAAGTAAACCTTTGATAGCAGACCTAAGGTATAACTTTCTGATTACTGAATTATGGCAAGAATAGGCAGATAATAAGGTGATAGAACCAGCATGTAGAAAGAATGTTAAATAGTTGTCTCCTCCTTTCTAATAGCATTAAATTGTCAATGAAAGAAGCAGAAATTCAAAAGCCTCATGCAAACTTAATTATCTGTACTGGAGCCGAGCATCTTTCTAATGATAATGAAGAACAAGAAAAGAGCAGGTTATGTGGCCTGGAAACAGAACCTGTCAAATTGATCAGAAGTCAAGGAGGTAAACTTGCTGAAATAGCTGTGCAGTTCTGTCTAATTAATCCACAGAACAGAAATATTCTGGTGGGGTGTAAATTGTTTTTATAGTTTCATTTTTCAAATGTGTCTCTGTGAGCTATCAGGTATGGTTTGGTTGAACAGTGAGCATTTTGCCACCCTGGAAATTGTTATGTTCTCCAGGCACAATACTCTTCTTTCTTCTGCCTGTTAAGTTACTTGTTCAGCAATAGCCAAGCTAAGAGTTGTGTTGAAATGGAATAATGTATTTTTTCATTTATGCAGATATTCTAAGGTCTCCATATTTTTGTTGATACTTTTCTCTGTGTCCTGCTGTTGCAGTATTTCTGCAGTTGCTTCTGTGATCACTACTAGGAATGCTCCATGAAATTACTTCAGGGCACCTATATATATAATGATGCTGTCTTCATTTCTTCTTATTTGTTTGTTGCATTCTTTTGGGGGGCTTTTTTGGTTTGTTTTCAGGAGTCATAGCTTTCAGTTACATTATAGGTTTGTTTGTTCTTTTATAAATTATTATAGGTTTGTTTGTTGTTTTATAAATTAATCTTAAATTTATTTTTTCTACTTTGAGAGAGGAGAAAATGTCAACAGTTGGAACTTATAAGCAAGCAATTTGAAAAGATGAGGCAAAGATTCCAGAAAGAGATAGAAGAGTTACACACTAAACTGACAAAAGCAGATGATGAGAATTCTTCTTTGAAGACCAGCATGGCTCAAAGAACCAGTCAGTTTAAAATCATACAGGAAGACCTATTGAAGAAGGCTTCAAAAACTAGTAGCTTAGAGAGAGAAGTAAGTTTTAGCAGCACTGAAAAAATAGTTGCTTTTTTTTCAGTTCAGTAATCAAAGATAGTGAAGACTAGTTATTGGGAAACTGCAAATGCCATACTAATTCTAAAAACTGATTTATTTGAGAAATATTTGAACTAAACTTTTCAGCAAGTAGAGAAACTTAGATAGCATCCTTAGTATGTTAGTTGTCAGAAATCCTGTTTTAAAGCTGATGTAGCTAGTGGGCTTTTCTACTATTATTTTGATCTGTTATGTGGAAAATATGCACAGTCTTGTTGCTTTGGTATGGGTGAATTAATGTGTAATCTTAGGAAATAGATGGTGAAATACATTTGTATTTTTCCTCATTAAATGGTAATATTGTTGCCAGATATAAACATCATTACCCGAGAGTCACAAGAGAAAGAAATTAAGCTTCAGCTCTTCTCAGGTTGAATAAGTTAAAATGCTGACGTTTTATTCTGGTGCTAATATGTTTATAGAGTTCAGTGTAATAGGATTTGCAGTATTTCCTAATAATGGACATAAGTGTTATAAATCTGTAATAGCTATTTTGCTGATCATTATAATTAATTGGCTGAGTTTTAGGTCCTGAATCTTTCTCTGTAAGTAATAAAGTTTAATAGATCAACAAAAACAAACAATTAAAAATACTGTAGTAGTAGCTAAAATGGAATAGGTCATAAGGAAGTATATACAAATACTAACAGTTGTATGTGTGCCATATTTAATTTCAGATAAGAAAGAAATCTTCTCAACTTGCTGCACTTGAGAAACAGTTGGAAGAAAAGACTATTGCTTATTCCACTGCTGCAGCAAGAAATGCTGAGTTGGAAGAGGAACTCATGGTAAAAATATTCTCAGTGAGAAACTAGATTTATGTAGAAGGACATAAGTGGAGATTCAAGATTAACTTAACAGTAGTATTTCATGCATTCAAATGGATAGATTTGATCTGCTAAATAATCTGTGCAGTTTTTAGGGAGTGCAGTTTTTAAAAACTGAATCTTGTTTCAAATGAAACATCCCTTTTTTTCCTGCCTTTCAATGTGGTACGTTATTAATGGACATGTTACTTTTTTCTTATGATATGTGCATTGAGGGTCTGATCTAAAGATGCCATCTCTCCATGTGAGCATGGAATCAGTTTTGTCTTTGTCAGAAGTTATCTGTGCCATAGTCCACCCTGGCAGACACCTTGTGTCTGTAGTGGCAGCATTTACTGCCCTTCGATACCTGTGTTACAGGTGTGACATCAAGTCCTTTTTGTTGTTGCCGTTTCCCAGGGAAAAAGCAGACGTATTCAGGAGTTGGGAGCAACTGTCAGTGCAGAACATGAGAAAATAAATTCTGCTTTTCAAAGTGCAAAGTTGGCTCACCGTGAGCAGCACAAAGAGATGATGAAACAGATGGAACTAGTAAGACCTTCCTTGTGTGCTAGTATGTTTGAGTGTTGTACTTGGTAACTTCTTCCTTAGTTAATTTCTTTGTCTTTGTAATTCTGAGACACATGTCCATTTAAAAAGTTACATTAAAAATTTCTTTCTTCTCCCTACATTTCCTGATTTTACTACATTTTTCATCTTACATTACCCAACTTTCCCTCTGAAATATTCATATCCTCTTTTCTGCTCAACTAAAGAGAAATAAGGACTTGAGAAGAGTACTGCTGTTCTTTGGACATAGCAAAAAAAAAAAGTATAGATTTATTGCCTACTAGGTGTAAACTGTGACATCTTCTAACAATGTTCTCTTGTTGGCTGAACCTCTGCCAGCCTGAGCCTTATGAACATCTGTGTTTAGGGAGAACTGTTGGGAGGTTTTTTCAGTCTTTGAAGAATGCTATTGCTTCATGTGATTAGAAATATAACTGTGGCTATTTCTAGCTGTTCAAGAAGCTTGTCATCATCTTCTAAACAATGTATGCATGTCTAAGTGTCTTGGCTGATGACAGACACACTCTGTCTGCCTTCATTCTCCTAATTCTCTTGATTTAAGATATTAAACATTTGGGACTTCTTGGTAATTTCAAGACTGTGCAACACTGCTTATGGCAAGAATATATTACCTTTTCATTAGAAAAGTGATGGGTGAATAGAACTGAATGACATATAGATGAACAAATTGTTATTAACATAATAAACAATGATTTACTTACGGACAGCTTCAGGCAGAGCTGGAGAAGGAACATCAGCAATTCCTTGAACAAGAGAAAATAATATCTATTTTACAACAAGAGCTTATACATAAACAGCATCACATTGAGTCATTGGATGGGCTGCTGATAGGAAGCAGAAAGGTAAGGTTGGCTCTTGACCTTTTTTAGATGCAAGCTGAACAAGTAACTGTTGAAAAGCATATTCATAAATACATGGAAAAGTTGTAAAAAAAGTTGTTGTCTTTGCTTCTTAATTCTTGTTTGAGTAATTGATTGAATATAGTGTAGGTATCAGTTACTACTACTATATAGTGTGCAATTTAGTGACCTTTCATTATTTTGTTTATGTCTCTGGTTTGCCCCTTGGGCTTCTTGCTCTAATCAAAGGATAAAGACCTGGATAAAGAACAACTACATCTATTCTGCACTAGGTGGAAAACCAAGGATGTTCTAGTATGATAATGTTTTATTCCTTTTAATAATGTCTGCTGCTGCAGAATATGAAGGGACATCTGTCAGGAACCAAATTCACTTCAGAGTATCATGTGTACAAATATATACAGGCAATTGTATTTTAAATACACTGATCTGGTTTTTGTTTCATGATTTTTAATATGAATTTTTATTACATTACTGTTATTATATTTACATTTTGTTCTCTTAAATAAAAATATATGTACAAACAGGAAATGGAAAATCAAAATGTCAAGAAAGACCAAGGATTCAAGATGCTGGAAAGTCAGTTAACAGAAGAAACAATCAAAGTTAGTAAGCTCTTTGTTATTTTCAATTAATAGTTTTAAAGTTTGCAGTAAAGATGTCCTTTTATCCTCTATAGAAAAACTGTTTTATAGAGATTTGTCTTAGGTAAATATTTCAGAAGTCATTGACCTGAAGTATTTCTATTTTTCTTTTCCGTTGTTTCTTTTAATTAAAACAAGTATGGTAAAACCTATAGTATAAGATTATGCAATGCATAATTGTTTTATAAAATTATCGTAGTGACAGATAGGGCAGACATGTGTTTATTGTAGTCTTAAAGTACAGTGTTATCTAACAGCTAACGTTATGTATGTTTTTGGTCTAGATATGGCATATATTTTAGATATCTGTGGTGCTATAATATTGGTCTTGTTTTTAGCCATCTAAACATACTGTTCAGCAACTTTCTGAAAAGAATTGTATTAAGATCTGAATCTTATTTTTGAAAGCTCACATATCATGATAATTCCAAATTTCTTTATACAGTTCTATATGTAATAACATAATGGATTAATTATTTTGTATTGAACATATGTTTGCTTTTAAAGTCTAGCTACTGACAAATACTGGAATTTCATCTCCTAACTGATAGTCTCATCTGATTTAAACATTGGCTAAAGTATTCTAATTGAATTTCACAAATAATTTTAATTTCTGAGTACTATTTCAGTTTTAAAGTTTATCGTCATCTTCTGTAACAATTTTAATACTCTTTCAATAAAAATGTGGCTTTGTGGACATTTTACACAAAGGTGTCTTTTAATATAATTTTTAGACTAGTTAATACAAACCATGCCATGCAATTTTAAGCCATCTATTGCATTGAACTAGGTAAAACAACTTGAGTCAGCACTAAGTGCATGTAAGGAAGAAGTTGCACTGTATTTGAGTCAGTCACAAGAAAATAAGGAGATGTTTGAAAATCAGCTCAAGGACAGGTCTGAAGAGGTAACAGCTTGTTTTACAATTCTTCTGTATTGTAGAGAACACTTGTTATGATTGATTTAATCTGAAAGTTTGTGGAATAGCAGCCAAAACATTTGCAACAGGAATTGTGAATAGGCAGCAAGCTGGGGAAAGATGATACGTTTTGTGAGGGTAAAAGGGAAAATCATAAGTAAGAAACACTGGATAAGTTTAGGGAAAAGAAGCACCATAAATAAATGAGTTGTTGAAAGGAGTAATAAAATCAGAATTATGTGAAACAAAGCATTACTTGGGAAAAAAATGGAGGGAGCACTATTGCAATATAAATTTAAGTGCACATAGTTGATTTGTTTTTCAGTATCTTAATGGGGAGAAATCCTGGACATAAGAAAATGTTTATTTCAAGCCCCTGAGTTTTATCATACTTTCCACTACTACATGAAAGCAAGAAAGAGTTGAGTTTAAATATTGGTTTGAATTTGTATTTGTGGGCATACCTAACCACGTGAACTAATTA
>WEIV01031033.1:1146-18513 GCA_013390005.1 Calyptomena viridis
CAATAAATTCTAAGTTTGTGATTTCACTGTTATGACTAAAGTGTAAAAAGGCAAAGTTTTATAGTAGGCCTCTCCTTTGAATATTTGGGACAATTAAGGTAAACTTTTCCTGCTGCTAATGACAGGAATACATCCTTGATGTCTAGGCTTTTTGGACAAGCTTTTTACTTTCCTTATCCATTTATCAAAAAACACACTAAAGAGTAAATTTAGTTGGATTTTTTAATTTATTTATCATTTTGTTTTTCCTAAGTGGATTCATTATGGTAATTCATAAAAGCAATATACACATAATCTTATTCCATTTACTCACATGTGGTAAAATGGCAATGTAAACACCGATGTCCTTCATGCAAAAATGTTTACTACAGACAAGTGAAATAGAAATAGCAGGAAAAAGTTACAGTAAGGACCAGGTGTTTCCATATTGAAACGCAGATTTAAAGTCTATGAGTTGCATTTCAAGGTAAGGTGCATATTAAATATTGAATAGGCTTTCTTCTCCTGTCAAGATGGTTGATATGCTCTCCTGACTGCTACTGAAATGGAGCAGTGGTGAGGGTATGGTCCAAGTGTACTAGGAGTTCACAGAATCACAAAATTGTCTGACTTGGAAGGGACTCACAAGGCTCATCTAACTTGAACTATTAAGTGAATGGCCCATATGGGGATTGAACCCGCAGGCTTGGCGTTGTTAGCACCAGGCTCTAACCAACTGAGCTTGCAGGTGCAGACCTGTTCTGAACTATGGGTTCTTCACAGCGAGTTTAGGTATAAAAACACACTATTTTACAGATAACACCACTGAAATATAATAGTAAATTCATTGCATTAAAATTACTCCATTAAAATGACTCCGTGCACTAATATCCAAGGTGATTACTTCCTATCAGAGTGAGTATAGGGTTTGTATAATGTGTGTCCCAACAGGCAGATTATCCTTGTGTAGAGGTGAAAAATGTAGGAATATTTTTGTGCAATTCCTCAGATAGACTGGCCCTTCTTTTTTGCCCAGGAAAGCTAGAGTTCAGCAGTTTGGCTACTGGTCTTGGAGGACAAAGTACTTTCCTGTATGTGTTTCTGGAGCTTAGAGTTTGGAGTCTAACGCTGGAGTAGCATGCTTAATATCCTTTTTGCCTCTTACTGTGCAATAAAAATGAAATGACTGAAAATGTCTGACACAATATTGATGACTGGATAATCTATATCAAAGCAACATTCAGAAGACTATGTTACCTGAATTATACATGCTGGGTGAAATTTCTATTCAGACAAACAGTTCTAGCTTACCAGATCATTATATTTGCAATTGCCTTATTTTGTCTTCTCTTACCTCATAAAGATACCTCTATAAACAGGTATAATGGTCATTAATCATTCCATTTCTCTCAAGTGCTGTTAAGTTGTAGCCTTGTATTTGGGCTTACCAGCAACTAACTGGCCAAACAAATTCAAATGAAGTAAATAAGGAAATTACTGTATTCTGAAAGTGTCATGAAAGCGTCATGTACTGAGGGTGTACAGTCTCAGCTGTCTTTTTAGAAAGTTAACATGGTGCAACTTATGTAACAAGAAATATATATTCAAAATACTGTAACAGACTGAATTTATTGGGATAATCTTTTAGTGTTATGCTTAGAGGATAACCTAAGTAATTCTGTTTTGTTATAAAGTGGTATTAAATAGGAGTTGTGCAGATAATGTCCCTCAAGCTACACTGGTAATGAAGCACCACTTGACTGTAATTTTATTTTTTATACTGAAAGGCTTCTTTAT
Organism: Calyptomena viridis; assembly: GCA_013390005.1. Taxonomy (NCBI): domain Eukaryota; kingdom Metazoa; phylum Chordata; class Aves; order Passeriformes; family Eurylaimidae; genus Calyptomena; species Calyptomena viridis. The sequence continues at coordinate 2,923 of WEIV01031033.1, forward strand.
ATTTGTTTAGAATTTGATAACAGAAAATACTGTACTTCATAAATTAATGGTATTATTTCAGAAACATCCTTTTGCAGTGCAGAGGGAAGAGGAATTTTTACAGTACCACCTGATTTCTATATGGGACACATAAAAGAGAGCAGTTTACTATTGTGCATTGGGTTTGGAGCTGTTACTCAGAAAAGAGGTTTTTCTGGAAGGCTCAGGTCCCATGTGAGACTTGGACAGAGTGGGCTCTCCTGCCTCTCTGCTCCTTCTATGGCACGGAACATGGAGATGACTGGTGTGGAGAGCTCAGCAGGTAATTATGCACTTTGGTGGAAACACTGCACAGCACTGTAATGCACTTTGGTGAATTAGCTCACTGTTAAGTGTCATCTGCAAAAATTGCTGATGCTTGACATGACCTCTAGAGAAAGCTGCTTTCCAGAGGGGAGGGGAAGTTCAACGACTTGAGAGAACTTGGCAACAGGAATGAGCTTGGAGTGAAGAAACAAATATCTCTATTCTTTCTCTTTACAGCTACCGTGACACTTGCTAAAACCTTTGAGAAAAGTTTCTATTTTCACATAAAAATTATTCCTGTCAAGATGAAAAATTTTATTAGGTCTTTAGGTACAGAATAAATCATATAAGTATGATATAAATAGTGACACATATATATCTCCATTTTCAGCAGAGGCATGCTACTCTTCTAAAGCAGAAGACATTTGTGTTTATCCTTATTCAGGGAACAAGTTTCATATTTGCACTTATTTAAATGCCTGCCAAATCAGGGATGTATTTCTTGTGCTATCTCAAATCAGGATGATTGTTTGGTTTACCACCATGATGACAAAGCTAACCAACTCGGTTACCTTTAACCTCTCAAGATTATACTAGAAGAGTTCTAGTAATGTCTGACTATCATGTTGCCTTCGCAAAGACTTTTTGGAGAGTCATCTTCTCTCATCCAGGATGATGGTATAATAGCATAATATAGCATAGAATACTACAACACAACTTTGCTCTTGGCTGTTTGTTCTATTATCTCATGTTTATTCTGGTTTATTATTCTGTACTTTATTCAGTAGGTAATTTATGAAATTGTGTGATTCCTAGACAGAGAAATGGATAAAAAAATTTTTTTCTGTTTTTTTATTTTTTCATACTGGTAGCTGGATGTCCAGGGATTTTTGGTACAGCTAAACTTAAGATTTTTATCTTTTTTATACTGAATGTTATAGACACTTTAAAGTATTTCCTGGCAGACTGGTAGCTGTTTGAATAACAAGAAACCTCTGGTAAAAGACTCTTGGAGTAATACTAATAATCAGCAGACATTTTGAAAAAATATTCCCTGTAGCATTTTATCCAGCTATGCAGTGTTTACCTCTAAATACAAATGCTTATGCAGGAAAGAGAAATGCTAAATGATTTCTTTTGTGGCAGTGATGTCAAAAAGCATTTCCCAGTTTGACCAAGTCTGTGGGAGTTGAGAGCAGAAAAGAGGCAAAAAATCTTTTCTGCTCTAATACAGGGTCAATAAACTACCATCAAATTTGGGGCAGATATTTTAATGAATTCCAGAAAGACAGCAACTGAATAGAAGTAATAGGAATAGAGTTCTTTCTTTGAACTAGAGTGTTGCTGCTTGTGGCCAAGCTGAAAGAGAGTAATTTGTATTGAAATAAATCTTTTGTGAAAAAGAAGTATTTCTAAATGAAGGACAGTTTTTTCAAGGATACACTGTATAAATTTGCATTTATAAAATTAAAATTTCTCTTCCTTTTAATGTCTGCGTTTGGTTTAGCTTTGCAGAAAACCACTGTGTAGGTCTGGGAATGCTTGGGGTGAGAGCATGTCTGTAACTTCTGTTATTGCTGATTTATTATACAGCACTATCTTCCATGTTTAAAGAATAGGAAATCCTGTTGGGAGAGGGTAATTGGATCAAGGAAAATTGTGAAAATCTTATTTCTCACCAGGTGTCACATTCAGCTATTCCACAAAGAACCCACAGTGGAATAATCTTACTGACATCCATGCTGGATATAAACCTTTATCAGTTCAGGTCAGCTGAGCATATTAATTTATTGCAGAAACATTGATGAAATCATTTATAGATTTTATGTATAACACTGAAGGTCATACTGTTTGTTTAAATAAGTTCTTTATGAACTATGCCATTTCATAATAATGGCTTTTTACAGTTGTGGACTGGTTAGTTGAATAAGTAAAAGCCACAGTAATTCCTTTTTACATTACAATTGTAATGAGAAATATTGATTTTTCTCTTAATACTAATGTGTTTAATGGCCTATCTAATGACATCTGTCCCTACTGTTTCTTCTCAAATTCTACTGGCATTTTCCTTTAAGTAAGGGATTTTAACTGCTTGTTGTGTTGTTAGAATGAGAATTAATAGTCTTTTAAAAGTACTACGAAGTCTCGTAGAAAGCTTATTCTGTTTTTAAAAAAATAAGTAGAAGGTGCCCGATTGTTTGTCTTCAGAAAAACTTTAGAAACTGTCCATTCTTTAGTCTTCATAAAATTGTTCCTTGAGTACTACGTGTGAAATTGGTTTTTCATTGTCAGCTTTTGCTACTTGATATTAAGTAGAGTTTGTGGAATTTGACATGGAAGGGTTTGTTAAGATAGTTTCTGACAATGCCTCTCTCAAGGGTTTTGTTTTTCTTCATAGTTTAACAGTACTCTCTGAAGAAAGGATATATGAATTAACTAAAATGTTGATGTACCATAGATCACTAAAACCTTATTACTGTAGTTCAAAAAATGTTTCCTTTTTTTCTCTGTGGTGAATTTTCTTTCAGAAGTTAGGTGAAGCTTGTTTTGAAAAACTCTTTGTTTTCTACTCTTTATCTTCTATTGTTTTGGTGCTCTAAAACTTGGCTGTTAAACACCCGCCTAACTTTAGTTAAGAGTGGTTGTCACTAAGCAGCAAAGCTTTTGGTTTGCTTGTAGAATAACTGCTAATAAAATAAAGGTTAGGAGTGAGAGTCAAAGAAGTGGCTCCAACAGTCCTAAATGGTTTGCTGTTCCTTGCAAACAATTTTGTTTCCTAGTATCAAGGGACAAGTGATCACAAGTGATTTGCAGGATGTGAGTATTTTCATAAGCTGCTCGATGTTGATCAGTTAACAAAGATGATACATTATATTTTTGATCTGTATTACAGGTTAGCAACATTGCCTGGTTGATCTGGCCTAATTCTGGTGCAAAAATGGAATACTCACCCACTTCAGGGTACGCCAAACAGGCATGCTCTGATGACTTCTCAGAGCTGCCACCCTGAAAGGCGGGACTTTGGGGTTACCATAACAACATCAGCCAGTCATCGTCTGACACTACAACATTATTGTAGGAGCTTTGAGGGAGTATTAACCAAAATATAGTCACCATACATTTTGCCTGTTTTGCTGGTTAAGAATGTCTATGCTGTGTCCTGAGATGCTGCATCTACAACGTATTTTCTCTGTACGTGTATGATTGAAATGGCCACATTTTTCTGAAACTCTTTGGCATATCTGTGTAATATTTTAAAGTAGCACACTAGAGTATATGTGGTAAAACACAATATGCACTAGTGTAAAGTTTCTCATATTTAGTTATTTTTTTGCACTAAAAATGTCTAAGGATGAAGATTCAGAAAAGCCAAGCAGGTACCACAGAATGTAGAAAGTTTCCTTTGAGTAGTCCTTTGCACATAGAATGAAGAGATCAGAATCAGGTTTTCTCTGCTTATTGTGTAGCACATTCTGTAAATATTCAAACCAGGAGCTTGAAATTCTTGTTTTAACAACTAAAATGCACATGTAATGTGGATGAAAACAGGGTACTTCATTAATTAGACCAGAGATTGTGTTTCATAAAATAAGCCAGCTTGCTTTAAACTGGTTTCATAGACCATCTGAAATAGAGGAAGGAAGCTTGCCAATAGCAGGAGCTAATGCTTCAATACCTTTCATTTTGTACTCTGCAAAGAAAACCTCTTCTTAAGCTCATTCATTTTCCAGAGGGAATGTCGAATGCTGTGGCATATTGTCAGAGCTGCTTTATTGTCTCCATTTACAAAGGTCACCTGAATTAATTGACTTCTTACCATACATATTGTTAAGCTACCCATTGCCTGACATTTTTGGAAAGGTGGCAGACTTAAAGCCAGTGGCTATCTGTTGATGGATGTTTCACAATGTTAGTTTCTCAAAACGCAGTAACTCTAAAATTACCAGCAAATATTTGCATTGCTGCAAAGGAACAAATTTTATATGATGTTGTCCAGACTGTACAGGAGTAAAGGGGCTGGAGGAGAAAAAGAGATAGGAGAAATAATCTAAATACTGAGGTGTTTTTAATACAGATATAGTACTCTAAAAAGCAAACAAAAACATTACAGGAAGATGCAGATTGTATTTTTTCACTTTGAAGCATACATTAGATAGCTAACCTGTCTTTTTTATGGTGTAAAGTAAAATCTCTCTCTGTCTTTCACTGATGCTTGAATCACAGATCCACTCTGATGGACTTTACTGAATGTGTTTTCAGCTAAAGGGATACTGAGGGAGCCTTATACTTCATGAAAGAAATAACATATACATGCATAAACATACTAGGCAACACTAGTGCTAGCATGGAATTTTATGTTGATTAAATAGGTTAAATAGAAAATCACTGATTTTTTTCTAGCCTTCTGCATTTGCTGCCATCTCCATCCCCATGTGTTGGGTTTTCTTTCTCAACAGCAGTGCTGGGCAAAAACTCCAGCTAGACATGTGAAAACAAAGACATGGAAAGCAAAGGCAAACAGTTCTGAGCTTTCCTCTAGCCAAGCAAAGCTTTTATAGTGATGGATCTGAACAGTCTCCTTACATATAAATATACTTTAGAGGCACCCTGCTGAGATCCTGTTAATTACCAAAGAAGATTAGAACTCTTCTGCTTAATGCAATCCTTTTTACCTAACGAGTCTGTTCCAGCTGCATCAGTAATCAGATATTCACACTGTCCCTTCTGACTGGAAAGCGGATATTTTTAAGTGAAGTCATTTGCCACAATCCTTAAGATGTAGCCTGGCAGAAATTCAATAACTGTTTGTGATATGCTCGTTCAGCCTTGCTCCTTAGTGGTTTTTAGGTCCTGACATAAACAGCATTTCCCTTAGTCCTAGCACTGGAGAGAAGAAAGGAGGGCGTCCTGTATCTTGTTTTATTGGTTTCAAAACACAGAGCAACTGTTTAATTTGATTCTGCCCCTGAAACATCAGTGGAAATGTTCTTCCTTTATAATTTTTTATCCTTTGATATTCTTACAAGCTAACAAATGCACAAATCTGATACTACTGCAATATATTTAGATTATCTCTGACACAGAAAGCAAATTTCATTTGCATTTCTGTTCAGAAAGTAAAATGTGAAAATACACTAATAAAATAACTTCACAAAAAGAAGAAAGGGAAAAGAGTCTACAAGTTAAGATAAAAGTCAGCGTAAAATTGAAAATAAAGACGAACTTACCCTATAATAAGAGTAGTTTCAGAGCTGGAGGGGTTCTTGCATCTCAGTTAATTTGAATCCTTAGTTCAGGTAGTCACATACTTATATTAAAAGCCAGAGTCTGAACAGATGTGCATACATGTATGTACCAATGTGAATCGGTGTCTAGCGGTCTATCATACAAAGATGTATCTATTGATATCCTGTAACATGAGAGACTCTCTGTGCTGCCAGCTGAGATCCCTTGCATTTGCCAGAGCGCTGTTGCTGCCTGGCTGTCTGAGGCTCGCAATCCAGTGGAGAGAGAAAGTAGGGGGGGAGAGAGATGCTCGCTAGCTGCTCTTATTTCTCCTTGTTTCCATGGTGGTTAGTGGTGCATCGTTCACCCGCGCGATTGTCACAGTGACACGGTGCTGCCTGCTCAGCGGTCATTAATAACCGAGCCCCTTCCAGTCCCCAGAGAGGAGCCGATGCTCGCCGTGCCCAGATGCCGCGTAGTACGCGCGGCTGCGCCGGCTGGGTTGGCCGTGGGAAGCTGTTACGTGACACTGCTCCTTCTGGTATGGATACACGAAACGAGCCTGTGCTCGACTCCAGATATCTCTTCCGATTTGTGGGAGCTACAGGGCGTGCTTTGTGTTTGTACAGAACAGATCAGGAGGTTCAAATTTCCTCCCTCTCCCCCACCCCTGCCTCCTTTGTTTGTTTTTTGTTTGTTTGATTGTTTTTGTTTGTTTGTTTTCTTTTATGGGATATCTGTATTCAGAACAACTTATTAGAGATCACTGAAGTTCTGGGAAGGCTGCTGTAGTTCAAAGGACAATGTATGTTGAAATCATTCAGGAAAAATATGCTGTGCCTCGCTGCCAGTTTTGATGCTTTTTTTTTTTTAAGCTTAAGGCAGGAAAAAATTTTACAGACTCCACCTTTTCCAAATTTTGCCAAATATTACATTTTACTGCCTGTGTTTATCAGTAGAAAGTAAGAAAAATAATGCATCTTCCTGAGAAATAAAAATTCAGAACAAGCTGAGGAAGGGCTTGATTAAATAAAGTCAGTTTCTTTCAGTCTCTGTCTACTTGAGTCTCTCTTTTAAGGCCATCTAATTATATAAACAATAGGCTGCCCAGATTTTTCCTTCCCTTCCTTCTTTCTCCCTTCATGCTTTTGCTTTTTGCTTTTTGGTGAAGAATCTTTTTTTTCCCTATTTATTCTGTGCTTGTGAACAAAGGGCATGCAAACTATGAATGTTTTAAAAATTGTAAAATAATTTATGATTATCATTATCCCTTCTCCTAAATACACAAAGCAATAAATGAGATAGATGTTGTTAGGGAAAGGTTGGGGGGGCGTTTATCATGCATGCGATTTATATAAAGGAAATTACTTTATAATGGAAGAAAACCAATAATGAAGCACAAAGAATTGGTTATCAACAGGTCAAACATAAGAAAATGTTGGATGTCTTGCATGAATTCTGTCCCACAGCCCTGAGTGAGACAGGCCACCCTCTAGTGGACTGAAATGAGATGTTCTCATTTCACACATCTGTTTTGAAGAAAGGCTCACAGTCCTGTCTATTAATAGTATGAAAATTTTCTGAAGATTAACACATGGTGTAAATTAGTGTATTTTTCGCCACAGCAATAGCACCAGAATTCTATTATGAAATGCTTGCTATTTTAGAATACTACGTTTCATCTCGTCTCACTTTCAGTCTGAGATCTTGGACTGCATTAGTTTTGTTTTTATTCTGTAAGAAAATTATTTTGCTCTTCATAAAATCACTTATTATGAAAACCTAATGAAATTAATGCCGACTTCCTGAATAAATTTCAGGTTGTTATAATTGGTTAGACCAAAGTTTGCGACACCATCTCCTGTTAGGCTCACTGGTACTTACACTGTGGCTGTAATAAAGCAGTATTTTCCTTCCGCATTTTCCTACTGCATTTCAAGTAAGTACAGTAAACTAAGTTTTAAATTTTTTGAAAGATGTGTGCTGTTCATTTTTCACTCATACAACTGAGTGGGACTGCCTCACAGATGAAATAATAACATTTAAGTGACAGATATGTTCAAATGTGTGAGGTACTGTAGGTGGGGATAAGGCCAAGCGGTCCTTTCATTTTCTCCCATTCTCTAATTATTTTTTTTCCAATGTGAGTAAAAAACTTATAACAAAAAAGTTGGGGATAACCCATCTTCAGTTACCTTTCATGTCTTGCCTGAGTTTGGGATAGGGAACACCTCAGGTCACAAACATGTCATGTCTCCTTTCTGTAGCCTCTTGGAAGCTCTGATAGTATGTAATGATTACCACCATGAGCTGCAAATGCAACCCATTGTAGACTTTCCAAAGTGAACCTATGAACCTTCCCTGCTGCACAGCATAATGTCCTTTGTCCAAAGGAATAATGCTCAGGATGGGTTAAGTAAGCACAACCCAAAGCCAGAAAATTAAGACTTGGCATGCTAAATCCCACAAAAAAAATGGAAATCCTTCCTGATCTCAGCAATTTCCTACCTATCCTACAAAAATGTATTAACCAGTGCTACAGGTGGGATAGTGAGTGGAGTGAGAGAGAAGAAAATATCAAAAAGTTTGGGCAAAGTTGAAAATATGAAAATGTTCTTTTAAAACTAAATGTTCTTTTAACTAAAACTAAAACTAAAATGTTCTTTTAAAGTCAACTAAACAGTGCTATTTCTCTTATCTCAGCCAGTGGAGAAACAGAAGATCTGTGGAAAGTGAGTAAGTAGAAACTAGCATTGCCCTACATGAAAGCTTTCTTGGGTTTTGCACCTAATCTCCTCATGTACTCACTGTCGTTCATTCACCTCCTCATGTACTCACTGTCATTCATTCAGAATCTGGCTTTCTAATTAACATGAAAATCATGCAAAAACATATTCAATGATTTGACATGTGAAATAAAGATTATAGAAGTGCTTCATTTTGGTTGATTGGTATGGACTATGCAATTAGGGGGCTAGATAATTAAGTCAGCTAAAGTATACTTGCATAAAGAAAGTGAGTTCTTATGATAGACTATATATGCAATTAAAATGCCTCCTTGATGGGCATACATTTACATATTAGTTAAAATGTTACTATATCATAATATAGTTCTGCTTAATACAAAAGAGTGAAATAATTGAATTTCATAATGTAGGTAATGCTAAAGAATAATTTTTTTTCAAACTATCTGCAGGAGAAAAGTTTCTTTTATAACCAATACAATTATGATATTAAAGTTCGTTAAGTTATTTTCCTGCTGATTTCACCATGATGCTTGGTGGTTTTAAAATAGCAATGTAATCTATTTTACCAGAATCATATATATAGCTTAATATGTTACAGGATATAAGAAAATTCAGACTGATGGAGAGATGATGAAATTAATATGGACTGACTCCGGCAGTTTATTTAGCATGCATTTTATCTGATTACTGAGTGCACGTGAAATAAACTGAGTAGTTGTTTTTAATGGACAATAAACATAACGCATAAAAACCTTAATTATTAAAATACAGTGGTTCTCTGTGTGCATTTTGCTCAAAATTGGAAGATGATTTCAAAACCTTTCCCATTTTTCCATTACACAGAAAGGTGATGCAACTTTGGGCCTTAATATCACAGAATATGCCAAGTTGGAAGGGACCCGCAACGATTATCGAGTCCAACTCCTGGCCCTGCACAGTACCATCCCCGAGAGTCACACCATGTGCCTGAGAGCATCGTCCAAATGCTTCTTGAACTCTGTCAGGCTTGGTGCTGTGACCTGTAGGCTTGTTGTGGTTCAGGGAATTAACTGTGACCATTTCTGGTGTTTTTAGGCTTTGAGAATACAGCTGTGTTTAGAATGCAACAAGTGTAATTAAAAACTAGTACTATACAGTTAAAGTAAAAACCCCATAACTATTTGATTTAAAATTGTAAGATAACACACTTTCTATTAGAAATTGGCAATTAAAAAAATTTCTTTAAGAGTGTTTCCAAACAGATTATGTCCATGTAAAAGAGACAACACTTAATGAAGAACCTTATTTGTTATGATTGCACGTGCCCCTGTCCTGGTTTCTGAGGTACCATGCCTACAAGGATGAGGGCTCAGTGGTGGCTTTCTCACTTTCTTCTTGTAGCCTTTGGAGTAAAAAAAGACATGAGCTGGTATTGTTTGACAGATTACTTCTCACCAGTTCTGCAAAGCTCACCCTAGTGTATCATCCGTGTTATCTTCCATGTGGCGTGTGGGGAGGTATTCGTTTTTGAGTGAAGGTCCAGGATTGTTCAGATTCAAAGAAATCTGCCTTGTGGTGTCATCAGTTAATTTGTTAATTGGCTTATTAATTATAGCCAGTTTTCATTGTATGATTTGCCTGGAAGAGGCTAAAAAGAGCAACTAATTCATGTAACCCCATTCTGCCAGCGTTTTCAGTGCAATGTCATCTGCCTGACACTGTCATGGATGTTTTTAGATATGGCCAAACTATTGATCTTTTCCTAAGAGGACTATGCTTCCACACAGACAAGGAGGAATTTTTACTAATGCATATCCCTCCAAAACTGAATAATTTGTCAGTGATAAGCAAAAGCAACATTTATAACTCTGGTTCTTTGTCTTTTTTGAAGATCAAAGGCTTGTTGCTAACAATGAATTCAAATTTCTACAACTGCACTTCATAATGGAAAGCTCAGATTACTTAATATGCTACCAACTTTCTTTTATCAGATCTGAGAGTTGATATGATAGAACTAAAGCAGAGGGAAACAAATCTAAGCCTTGAATCTGTAAAGAATTTCACAGAAGGAGAGGTTTACATCTACACAAAGCCCCAGTTAATTAAAAGCTATGTAGGTAGTAGGTGCCATATGAGCTAGCAAAATCAGGAACCGCATACTAAAAAGAGCCTTATAGTACAGGCAGATTCAATTGTGTGTGATGGGGTTGAATGAAAGCAGTGGTGATGAGCTGATTTTGGTGATCAAGGAGACTTTGCATAGTCCAGCAAATTTGCCTGTTCATTTAGCAACTGTGTTCTATGAAACAGAAAGTAAGACATCCCAGACAAGAGCTGTATTTTCTTTTCTCATTATAGGTCCCAGTGCTATAGAGAGCCTTCCTCAGGAGTGGCTTAAGGTCTAAAAAATTGTAGCATGTTTTATACCTATTGAGTCCAACACAGAGTGATATATCAGTTCTTCTAATTTTCATCCCTGACCCTATTTTAATAGGCAAGAATCTCCAGCATAACCAGCATCTGCTGAAGGCTGGAAGTGAGTCACACATAGCAACCACAACCTCACTATGTCACATGGGACTCTTAATAAAGATGGAGTAGAGAAAAGCAGCTAAAGAATCTTTATATGCAGCTGGATTAGGTAGGTGAAATAGCTTAAAGCAATTTTCAATTTTGTTAGTAAGCTTATGTCTTACTTTTGGTGACATCTCAGGTTTCGTAGCCTTCGGTAATTAAATAATAACTTACTGGGATCTTCTCAATGGTAGATCTTTAAGACTGAGATGCCCTTGTTGATTTTTTTAAGGATCTGCTTTTTATTCATGGAACCCAGATTGTGCATTGGGTATATCTTTAAGTGTCATGACTCTTTGAGCTAAACTGTATCTAAGGTTGATGAAGAAAATAGTGGCAGTAAAGATTTGAATATAAGGCTGAGAATTTTCATCCTGGTGGTGTTTTGTTGTAATTCTTATGGGTGGTTATAGGTCTTGAACTTTCTGTCTGTATAGGGAAGACTTTTTCTATTTCTTTACTCATATCTATTTTCCTTTCTATGGAACATTAACTGATTTTTTGTCTGAAACAGGTTTCACTGTTTACACAGTGTTCACTGTTGACACTTTGTGGTGTGACAAATAGTACATAATCAGTGAGAGGGAACTTCCTTCTCAATTTTTTTTTGATTTAGCCACTTTCCCTGATAATGTCACATTTGTTGCAATATATGGCATATATATGGCAAGTCTCCATGTGTTTCTCAAGGGCAGAACTTCAGACTTGAATTTCTTACCTTTTTTGATGAAACTAAACAAACAATTTTTGTTGCATCTTATTGTGGTTTAATATTAAAAGTGGATGAACAACAATAGCAATTCTAGATTATGTGCTTTCCATAACTATTTGCACATGAGCTATGTTGGCAAATTAGAAAACTTTAGAGTCACTCATCTAAATATTAGAACTAAAATGTCATTTTGGTTTTAGTTACTTTTACTCTGAGACTAGCAGAAGTGTCAGAGTTATTTTCTCATGCTATCAATAGCATGAATTTATCTTGGTGATGACAAGAAACAGTATGGATAAGTGCAGTGTGTGTTCAGAATGTGGTTGCCTAACGATGGTTTAAATCAAGTACACTAAACTATTGGAGTGTAATGGGTACCAAACTGAAGTTCTTAGAAGTTTAGTTTTTTGAACTTTCAGATCTAGGAAATTAATTAAAGGTTGCTGGAATATACAACTTCCTTACTGATTAAAACCCAAACAATGTAATTAGGAATGCAGTAGGTGTTTTTCTTCTCATCTATAATTTGACTACCGAAAACCATGGGTGTACATTAGGTATTTTTCTTTACATGTAAAGCTGTCTTTACATCAATAAGTTGAGGGTAGAAAGGATCATGTACATAATGACTTACTGGAGGAGGAGCTCTTTCAGAGGCTTTCACATAGTTCCCATTACTAAGGAAACCACTTATTTTGTCTGTGCATGTTTTGAATAGTTCTCTCATTTGAAGTCTGGTGCTCAGACACAGGATTGCATTATAGCACTGAGAAAGAGGCAAAGGAAACAAAAGAGGCATAAAACCACTCCATCTTTAAGGAATAGAGAGTAATGTATTACATGCTTATGAAAGTGTACATATCTGTATATATTCGAGAGATATCTATCATCTATCTATCTATCTATCTATCTATCTATCTATCTATCTGTCTGTCTGTCTATCTGTCTATCTATCTAATCTTGATTATTCCTACAAAAACCAACATGAAAATATTTATAAGTAAAGCAAGGAAAGCAGATGATGTTTTGTCCTACACTTTGCATGCCTCTATTGTAAGGACACTTGTGAAATTTGGTGTACCATTTAGGTAGCAAAAAGTATGAGTTCTGATTTTCATTCCCTGAATTGAAGCAGGATACTAAATTGAAGTAGAAAGACGTCCCTAACCAATGGTAATGGCTAAGACAAGGCTGTGGGAAGGGCTGTGCATTCAACAGTTGATCACAGTTTTGCTTGGAATGTGAGTCTGGTTTGGCAAAATTCTGTGATGAAGTTTAAGACATGACTGTAAATACAATCCCAAACATACCTATGTTATATTTGGCTCAGCACATTTACCCCACATAAATAGCACATATATTCTGTGCTGACCAAAGACTTATATTAACAAACAATGATATATATTTATATGTTCAGAAACAAAAGGTTGCCTTGGTACAGCCAGATGAGTCTAGTTTGATGGAATATGTTTTCAAGCATTTAAGTAACTTGGAACTGATTTCAAAGTATTCCTCAAAGATCACAATTGTTCACAAATAAGCTTAAAGTGTCAGAGAAATGTAGAAATCTAACATATTACCAGAGAGCTGTAGGGAGATTAAATTTGTGGCCAATAAATGCTCTTATCCAGCATGTCCAATATATGAATAAGTTTGTCAGTTAGTTTTTCTGTCAGACAGGATAGAAAACTGAAGACAAAGATGGAAATTCCCATTTTTAAGGCTTACAAAGCCAATGACTGTGTAGGGTCATGTGACATCAAAACCAGTACTACAGAAACTTAATTTCCCCTATGTTTTCTGTGTGTTAATGCCAATTTATTTTGAAATTTGATGGTTTTAAAATCATCAACCATTGCTGATATGTCTGATGAATAATTATTCTTAATATATGTTGCATGGTCCATGAGCCATTTTGGGCAACAAGAGTTTACTTTTAAAGCTAATATGCCTCAAAGGGAGGCATTTGTGTGCTTGTATGCACAATTAATGACAGCTTGTCCCTATAGATTTTTTTCTTTAACTCTTGACTGTTAAACGTGGGGAAAAATGACAGCTGCTGTGAAGCCGACATGTGTTTGCCTTGACTTAGCTGTATAACTTTGGATGAAGCAAAATAAATGTCTTTAGATTACATAGAGATATCAAAACTCATTTGTCTCAGCTAAAAAATATAAATTTTTAATATTTCAGAGGTTATGTTTGCTTTCTGCTATCTTATTGCAAGAATTCACAACATGTTTCAGGGAACACTAAAAGCATGGCTATTCATTACCCTTAAATTTTTGTTTACAGCGAGAAATAAGGTCTTCAGTGTTTGGTAATACTGACCATGTCTTTTATGGTGTAACTGGTGTGTTTCCAAAAGATGCATTCAGCCTCTAACTCCCACCAGTATTATCATAAAAGAGATTAAATCAATATTGTTTTTATAAAATAACTGGGATAGGTACTCTTAAGGAAAGCTAATGTCTGTTTTGTTACAAGAGTGTCAGTTTAACTGTTTAATACTGAGAGATAATTAAGAGTTAATAATTTAATTTGCAATTCCAGTTACCAGATAACAGTAACTACATTTTGTAATAATTGAAATATTTGGTAATTGAGTAAAAATATAATACAAAATGTGGTCAATAATATAAATATTTAGTGGCAAGTAAATTTTATGATGACATCACTGTGAGGAGGACAGGTTGAATGGCAGAAGGAGGGAGATTTTCCCACAATAAGCAGCTCAGGGGAACATAGGAGTATCATTCAGAAAGGCTGTTTGAACTTAATAATAGAAATGGGATTACATTCTAAGAAATCCACAATGAAAGGTCATTTGGAGCCAATAAAATGTAATTCTGCTGTAAATTGTGGGCTTATTAGAAATAACTGAGGTGGAGAACATGCCTCTGTATTATTGGTTGATCAAGAGATATGAGCTAACGGCATGGCACGGCTGTGAAAAAAACACAAATATGTGCTGGGATGCTCCAGGATTGTTCTTCCCAGTTGTTCCAGGACCAGTAAGGAATTAGTAACACTTTGGACACTTCATTTAAAATAATTAATTCACATATGATTTTGTGCTTGAAAAAGGTTCTGAACTCTAAATGGAACACGCACAATTAAAGACTACTCAGATGACAATGGAGCCCACATTACAGAGGGGCTTTTAAAATTTTGTCTTCTCTACTGTAGGAGAGTTGCGGAGAAAATAAGACTCCTGCTGCTAAGTACACCCTGCTGGTACACAAGGAGGTAAAGGTAGCATAAAAACAAGATTTGTATGTGACTTAACACACATACAAAAAGTGTGACAACACTATGTGCACGTTAATAAATGTAAGCCTGGAAATGAGGAATTGTTTGTGGGGTTTTTTTTCCTTCATGTTTTAGTCATCACATCTTGGGATAAATTTCCAGTAGAAATAGTTTGGGTAGAATATCGTAACCAAGAGCAAACCAAAAAAACCACAACCCAGATGAAATCAATCACTAGCAAAGAAACCTCTTAAAGATACTGACTGGAATATTTCTAAAAGAGGTGTGTTTACAGATAGCTGCCTAGAGAAGAAGAAGGTAGACTTAACACTTTAGGAATATCTTTCCAGTCCTTCTTTGCTTATCAAAGATAAAGTCTAATTATCAGATTTCTGTATAAATCTAGTCCTCATCTGTATGTCCTAAAATCTATTAAACTGTTTTTTATAATCTTGAATATTTGTGACTATTGGAATTTCTAACTCCACAACTGATGGGAATACTCATTTTTCAATGTTAAAACAGCTTTTCTCAATATTCATGCAGGTAAGTATAAATAAAGCAAATGTAAATTTAGTAGTTTGCATTTACTTACCATTGTAAAATAGTGGTTTACCTATCTACATTAAAATAGTTGAATTGCACTGCAGAAAGCTCAGGAGAAAAAAGGAGACTAATATACATATTATAGTCTTTGATTTCCACTTTTCTAGATAGTTCTGGAAACAGTAATCCCTTTGATAATAGTCTCTAAAACAAATGGTCAGGCCTTAGATTAAACCCAAAGTTCTGTGACTACCCATCTGCGACTTTGAT
>WEIV01031033.1:22279-39809 GCA_013390005.1 Calyptomena viridis
TTTTTTTTTTTTTTTAACTGAGTCTAAATTTTATTATCTTGGCTAAGGAGAAGTACAGTATGAATTATTATCCTTATTCTTTAGCTTTTATGGTTCTTCTATGTCACCCTAAGTGGCAAATGCCTTTTAACGCAAATCAAATAACAACAAAANTGTGTAAATCCTGTGAATATTAAAATTTTCATAGGCTTTTTAAAGTGTTTAAAGAAAGAGAGAAACTGCTTTTAAGCAATGAAAGGCTATAGGTCTTTATTTTTGAAAGCATTCAATAGGCACTATAAACGCATACCTTACCTTTAATACCATGTAATTCCGTATTTCAGTTTTTCAGTGGGATAATGCACTGGCTCTCTAAAGAGCTTGTGGAAATGAAACATTTAGCATCAGTATCATGGGGTTTATTTGTTAGTTCATTTGCAGTAATGTATTGATAACATCTCAAGAAATTGTGGAATCACTCACTTTTGTTGACAAATCATTCCCAAATATACTTGTATGGACTGAGATAGATATTTTAATAACATGTATTACATTATGAGGTTCAGAACTAAAGTTTTAGAAATTTACTACTGGTTTTCTTGAAGCCGTGAAAAATGTTAAATGGTAGCTGTCATGGTAGTGATTACTGCATATGCTATGGTTAATTTTCCAAGGTCTATTGTAAGCTCTCTTTATAAGCTTGGAAAGCAAATTACCCGTAAGCTAAAAAAAAAGAGTAATAATGAGGTACATATATGACTGAAGAACATATATAAGTGAAAACCTGGGCAAGGTGTTGATTTTGTTGAACAGAGTTTGTGAATTACTGATTTTAGTGTGATCAGAATTTCACTTCTAGGTTTGAGAAACATTAGTACATTAGTGTTTTAGAAAGAGGAATAGAAGAAAGAAGTTATTTTTGAGATACACAGCTCACTAACATATAATTTTCTGCATATACTCCCGGATGGAATTTGCTGTAATGCTATTCTGTCCTGCTTTTTGTATGCATGCATCCATGTGTATGTGTGTGTGCATATACATTTCTAGTGAATTTTGTTCTAGATAACACAAGTGTATCTGCAGATGAGATGATCCCAGTACTTAACTTTAAATTAGCAAAAGCGTTGAAAATATTTTAATTTGCAGTGGAAGAACAGCAACATTTTTATTAATAAAACTTCCCTTGATTGTTATTTACATGATAACCTGCCACAGCAATAGTAGGGTGCATGTCATTAAAACAGAAATAAAAATAGATCTTTTCGTAAGGATGTAATATGTCTTGGGAAGCGATGTAAGGTGACTCAGAAAGGGATAAATTTGTTAAATTTTAATCCTGGAATCCATTTCAGAGATTCACAACAATACTGGCACTGTTATAAATATGTTCTGGTACTTCTAATACTTCTTTTAAAATAGAAGTTAATTGAAACTGCTCCTTATGTTTTATCAATTTTGAAGTGGTGCTGATTTCGAGTGGAGCTTGCAAAGCATACAGATTCTGTCTAGCCTTCAAGAAAACACCATTTAGTCTTTTTAATAACTTTTCTATAGTGCCAAAAGGTTAATTGTGTCAGAACTTGTTTTCCATTCTCAAGTCGTGTAATAACTGTGGGACATTTTCACAGCTGCTACCCTGGAGGTAGGGTTTCACAAGTCTCACGCTACTGCCTTCTGCTCTTATTAAACTTTCATGATTTTTTAAAGCAGAAGTTTGTCTTTATACAAGTCAGTATTTAAGTCATAAATATTTGGAAAAGACACCTTATTCAATGATATATTTCTGTATCAGCAAGTGTGCCTTCACTCCAATATGATAAGAGGGTGAATGTCAATTTCAGTGCTGCAAAGTGGTGTCCCAGTATATTTCTTCTTCTCATTTGGGCTTCTTCTGAAGTGAAGGTATAATTTTCCCCAAACTTTTCTAATTGACCTGCTGAGTAATCAAAATTACCGTAAGCTCACATTGTAGACTCTGACTTAGTGAATGATTTCAATTTTCCCAAGTTCTAATATCTTTCAGGCATTTAAATTGGTTTATTGTTTTTAAGACTGAGTAGCAATGATTCATTTATAGCCAGCAAGTCAAATTCATTGTAGTTGTTCATTATTAGTACTACTGATTCTTATTTTGTATCACAATCTCTTGATAAAACTGCTGAAAAGAAGACATGCAAAAGATAAGAACTGCGTGGTTCTGCCTTCATGACTTTCTCCTCCCTGCTGAGTGTTCCCAGTGGACAACATATGTGCATGCAGTCATTCAGAGTGTCTCAGGCAGTTGTTGGCTCTGAGGTGGGTGCAAGCAGTTCACAAGGGAAGTGAGCAATGCCCCAGAGTAAGAGTGCATGGCTGGAAGCAGGGAAGAGGAACAGTAACAGCAAGGAAAGGTGAAAAAGTTCTGGTCCTCTGAGTGCGAGCTCTTACCAGTCTGGTACTGAACTGCAGATTAACTTGCTGGGTGCAGTTTTTCCAATCAGCAGCTGCATTCCCCACCTCCTTCATGGGCTCGCCTCCTCTGACCCTTTGCTCAGCCCTGTTAGTATAATGGGAGTTGACACTGGCAATAGGTGAATGGTGATCTATCTTCTTAGCATCCTGAAGCAGTGCAATGAGTAATAGATCCAAAAAATGCTGGAGCCAGGAAGAGATAAAGATAGCAAAGCGAAGATTGTGGCAATCAGCTGTTAGGCTGAGGCTAGTGAAGAACTACAGGGTAATGCCTCAGGAGCAGTGGATTACATCACTGTTGAATGAAGCACATCCTCCTTTCTGGGCTTGTTTTCACCCTGATGTTGACAGTTGGCAGAAAAACTCATATGATCGGATAGGGGAGCCAATATGGAGCACATTTTTCACACCCTTGGATTAGTTTAATTCAGATCAGTGCTACTGCTGAAAAAAAAATTTGTAGTGAACTGTGGCCTAACTTGGAGGCAATAGGGAGTATTTCTCTGAGTACAAAAATAAAGGCTGGGAAACTGGCTGATATAAAAAGATGTGAAAGTCAGATAGAAAAGTCAGAGAAGCAAGGGTGAGTGAAACAACAGTGTGTAGTACAAAGTCTAATTAGGAACTAATATGATTTTTCTGTTATAAGCTGGGAGTTATAATTGAAAGTGTCATAGAGAGATCTAGCTTTATTAGTCACAGGGTGACTAAAGCCGTAAATGTGACATGGCAATGAAAAAAGACAAGTGTAAAGACATATCAGGATGTATTACAGCATTTTTAGAAGTGGAAAGAAAATATTAAAGGCAATGTACATGGTACTGGTTGGATTTCATCTGAAATTCTGTTTGTAGTTTTGGTCACTTCTGATCAAAACATGAATTCTAAAAGGAAGAAGTGCAAGATGGGTGGCTAAAGTTGAAGAAATAGAGATTCTGTCATCTACAGGTATTATTAAAAATTATTTATCCTTGCAGAATAAAGAAATTGTACTGTCTTTTTATTCTCCTCGAAGAGAAAATACTGACAGTGTGAGAATGTCTGAGTTGTAGAACAAGTTTACCAGAAGAACAAATGTGTATATGCTGGCAATGGTATCTTATTCTGTAGAAATGAGAGACAATAACCATCTGGGTGTGAGATTCTAGATTAGTGAGTAAATGTACCGGGTTGGTTCTTTGTCCTACTCTGTGAAACAACTTGATCTTTTTGTCACATGAGTTACATAAAATACATTGTTCTAAAAGCCAGAAACTAGACAGAAATCCAAAGGTTCTTTCTTAATTAAAAATTTTAATCTCCTCCCTACCCCATACTAGAAATGTTAGAGGGTAGAGGTAAAATGAGAGGAACTAGGAACATGCCTCCTTCATAGGGAAAAGAAATTGGTTATAATCTACTAATTATTATATTAGTGAGTCTCGAGGTTTATTTCCTGAGACACAAAGGACAGATTTTTTTGAGTGAAAGTTGTGTATTGCAATAAATCTTCTCTTAAGCCTTCAAAGCACAAAAAGGCTATATGAGGATAGCTATAATGAGCCCTTCTTTAAGGGCTGTAAAAAAATAAAAATGTTCAATTTGTTCGGTTGATCATAGCATCTCTACAACTGATAAGATTAACAATATATCTGTTTGCTAGTAATAATTAATGCACTAAATAATAAATTACACTTAAAAATAGATAGAAATGCATGCCCCTTTTGATATCTTCTGCTTTTTTGATTTGATTACACTTCTACACACCAAAATAAGTCTTTACTATAAGTATTTTTCTATAAGTATTTTTTGCATTGGTGATAGAGATGTTGGCATTTTTCTATTAGAAGAAACATGAGATAGTAGTGTCCACTAAATGGCTTCCTCCCTTAGATGGATATGTAAGCTGTAGCTTTCTGAAAAGTGACCAGCTTAAAGAAGATATATATAAAATCCATACATTCCTTTAAAAATTTTCATAAAAAATAAAGATGCTTTTCATGTTTTTCTGCATTTTAAAGTTTCAACCAAACCATATAAACTCTAAGATTTTATTTCTAATAAAAATATGCTTCTCACATCCATTTTTGTAAATATACACTCATTTCAGTAAGCCTTATTGCATCTTTATCACTCCAGCTTTGCAGAGAAGTTTTTATCCAGTATGTTCATAGTCAACTTCAGGTATGCCTGTCAATGCACACGAAAAGTGTGAATTTCCATAGTTTCTAAGTACATCCTGTTCTTGTTTCTGTTAAATGGTAGAGAAGTTGAATGCATCAGTTCACTAACCACTCTGTATTTGAACAGTTTTGTGCACAAAAAAGGAATAATGCTGCATGTTTTTGTCTGGCTCTAACTCCACAAGGCCCTTAGGCTCATTGCAAGAAGGTGTTCCTAGCCGGAAGAGCGCCTTAGCACCGTGCTTAAATGCTTTGCTGAAGCATGGCCAGTCAGAGCAGATTGCTAACATTTTGTGTCATGAGCAATAGTCTACTCTTACTTACATTCATCTGCCTTCTCTACAGCTTATGGGTTTGCTTAATGCATTTACTGCTACAAATCTACTATGCAGTCAGTAGTCTTTTACAAAGCAGCTCCTTTAACTCATAGCCCTTTATGCTTGCTTTATTTGGTTTGGAGCCCCAGATCTCATTCTGGACTCTGTACCTTGTTACAGAGTAATACTCATCTAGGTAGCAATTTAAAATAACTTTGTAAGTGTGTAGGTGGGTAACCAATGCTGTTTAATGCCAATTAAATGCATTTAAATTTGCAAAATTAATATTTTATTAAATCTGTCTTTCTGTATTTAAAATATATTTTGGCAGCACAGTGAGGTTAGTTTATGATGAGCATTAATTTCTGTTTAGTATTCAAAACCTCTGAGCTAATTATTTAATTAAACATCAATGCTGGCCACTGTCGAGTCTCTGGAGGTTAGACAGGGAGATGGGTCTATTCCAGATTGAGCTCTGACTCTCAATCCCATAAGGAGTGTGAAAGATAATATTGACTATAATGTTTGTGTATAGTATAATAAACCCTTTCTGTGCATTTTAAGGGTTTGTTTATAAGCACAGAAGTGCAAATATAACTCTCTGTGGACAGAAACTTGAGGCTTGGTCTTGGTAAAAATCTAACCTGAATAATACTGGTGTTCATCTTTTGTTTTGTAAGTGTTGTCAGTACTGCGTCTGTCACTATTGATTGTTAACCAGATTTTGGTTCATTAGATTAAAAAGCTAAAACTATGTTGTGCCATAATTGCAGATAATTAATAGTTTGTTAATAATATTTTGTTTTAATTCTCTTTCTCACTTGTGAACATTCTCTTCCTTGTTTCTCTTGAAAGGAGTATTACACTGAAACAGATGAAAATGCAAGTGTTCACAATGGTTTTTTTACCTTTTAAATTTTCTATCAGTTGCCAAGAATGCTGTATGATGTCTAAGTGGAATTTAGTTCTAATTATGATATTCTCATTAATATTAAGTAAGGAATAGAGGTAACTATATTGATTTCAGCACAACTTAATAGGACAAGTGGTTTCAATCTCTTGATGATGGACTTTCTACATGTTTTTTGTTCTTTTTTTAATTTTTTGTCCTTGTCTGTTGCAACACTAAGTATAAGCTTATTGACCG
The DNA here is from genome assembly GCA_013390005.1 of Calyptomena viridis. Classification (NCBI taxonomy): domain Eukaryota; kingdom Metazoa; phylum Chordata; class Aves; order Passeriformes; family Eurylaimidae; genus Calyptomena; species Calyptomena viridis. The sequence continues at coordinate 28,339 of WEIV01031033.1, forward strand.
TGATGTATGAGAAATCATAGCAGTTGCAATAAAATAATTCAATTTTGTCCTTATTACTTTCTAGCATGTTACTATTACTCTTTAGATGGAGCACTTTTTGCTCTCAGTCTCCTGAAAGGCCCTTTTGGCCATCACATCAACCCATTAACTTTATTCCATAAATTCATGTGGTACTTCAAATATGATAAATATCCATAACGTGTTCTGCTAGTACTGATTATCCCTATGAGAAAAAGTAAAATCCCAGTGATTTGGCTCATCCTTAAGCATTTCACTTTAAATGAATTTTATTTGTGTCATGATAATCCTATCTAGCAGCTCAGACCCACAACTGCTCCCTCACAGTGGGATGAGGGAGAGAGTTGGAAGGATAAAGGTGAGAAAACTCGTGGGTTGATGTAAAGACAATTTAACAGGTAAAGCAAAAGCTGTATATGCAAGCAGAACGAAACAAGGAATTCATTCACAACTTCCCATGGGCAGGCAGATGTTCAGCCATTCCCAGGAAAGCAGGGCTCTGTCACAGGTTAATGGTGACTGGGGAAGACAAGCACCATCACTCCAAATGCCCCCTTTTTCCTTCTTCCCCCAGCTTTATATGCTGAGCATGACACTGTATTGTCTGGGATATCCTGTGGTCAGCTGGGGTCAGCTGTCCCAACTCTGTCCCCTCCCAACTCCTTGTGCACCCCCAGCCTCCTCGCTGGTGGTGTGGGGTGAGAGGCAGAAAAATCTTTGACTCTGTGTAAACTCTTCTCAGTAATAGCTAAAACATCTCTGTGTTATCAACTGTTTCCAGCAAAAATCCAAAGCACCACCCCATAGCAGCTACTCTGAAGAAAATTAACTCTGCCCCAGCCAAAACCAGCACAGTATATGAGAAAGCAGTATTCTAATAGAAGGAAAAGCTCTCAGCTTGTGTCATAATAACTGCTTATTTTATTGTAAATGAACTTTGATATAACTTCAGGAATGCTGGCCTATGCATCTTTGCCCAGTGGTGTGAGAAATGGGTCTCAGGCGAATAAATTTTTTTATAGAATGTCTGCACAACTTCCAGATGTAAAACTTTGTAGTGGTGTCTTTCCTTTGAAAGTAAAACTACTGGAAATTGCCTGTGACTGGGGTGACATCATGAATTAAAAAGGACATGAATTTAATCTTTTGTAGAGACAACCATGCCTAGTATTTTAATATGGTTTTGAAGAGAAACAAAAGAAGGCTAATTAATGTGTTTATGTAAATTCTACAGATGACAGTTTAGCCACAGTCACTTCTTCTTTACCATGGAAGCAAATGATGGTTGTCTGTCCATGTCTGTTGCAGTGATTTAGGGCCTACTCAAACGTATAATTAAAAAACTGTGAATGCTGTGGTTGCTAAAGAGAAAAGTAATTAACGAGACTGATGAGAAGAATCTTATGACAAAATAATTTTATACTAAACAAAGAAAGAAAGATTTCAGTTCTAGCGATGCCAAGTAATTGAATTGCAAAACACAGTGCCACATTATTCTGACCATAAAAAAATAAATTTTGGTCTGTGATAACTGAACAAAATTCTTAAGGTTGATAACACTGATGAATACAGATGTGCCACTGAGAAGCATACTTTGCTTTATGGAAGACATGAAGAGCTTTCTCTGCTTTTTCAAAGGTCTTGTCCTACTATTTCAATTTCATATTTCCAGCAGTAACACAGGCTGAATCATTGGGAATAAGAACTCAGTGACCATCTGCATTATTGCTATCATGCTCAACAGACTAAGAGCATTGGTCAAATTTCTTTATACACTGTTTGATATGCCAGCTATTGTTCATGTCTTGAGCTATTTGTACCTTTAAGTTGTTAATTTGTAACATAGAAATAATATTTTCCTCCAGTTTGTTCTACAAAATGGTTTCTGAGATGTCAATAATTTGAAGCATTCCTAATTATATAATTACTGGTCTAGCTTTTATTAAAATCAATGCTAAATGCTTCATCAAAAAGAGTTATATAGAGGAAGAAAAATATGAAATATAGACAATTTATTTCCAAGGTTTACCAAAAGGATTCAAATAGAAAAAAACAGGCCACAGAAATTCTGTAGGAGCCAAGCAAATGATCAAAAAATGGAGTTTTGCAAAGATACTAAGAGAAATTATATGGTGCATTTCTTAAGACACAATACTTATGCCACGAAAAATAATTATATGAAAGATTAGGAGAGAGGTGAAATACTTTTTAACACAAATAGTTTGTGCATGATAAAATTCAAACTAGTTATATTTTTTTAAACTTTTTTATAATGCCTGCATTTCATTACAGAGCAGCTGTTAGTTAGCTTTGGTATTTGAAAATACCAAAGCGAGATCAATAACTCTCCATGTCTCTTACAACAGAGGTAGAGGTCACTACATCTTGTTTGTTCTTAGATGTACCCTCCACTTAAGAAATCTTTCTAAGAATGATCTCACTACTTATGTTTAAATGTGGGATCTCTTTTATCTCAAGGCAGCATTTCTGAATTTATTGTAGTTATTTGATCTCTTTGCTGATACTCCTGACTTAATATCTAATTTTTACTGTCTTACCCTGTTTTACATTCCAAACAGTTTCAAAAAAGATACAGTAATTTAGTATTGTTCAAGACAAGAACTAGCCCTTCTGTCTGGGTGAGCTATGATTTTTTCCTTAACGATAGGTAATTGAAAAATATTGCTGTTAAACTGGAGTGGGGAACCCCTAACTTAGAGATGTTTTAATGTAGTCCAGTAAAGCTATCCATTGTAAGATGTTAAATGAACATTTGGACTGACTTCCTGTTGCTAAAAGAAGGAGTTTTGCTGTTGGGTTTTTCAAGGCAGTTGCAGTGCATTACTTTATCTGGAAAGAGGGATTAGTGACATTGGGACAGCCTTGGGTGTGGAGCACTTTGTTTGCCAGTTGAAATTAGGCCAAAGAAAGAAACAAATACAAAAACTTGCAATAAGATGAAATTTTCTTTTGCAGAGTGTAGCATTTTCATGAAGTGAAAAATCAATAGGTAGAGGAATGTTAATTTTATTGCATGTTAAAACTTTAACGGAGTGAGAGAGTTTGGCTTAATGCAGCCTTTGTTGGATTAAAGACAGCTGGGATGAGTCTGTACTAGTCCTCAGAGCTGCTTCTTTTCCCAGATGTGCCACATTTAAGTTTTGCCTATTACTGCAAATTGCCACTTCATTGATTCTTGCTGATATTAAAGACCATGGATGACATCTCATTTCACTCTAAAATTGAAATGCCTTTAGATCACTATATCAAAAGCTGTAAAGATAAGTTTTGTATACCAAATGTGACATTATAAAGTAGAATTTAAGTGTTTTAAACCTCTATACATCTTAATAATGTAATTATTCACTTTCCTTATTGCTTGAAATCCAGAAATATTTAACTAGACATAAGATCAGTCATATAGTAGATCAATGTGTGGTAATTGTCATATTTGAGTAAACCATGTCTTTTCTGTCTGTTAAGGACTGTGTTGTTCAGACCTGGCTTTGTAAAAGAGAATTTGCTATTTATCTGCTATCAGGCTAATACTGTACAGGGTCCGTTCCACAGGTTGTTGTGCATTTTTTATTCCTACATGCTATGAGAGATCTCCTGAATTCTGCACAGGATTAGAAATGTTTCAGATACTTTTGGCAGGTTTGAGCTATTAAACAGAATTGTAAAATGGAATGGTAAGAGTTTGGTTAAAACAAGGTTGATAAAATATTTTAAGGAAAGAAAAAATACCTTAATTTGGTCTAATGTATTCAAAAACAGTATATGCTTCTTGAAGAGGAAAAAAGAATAGTTAAATTATTAGATGTCTCTAAGAACTCTTATCTACTTATTTTGTATGAATTCACGTAATCTGTGTTTGGCCAAGATAAGTAGTAAGAATCCATAGAAACTGCATAAAAAGTTTGTTCTCGTGTTATTTCCAAAGCAAATATTCCTGTGTAATACCAGATGTCACTTGAAATGCATATAAGAGAAATGTGGATCTGCATCTCTGTTTTGTAGGCCTAGTAATTCTGTATTTATTCTTTAGATTAGCATGTATGTATTTGTTGATACATAGCATGAATAAGTCATCAACTTTTTAATGATTTAGGATTAATTGCTACAGTTGTTATAATTTCATTAAATGAACCATGGAAAAAAGGACTGCCTGACTCTTGAGTTGCTTCTAATACAGCTACCTCTTGTCAATGAAGAATCAGCTTTGTTTAAATTATATCTGACAGTTTTCTGCCTAACCCAAACATAATATCTTTTATGTACTGAGTGCTTTAAGCTAGACCATATTTCCTGAATTAACTTCTGTGATAGCACAGGAGTCAGTAGCAAAAGTCTAATTTCATTAAGTTTTAGAATATTTTTTTTTAACCTTATATTTTTTTTTAAACTATGCTATTGACATTTAGGAGTGAGATTGCACTTGTTCCATAAGGAGACTAAAGGACAAAAAAAAAAAAGTTGTCTTTTTTGGCAAAATCTGTTGTGATTACAGACTACTATATAATGGAGATAGTTAATATTTTAATATTTTGTAGATGCTGCATTTATATGTAGATCTATTAGACATGAATTTTCACTGTCGTGTATTAGAAGCCAAGACATTCCATATCAGACTGTAGATGCAATGCCATCCAAATATACAAAAATCAATATCCCAAAATGTTGTTGAGGTGATTCTATGATGAACAAAAGTGAGGATGATGGAAGTTTTAAGAGGGAAACATTAAATCTTTGTGTTATATATATATATATATATGTATATTTCTGTATATATGTATTTATATATTGCATATATATAGTTCAAAATATGTGTTCAAATTATACATATGTTCAAATTAAAGTTGTTTTTTTTTTTTTTCAATAAGTGTTTATGTAGCAGCTAAGAGATTAGGAGAGGGTTGCAGAAATGACCTGTGAAATATTTAGTAGATATAAAGACCAAAGACAGGAAATATTTTGTAGATATAAACATCAAGGACGACCATGTAGGGTGGTCCCATATATAATATTATATGGTCAATGTGGGTAGAATCTTGGAGAAAACTTCTTCAGAAATATACAGTAAGTGGAAATTACCTCCCAAGAGGAATGGTAAAAGTCCTGTTGTTTAGCACATTAAAAATTTCACTGGTAAAATACTAGAAAATGTACAATGTAGAACAGTCTTGCTCTACTGCATAAACAGAATAGGTGGCCTACTAGGCAATTTTTATGTGTAATACATATGATTCTGTTTTTTCTGTTCACATTTTAAGTGCCTCTTTTCAAAATGCCTGTTCTATAGACACTATTCTAAAAGAGTATACTGAGGAAAAGAAGAACTCTAGAAAAAAGACAGCATTCATTTCGTGTGCATTAATCAAATATGCACCCAGTATGCTAGTACTTTTCCAGCACTGAAAAACACTGTTGCCTCTCTACAGGCAGAGATTATAAAAATGGGGAATAGGAAGAAAAGATTTATGTACAGAATACATTGCTTTGCTTTAAATGGAGTTAGATCCTTAGTAAGAATTTTCATGTAGCTTTTATACAGCTATTTTAATATGAGCTAATGGCAATCACCAGGACTGCATATGAAAAAAAAGACACTAGGGGGATTTTTTTAAAGAATATCTTGTTTAAAGTTATGATTCAATAAGAGATTAAACCAATTTATCTACCCTTAAGCACATGACAGTTTTAATTCACTGCAGTAGGTCATTTTGTTGATCATCAAATTACATCAAATTGTTGATGTAAGGCAAGTAATTGGGTACATTGGGGAGCACTAGCTATTGTTGAGATCAAGTAAGATGTTTGTCTAACAGCATACTACAGTACTGGTACCTTCTTTATATTTGAGAAATATGCACAAATGTGTTTGCAGCAGGCATCTCTTCTTCTGTTTCAGACTACTGTCTTCATAGTTATTTGCAGCAGAAGTAGTGTTGCATTTACCCTGATAAATCAATTCAGCCTTTGCCTTTTGGTTTTCCTTTTAGATCTTAAGTACGCAGCTGTGCTATCTGGTACATTATAAGTGAGAGGGAAAAATAAAACTTGAAGTCAGAGTTTAGGTAATTTGAAAAGAAGTATAGTCCACTTACGCTTGCCACATAATTTGATTGAGCCATTTGATCAAATAATTCAATCTCTGTAGAGAATGGTTTCATGATGTATTTTAGAATGGCTGGTCATTGAGAATGCCTTAGAAAATGGGAGAAGAATCACATTGGGAAATTTTGGCTGTCTTTTGCTCCTAATAGAATTCCATATGAGTAACTCTGTTAGGTTCAGCTTCTGAACGTCAGAAGGTATTTCTCTAAGCTGGTCAACAGAGCTAATTCTGTGTCTACTGCAGAGTTTCATCTAGAAAGAACACTTACTAAAATTGAGTTTGTTTGGGAGGCGATCCACCTTAGTTCAGCAATAATACCTAATCAAATCTTCCTTGATTAATCACAAAGGCATTGTTTAAAGTGGATCTCTAAGGATTTATCTGGTTTTTAATATTTGTTTTATTTAGCTCACTAACTACAGCTGAATTAACATATGTAGTAAATAAGAGTAGATTAGGAACTAAAAATAAAAAGGTTACCACCCTTCTTCTCCTGCATAAATAGAATGGCAGAGGAGATTATCATAGTTTTTTCTGTTGAGTGTTTAGTTCCGTCATTGATGAATTGCTTTTTTTTTTTCACATTGGGCTTATATTACATGTAAGCATAAGTGGTTCAACAAGTGAATAACACATCTGAACCCTCAAATGTTAAGAATTGTAGATGCAGCTATCCTGATTCAAAAATTTATTTGACTAGCAGCAATTCCATATTAGCACACATGACTATTCATGCCTATGCTGCCTTTGGATTGTTCCCTAGGTTTGAAGGAGTAGTAAGGAAAACTTTACTGGGAATTGCATGTGTTTTCCTATAGCCAAGTGAAATCACTTAGAGAATGCCAGAGTATAAAGCAAGATTAATTTCTGGGCATGCATAGCTAGGTGATCTTCAGATCAAAACATTAAAAAACAAGAATGTAGTGCTCTTGATAGGAGGGTTTTTTGTAAGTTAATTGATGCATTCTATTAAAAATATAATTTAAAATATAACAGGTTCTTTCTGTTATTTGGGTGTTTTTGAAGGAGTAATTGTTTCTACATACAAATTAAAACTGGACTAGGATAGAATTTTTACTTAAAAATCTACAGTGAAAACATTGGAAAAGTATTATAACACAGTGAAATAGTTAATCATCACTTAGAGAACTGAAAAAATTAAAGAGTCTTTAGGGTGACATTAAAATATATGTGGACTATTTTAAATGAAGGTACATTAGGATCACTACAGAGACATGAAGAGAAGTGGGAAACAGGAATTCTTATTTCAAAGTTTGGTATTATGTTTGAAGATAATAAAAACTTCAACCAAGGATATCCTAATAATATGATCCAGACTAGCCACAATAATCTTGAATTGTGGATGCTGATTATATATAGAATATAATCAAAGATTTTTATAATACAGATGCTTCTTTCCTTGAGGTAGAAACACTGATTATGTATAGTTCTTTATGGCTTAAAGGAAAAGTTGTGAAGATATATAAATAGTATGAGACTTAAGAAATTTAAATACTATTAGTGACAGATGATTAAGTCTATGGAAATTTTAATTAAAATCTAGATGTATTTACCATTGTTGCTAGTCTTGTGATTGACAAACAATAGCTGATCTACATACTGCAGTGTTATGCTTGCACCAAAAGTTTTGAAATGCTTCTTTGTTCTTCTTTGCCATACTAAAAGTAACATATCTACTAACTCTTGTGTTCTCAGTATTTTACTTTTATTTCTCCCACCTGGATAGTAACTGACTGCTATATTCCAGAAATATTCTTTCTCAACTGCAAAATAAATGTGTTCCTTTTTCTGTTAATTGTAAGTGCTTATGGTAACAGCAAAATGTATTTAACCTCATTCCTACAATCTGCTATTCTTTCAGTAGACAAATCTGTCGCTTAGTCAGTGGTGGTTTGGCACAGAGGGTGAGGTGTGAATGAGTCTATGAGTAAAAAGGAGGTTACTTGAATGCAGAATATTCAGTTCAGCCAACTCATGTGACTCAAAGTTGCAGTGGATAAGTTTGAACTGACAGATGACAAATTTGCATTTCATTTAATGTTTTTCTATTTTCCTGAAGGTATTTTTGGTAGTAAATAAAAGTGTTAAGATGTTTCTTGGTAAATACATTCAGAACTGTTAAGCTGCTGGTGTAAAACATAATGTCTCAGCATAATTCATGCACTAATAGAAAATCTTTTGTGAGAGGTGTCCTGCATACTTTTCTAAGGCCTTAAAATAAAAACAATAGAGTGTTTTATGCATTGAGGTTTTCATAAAAGTTTCTAAAACCTGTAATAACTGTCAGAAATATCTGGGGTCAGCATCCTAGCTCAGACTAATGGGATTGTAGCTGGAGAGCAATGGAGCCTAACTGATGCTAAGCCATTATAGTACACACTGATTTCTATCATTATCATAATCAGACAGACTAGGGAGTTTTCCCATTTCAAAATCCTGTTTGTTGTCTTCAGGTGAATTATAAATTTACAGGCAGGAATTTGAGAGTCTTAGGATAAAAATGACTCAGTTTATTTTTTTTGAGTATATATTGCTTGAATAAATATAATTTCATCTTCTCAAAAACTTCACTAAAAAGGCCTGGATGCAATACACAATCTAGCCAGAATGACATCATCATCAACACACACTTCAGATTTTTTTCGAATGAATGCTGGTTTAGTTGAACTTAGTATTTTTGAGGTTTCCAGAATCTTTGCACATTATAAACACTAAAACATCTGTGCTTACCAAAACAAACTTTGTAGATATCACAAGTTGCATGTTTAATTGAAGCTACTTGCCTGATTTTTGAAAACTACTGTTCTTCAGGTATCAAGCTGTCTTTCTGTTGACAGTAGATCCTCTGAAGTCTGTAAGTAGTATACTTTTCTATTTTGTGTAATTTTTATAAAATAGTACAAACATTTTCCACTTTCTTGCTTGGAATTACAACAATATTTTGTTCTAGAAAAAAGGCTTTCAAAAATAAGAAAAAAAGTAATGGGTTTATAGCAAACAAGTTCCTTTTGGTCAAGAGCTTTGAACCCCTAAAACTGTTACATCATCACAGCCCTTAAAAAATTAATTTGATAATTACGGCAGCATTTAGCAGTGGCAGGACATTTACCAGTAGTACAGTCTTCATAGAAGTATTTTGAAATTAGGCAAAAGGAACTAAAGAATCATCATAATTCCTGCAAGCACAAACCAAAAAAACTTCTATGATTTCTAAATGCATTAAAGAGAGGACATCAGAATATATTTGTGTTGTTAATACTATTTCACACTTCAATCAATTGTCTTGCTGTGTAATAAAAGACCCTGAAATTAAAATGACCTCCCTTTGCAGAGTGTAACTGTAGGATTTTACTATGAGGCTGCCTTGAATTGATCTTACTCTTACTGAAACGGAAAATGATATCCAACTAATGCATCTGAAGTGGGTTTTTATACCATCTAAAGCTTTCTTGTGAAATTAACAGCTTCTGCTTCTGGCCTCAATTACATCTTATGATTCTCCATTTCATACGGTTTTTTTTTCTTTCTCCTGTGATTTTTCAGTATCCTTTTGATGATATTCTAAATCCATCTGAAGCACGTGCTTCAGATACAGCACATATTTACAAAACAAAACAGACCCACCCAGATTTGAAAACGTCAGGAGTATGATTAATGTTCTTTGCTGCATAGAGTAATTGAGAATATCATGGTCTTTTAGAGCAACTAATAGCTTGATCAAGAAAATCTACAGCAGAACAGTGTAATGACTGCAAAATGTTAATTAAATTTTCCATTGTTAAAACCCCCACATTTTCAGTCTGATCAACCTGGACAACAGTGCTATTTGCTAAAAGATAAATATCTGCTTCCTACCTCTAAGTACTCATTAATGGTACCTCTTACTCAGTCTACATGCATACTTTTTCCAATGCAAAATGATGTCACACAAATGAATTTAGAAATGTTTCTTTCTAACTGCAAAATCCACACTGGTATTTCTTATTAAGATGTAGGTAATGTATAATGCAGACTATTTATACAAATTTTAAATTAACAAGGAGGGGTTTTTTGACCTTTATTCTACATAAAATTTATGAAAAAAATTTTCTACTTCTAATAAAAAATTTGTTGCTTTCAAGAATTAAAAAAAAAATTGGGGCAATATTTATGGTGTAATTTCATTTACTAAACAAACAAAAAGCCTGCAGCTAGCTGCCAACGTGATAGATTTCTGATTATGACCTTGTAGCATAAAGTCATTTTATATTTAAGAATTCCGTGCAAATCTTGTGTGTACAGTGTTCATATTTAAAGCTCCTTCTGAGGAGACTGAGCTCTTGTCTTGAACTTAGAGTCTTTTAGCTTTATTCTTCTGTCAAATTTCAGAATCAGGTCTCAAGCCTTGTGTTTAGTTGGGTGTATTTATCTCTGAAGTCTTTTGCCTCATGTCTTCTCACAATGAAGAGTAAAAAGAAGTAGAGATTTAGACCATTACTAAGAGTTCTATTTATTCAGTGGATCCCATGTTCCCAGGCATCTTAAGACTGATTTCATTTAGTCTTGACTGTGTCAGTTGTGTTATTACCACTAATTTATGTGTGGACAACCTGTGATGAACAACCATGAACAGACAAAAGAAATTATGGTGAAAATTGAATACTTACTCTAAATGGTTGCTCTATAAAAATTTTTTGTTCTTACACTATGAATTTGAGGTAGATAAAAATACTGTTTTCTTTCATTATAGCATCTGCTGTGTTTTAGTGAGAAGAAACGTAACCATTTTTAAAAAGTTTTATTTAAATTGTGAGTTTGATGAATCTGATTCAACTCAGTTGACAGCTTCTGTAATAGCAAAAATGTTTCTTGTGAACAGATGCTCATCACTGATGTTTTGGAATTGTAAAACTCTGCCTTATTCTTGATTTGGACGCTGGTCTGTTATTAATTACTACATAAAGCAATAGTCTTCCCAAGTATTCACACTCCCAACTGCACTTTCCACTCAATGCTCGTTTTCAAATTTGCTAATGGCCTTTATGTCCCTAACCTTCATTTCCTAGGAGCTTGAATGATTGTGGAGATTGTCAGCTGTCCCGGTTTAGGACAAATATGTTCATAGGGATAAATATTCTCTGATAAAAAGCAGGCCGCAGCTCCCCCTCCCCCACCTGAGTTCAGGAAAAGAGAAATATTTTCCTCAAAGGAAAGTGGAAAAAAAAAGGTACAAAACTATTTATTTAACAAATACACAAGAAAATAGTAATAATGCTAAACAATAAATAATGAAATCTCTCACTGTGGAGAGAGAGAACCTGGAAGATTCAGAGTC
>WEIV01031033.1:43505-77358 GCA_013390005.1 Calyptomena viridis
ATCACAATATGCTGAATATATTTTACATGCAATTCTTCCTTGGTTAAACAAGTACAGAAGAAACAGTCTTCAGGTCCATGGAGTTTATATGGAATGGGGAAAAAAGAGGGACAAGTTGCTATTTCAGTTGAACCCGAGAGTCCTTATGAAGGTCTTCATTATCTGTCATAAGATTCTTTATATGTCCCACCTGTTCTTTCTCAGGTCAAGAATAAAATACATGAAAAGCTTTGATTTTCCTCCCTCCTTCCCCGCCTCAACCCAAAGTTAGTTGTCACTGAGTCAGACTATTGTCACCGACTTCCTATTTTAGACCACTCTTTGTCTTTCATGTTGGACATGCCTTTTACAAGCTTTGTCTGCACAGCTTTTGCCACAGCAGCATGTCAAATAACAGGTGCAGTTCAAAAAAAGAAAAGAAATATTTCTAATTTGAGAAAAAGAATTATATTACTGATACACATCATTTTACCAGCTTTAAAAAGGGAAAAAGCTGAGGAAAATTTTCCAAGAGAATGAGATGCATGTGGGAAATTTCAGATAATTATTTAACATTGTTTTCTTTCTGAAAAAACCTTTATTCAGTCAGTAGTTACAGCAATGCTTGCAGAATACTATAACTGCATTTTGCAATGCTCTCTTTGCATGTGGATTTTATGGCTAATTACTGGTGTTGGTTTGCTTGAATATTCTTTAGAGGATAATTATTAAATAGATTCAAAGGTGATGACAGCTGCAATGCCTCTCTGCTGATTGCAACAGCTAGTTTGTGAAATTTGCGGATCAAATATGTTCTGAAAATATTGTGACAGTTTGCTTGCCATAATATTACTTGCTGCTAGTATTTGTTAGCAAAAGTAGGGAGTGACTAGAAAGCAAGTATAGAAACTGTAGAAATAGCACATGTATTATAACTGGCAAAGCATTTTTTATGTTTACATGATATACTTCAAGAGTCACACTCAGTAATTTATTATCAAACCATATTAAACATTATTTTTTTTCCTTGGTGATTATTTGTCCAATCATTAAGGAAAGAAGACTATAGGAGATTAGAGAGTGGCTGAACAGAATACTTTGTCTCATATTTGCTATTTTGCACTAGTGGCTATTTGCTACTTGTCACATAATTAGTCAAAGTTTTTATATTCCTGATCTTTCAATTTTTTTTTTGCTTTAAATTTCATTAGCAGATGTCAATTTCAAAACTTCAAAAGCAAATGTCTTTAAGTATTCTGTTGACTGAAGATCTCTCTGTACTTTTCCTATTTGTTGTAGTTCTGCTATTTGAACTTACACTGTTAATCTTAATGTAATCTAAATAAGCATTCTCAATGCTTTCAAAAAAAGATTATTCATTTAATTCGTTTCATATTGACCAAAAAAAGACAAAAAAGGCTGATAAAATCAGAAGTTGCATTTGACAATCTTTTGCAATTCTAGTCTCTGAAATTACTATCTTGTATTTGAGATTTTGTCATTTGGTAGTAGTGCGAATACTTACCAATCCTTTTATCTACCTGGGTGTTTAAAGTTTGAGGAAGTTAAAGAGAGCACAGTTGTTCTGTTCTTTGCTGTTTCTTTTGAATTTGCTTCTTGTACTTGGTCAGTAGACGAGAAATGCCTGTGACCTTAGTCTTGCACTAGTAATATACCTCTCTAAAAGAAGTGCAAAATTGCCCTCTTGACTCTCAGCCTTTGACTGAGAGTCCCTGTTGGACACTTTTCTTCTATTATCTTTTTGTGATTGAAAGTTTTGTCTCTCTGGGACAACCCTTATGAAATTTTCTTCATAAAAGTCTGAGACTCAAGTGGTCTAATTAAAACCAGAATTTATTAACAGCACAGAAGCTGCTCAAGATTAGAAGAAAAGAAATATTTTGCATAGTATACCTATCCTGACACTCTGCAAAGCTCATCTAGATAGATCTCCCTAGTGTTTAGTTACAGAATAAAAATACCTTACATTTATAAAAAATCTTTTTTCTTTTTCTTCTCTGACTTTTTTAAGGCAGTTTTGTTGCAGAAATCTTTCATTTCAAGGGACTTAGCCTTTCTTTTTCCTCCTTGTATTCCACTCCTTTACATTGGTGACCTTTTCTGTTGTTACTCATTTTCAAATTGTTGTATCAAGACACTGTTAATGTATTTATGCCTTCCAAAGAGAGGTTATCCCATTCCTGATGACAGAATTTAGCATTCTTTACAGACTCTTGTTCAAAGTAATTAAACAATGGCTATGAGCTGGCATCTGTCATGTCTGCACTCTGGGTTGTCTCTGACAACTGACTGGTTTTGATCAGCGAGCGAGGAAATGGTGTAGCAGAAACAACTGTTGGTCAAAACCTGTTGCTAAATTACAGCATTTTTGATCATATTAGTCACTATTTCCAATAGGACTTTATGTAATATCCAGAGGTTGCTGAAAATAACGCATCCATAAAAATTATTGCTATTTTATGCATTCCAGAAGTGGGTTAAAGGCATGCAGTTATGGTGGGTTGTTACAAGACCTTTAATTTTCTTGGGGGTTTTTTTCTGTTTTCCTATTTCTACCACAATGGCTTCAGGAAAAATATGAAGTGATGCTATTTCACTAAAAGCCATGGTACAATTACCAAATGTAATTGTAGTTAAAATTACTAATTGTCAATTACTAAACTGGAGAACAGAATATGATTTTTTTTCTCCAAATTCACTTACCTTGAAAATACTTTTCTTCCTGGTTTTGAGGAGAAATATTCAATCCGTGTGTTCATAGACGGTATGCCCAAAATGCTATTTCTTTGTCTCAGGGCTATTTCTTATAAGAAGAAAGTATTATTTCTTAAGCCACAGATCTCAGGACTTACTAGACAAAACAAAAATCATAACATGATTTATGTGTTGAAAAATTAGTCCAGTTGTAATAAAATTAAAAGAACATAGGCAAACAGAAATACCAGAATGGCAGCTTTAGTATTTTGTTTCTGATTGAGATGAATATCTTTGAGTCCTTTGTCATATGTAAAGCAAGATATCATATCTTAGCCCTCTCTCACATAGCACTATTAAATATATTTAGCATTTACATACAGTACTTGCAGTTTAGCTGAGTGGTTCGTAATTGGTGAGCTCATCCCAATGGCATGGAATAGGTCCATAAGACAGCATGGAATCCACACATATAAATACTGCTGGATCTACCCTGTCTCTGTGCACTGAACTCCTCAGGCTGGGATTGACAGAAACCAAGGTGGCAGCAGAAACTGTCAAGACAAAGCAAATTAGCCAATCCTGATGAGGTTCAGATTGTTGCCGTCTTTCTCAAGAGAATCTACACAAAGTTAGGGACTGCTGACATAACTTGTAGGTATCCAGCTGCTATAATTAAGGTACTCCTAGGCAGGAGAGATCCAGTGTGTTCAAACTATATTCTTAATATTGTTCTCTATATAAGGATAGTTGTCTGAAATTAGAACTGAACTTTCCAAAAAATAGTTGAATGGAAAGTCAGTCATTCATGATATTGGAGCTCTGATTGTTGTGGAAGTACTGTTTTAAAAAAAATCCATGGTCCTTCCTCTCCCAATAAGGACTCTATATATCTTTTGTTTCTTAGATATATGGTTGTTGTAATCACTTCACCAAGTACTGAGATGCACCTAAGCCTTGTTTTAAAGAACTTGTTACTTTATATCTTAAGGTGCATATTCTGTTGAAATTTCTTGGCGATTTATATGTAAATACGTTTTCTGTAATTGCTACTAGAATAGCCTGTTTTCAGTCCTGTATTCTAATATAGGTTGCAATTTATTTTTTTTTTTACATTATCCATTCATCATGGCACTTGAGAACCAACAGTTTGATACATCCGTCAACATTACTTTTTATATAATAACAGAGTAGAAAAGAAACTTTGTTTTGAGGATTAAATGCAGCTATTTTTTAATAGCATATACAGTGTTAGACATGGCACAACAACTGAATAGGGAGCAGAAAATAATAGTGCAAGGAAAAAAAAGGATTTAAATTGTTTGCTACAAATAGGCACGGGAAGAGGAAAGAAAGATAATTGGGATTTATTTGAGATGAGAGACCAAGAACAGGATAGCATGCATCAGACAGATAAGTAACTTTGGAATGCAGTATTTTTGTATTTAATTCTTGAAGGCTATCTTCCACAACAGAAGCTACTCAGAGCTATTCAGTCAATGGAGAGGATTCATCCACTTTGATGGAGTTAAACCAAACCTATGTAAAGGATATCTGTGCTGCTACAAACAGGAAGGTCTTATGTAACATCCAGAGAATGCCTATATTGAATGGGAAAAAATGCCTATTTAAGGCCTGTCTTGACAAAGAAGTGACAATAATCTAAACTACATTGATATTTAAATCAACTTAGTAAGATCAGAGCAAGTCACTCCAAGTATGCATTTGAATTTATTGCATCTGATCTATAGCAAACAAGTTTACAGTATGGTCAGTTTCATATACATATATACATATACAGTATGGCCTATTTCGTGTGGTTAGGGTATAGATAATGCAGTGCAATTTTGTATGAACAGTTGGGAAGTCATGGACAAGTCTATTATATTAGTCTAGGAAGAGGGTGTAGAAGGCATGAAAAATAATTTTGAGAGAGTGGTTTCAAGTTGTCTTATTGGTCGTGTCTAAGAACTCTATTTTTGAACTGTTACTGGATTTGGTGCTTTTCAGTGTCTCAAGAGTACGGAGTGCTGGATTGAGAGAGGAACCCCAAGAACAATCTGCAAAAGTCTGTAGCAAGGAAGAGGCTGAAGTGAAGTCTTATGAGGAGTGGCTGAGGCAACTGGTGGTGTTTAGCTGGGAGAAAAGGAGGCTTAAGGGAGACATCATGCTCTACTACTATTTTAAAGGAGGTTGTAGGGAAGTGGTGGAGTCACCACCCCTAGAAGTGTTCAAAAAACATGTGGATAAGGCATTCGAGGACATGGGTTAATGGGGAAGGTCATGGTGGTTCTAGGTTGATAGCTTTGATGGTTTTGAGGTCTTTTCCAACCTTAAAAATTTTATGATTCTATGTATGTGTTATAACAGAGTGGAAATGACATGTAATTGCTAATAGTGGAGCCTTATTTACTTTTTGAAAAGTAGGAAAATTCAGTTTCACGCAGAATATAGTGAGAGTATTCTTTGATGAAAAATCCTGGGAAAGAATGGAATGGTTTTGGAGAAATTATTGTCTGAATGTTGAATGCAAGGATGTTTTTTCGTGCTGGTGTATGTAGATTTGTGCATGTTTAGGTTAATCTATTACAAGCTTGTAACTTTTCTGTTGCGTGTTGTGTTTACATCCTGTTAAGGCACAGTGCAGTTTTCTGCAGGGGGTAATTCAGAGCTTCTAAGCTAGATATTGAAGAATCTGGCAGTAAGATAGTATCCCTGAAGGTCTAGATGTCACATACCAAAAAGTGGTACAAAATGTCTCATTTGATGTTCATTGTCATTCATGTAGTTTTCATGAACTCTTACATATTTTAGTGAATGTTAATGTAGTGTGGTCAGGGGAGAAGTGTGAAGTATTCATGAATATACATGCATATTTAATACCTACTCCCAAGGGTATCTTCCTTTTCTGGTAATTGGTGTTTCACATTCCAGCTTCTGTACGTGTGAAACAAATTGTGTCAGGTTTGGTAGTCAGAAAGACTGCACAGAAGACTGTTCCAGAGGCTCAACAGAGATGCTTAGTGTTTCCAGCGCACTCCACTCTCACTAGTGCACAGCCAAACTTTCATTTCCCATTGTCCGTGGGAAATTTTTCTGTTCTATCATCAATCTAGTAACTTGCTCACACAACAGCCCTCTTAGTTAGATCCTGCAGAGTAATTGTTTTGTGCCAAACACCTTACAATCTGGCCTTAAAGCTGGTTAATCAGTCCAAAAAGATCTCTTTTAGATCAAGAAGTGATTTTCCCATCGTATAAAGCTAACCTATTGCCCTGTAGTTTTCATTATTTTTGATTTAATAAGGAAGTAATGCCATGAAGAAGACTAGAAAATGCTCTTTGACATCTATTTTGACTTTTTTTATATAACATAAATTAAAGCTCCTTTCAAGAATGGGCTGATGAATAGAATGCAAAGATAGTTTTGTGCATTTCAGTTTCCTCACATTGTAGCTTACCCTTTCCAGAAGAAACTAAATAAATAACTTATTTTATATACAGATTATTGTGGCATTGTTGTTATAAGGGTCTATTGAAATCACTTATCTCAAAGGTGCTTCACTATGGCAGCAGTTTACATGCAATTATTTACCAAAACAAACTTGAAAACATTATTCTGACTAGGAAAATTCTGTTCATTATAGCAGCAATTGGAGCCATTTTCTGTAATTGCTTCTCCTCCAGTGATGTTTAGGTTCCAAAGGGAGACTTGAAATGCTTGATAAACCTTAAAGAAAAATGGCAACGTGGTTTCAAATGGTACCTTGGAGAAAAAGCTGCAAGAACATGGCATTGGAACATGGATCAGAAATATTTTGCTATTCCTTCACTGTGTTGTCTAAGATGGCTAGAAAATGGACAAAAAACATAAGAATTTTATTGATTTTATTAAATGTTTGGAAAGTTTAAGCATTAATATGTATTCAGAAATATCAGAAGCAGGATTCCACATTAAACACTTGATATTTAGTGATTTTTTTCCATGTCAAATCTGTGCATGAGAGAGACAGAGAGAAATGAGAGTGATATTTTTCCTCTTGTATGATGTGCTTATTTACTAGGACAAGTCCTCGTTTCTCTACAGAAGCACATATGGCAGAAGGAAGCAATAAATCTGGTTCGTCTTTGTAGAACGGAACAGGATGAGGCAAGCTTATGGTAGAGGATGAGGACTGCAGCCTTTCACATCAGGGACATATGCTTGAAGGGGATCCATCTGCACTGCTGCAGAGACGTTATCAGGGCTTTGTGACTGCACTGGGCAGAAGCCAAGGCTGCTGCTGCTGCTCTCAGGGACTCCAGCCGCCTCCCAGCAAGGGTTTGGAGTGAGTGAAGCTTTTTCACTCCCATGAGGGCTCCTTTGTCAGACCAATCTTCTTCAAATTGATGTTTAGTTCACTCTGTGTTTTCAGAAATGTTTTTTTGTCCTCAGATACTTGCTGTGAAAAAATCAAAATATCAATTCTTGATGTGAGATCAAATGCCTCCCAGGAATATATTTTCATGGGTGGAATTTAAACCTCTTCATAGTAGAGCATTTTAATGGAAACTCAGAACAGAACTGTTAGTTTAGTGTGCAGTTGTAGTATGTTATCTGAGCTGACTAACATGCACAATGAAGAGCTTTAAAATTATGTGACAGGTAAATAGAAAAGTAGGAACATTTCTTATTCTTGAACTTCTCTATCCTTAAGCCAGTGTGATGTTATTAACACTTTATTTTAATGGAGAATTATTGGACTTCGGGTGAATAGAAATTTGTGTTTCAAATTTCAAAGTACTAAACTGCATAAAATAGCTGCCAGACTGTAACTGTCTTTGGTCAAGGGTCTTTTGAAGTAGTTTGACTCAAATTCAAAGCACATGATTGTTGATTAAATGTGATCTTTTAGTTACAGGGAGAAGGAGGTTTATGTTTCATGTTTCTAGGTCATCTTGCTTTTATGTGATTTTGTTTTAATTTTTCTTGCCCATGTTGTCATTGTGACACCTAAGCAATTGTAGTTACAATAACACAGGAAAAGATATTCAATCATATTTGTATGTAAACTGCAAAACTTACACGGTTTATTTTGACTAGCTGCTTCCGTGCTGTTTTCCAGGCATTGATAACATACTTCTATGTATTATTGGAACTGCCACAGCTGAGGTCAGTATGTATTAAACTCCACTACAGTATGGTAATAGCATGAGATTGCTCTTTCAGTGCACCAAAATAAATGTTTTCATTACTTTCCTAAAATAAATGCATTTGGTGCCTTGAAGGTAAGCAAACCCATAAAACTATCTTTAGAAGCCTTCACCGCATGTAAATATTTTCTTCTTCTTCCTAGTGAAATATTTTTACTCTTTTATTTGCCACAGTTTCTGTCCTATTCCACTCTTAATGCCAATAAGCACAATTTTTCTCAGGGCCAAAATCATCTTTCAACATTGATTTCTTGCTGAAGACTCAACAGCTTACTATTTGTGCAGTCACAATCTGTTCTATTTTCAATGCACTGTGCTGCTAATCCAATCTTGTTCTTAAAGTAGAGTCATGGGGACTATCTCCGACTGTGGAACACAGGCACACACCCCAGCCACATCCTCATTCTATTTTAGTCCTAATTTCCCTGGAAAGGAAACCTGGATGCCTGTGCCAGAGAGGACATCTGCATGTCACCAGCTGTAGATGATCAGGAGAGCAGAACTTCAGGGCTATTGCAGAGGGCACCTCTCCTGCTCCAGACCTGGTGATCAGGATGTGTCAGTCTTAATCAGAATACAAGAAGCCATAATGAGCTCACCAAATATGCCTGTCTCTGTGTCTGATAATAAATCAGATAATAATAAACTCTCCAAATACTGAAGCGAAGTAGGATACATATGGAACTACATCTGTAGTGTAGGCTAAGTTTGTTTCCCTGCCTGATCTTAGGAAAAAAGAAAGCAGATTCATATGCTCCAAGATGCCCTCAAATCCTTCTTCCAGCATTGTCTGGAATTCCGTATTGAAGTAGGCATGGCTACTCTGCTGGAGGCAGAAAGCATTTTTTCCAGTGGTATCTTTAAATAAAAAGAATTCTGTCCTTTTTCTACTACAGTGGGACCAAAAAATTTGGTTTTGCAGTATCCACAAGAAATGTATGTTTGTCTGTGTTGGTGTGGTGGTAGTGTTAATGTTGTTCAGTTTTCCTTTCATCACCTTCATAGCAGGTAAAAGTCCTTCAAGCCCTTTAGGCAGGTAAAAGCCCTTATTTTCTGTGTTGAATGGTTTATATAGTATTGGCAAATAGTGCAAATAAGAACTAACTATACATTATACAAACCAATTGAATTGTTGGGGTAATTTAATTTTATATAAGCAATACAGGAATGCCTAACTGGATATAAGTCATTCAAACAGAGAAAATATTTAAAGGGCTTGCCAGAGTAAAAAGAGTGATTTTTTTTATTTAGAATGATCTTTAAGAAGTAAAAATATACAGTTAGTTTAAAGACAACAAAAGGAAAAATTGAAGAAGTGATAGGAACGAAACTTTAATAATTTATTTTCAAGCTCTTTGATGAATAAGACTTCATTTGTTTTAATACTGTGAAATCTTTGATATGTCTTGGGAACACTGCAATTAAAGTTGAGCAAAATATTCAGTCACTAACTATGATGCTTTTATTATAAATTATTACTTGGAATTTAAAATTTACCTCTTATTCGTAATTACGATGAGAGGAAAAATGCCCACCAGTTTTGGCCTTGTGAAATTTGAAGTTAGTTGTAATTTTTTGTTTGGTTCAACACTTTCATGAGCTGGCCTTTATGAATCATGAGCTTTTAAACTGGTAGTCTGTTTGCATGTCTGCAGCATATTCATGGTTTTTCTTTCATCTTTTTTTTCTCTTGTTTCTGTTTTTCTGTTACTTTCCCTTTTCTTGTCATGTGACCCTCAAAGCATCTTTTGAGTTAGAGTATTATGTATTTTTTTTACATGCAAACTATTCAGTTTAGACTTGGATTTAATAGGACCTTTGCATAAACCTGAGAAGCTTTTTCTTTTATATAGAAGTTTGCCACCTGAGAAGGAATTCACATAGAAACTGAAATGCAATAGTTATTATCTATCTATATATTTATTAAATTAATGTAATGTATGCATAGACATATACATAGATGTAATATAATACTGAACATTTTTAGTAATAGTGGGATATATCTCTCAGATCACTCTGTGGTTTTGCATGGTGCAGCTTAAATTTGCCCATACAGGACAGGTCAGAATTCACCTAGGTCAAAGATACCTTCCAGAGAGATGATACCAGTATTATTACTCCCTTTACCTTAGCGAAGGAAGTCTGTTAAGAGCTGACCAGAGAGTACCAGCATGCTACTTTTTCTGCTGATCTTAGAAATCTCTGTAGGTTATAAAAGCAGGTAGTTTGACCTCTTACAGAGCTACTTGAATCCATGACTTCCTGAATGTTTAGAGAAAAGGAGACCGTGACAGAGAACTGTTGATTTCAGTATAGTTAGGTATTATCAAGTAAAATAGGGATAATTCTGGAAACAACTCAAATGCTGTTACAGATTATGTAATACTTACCTTAATACTTCAAGCTATTAAAATTATTATAGTGCTATAATGATGCAATGGGATAATGTCATGCTTTATCCATATTTCCCAAAGCTTTGGGAAGAGTAGTCAACATGTGGATGGAACATCTCTTTATCGCTGTTTCTTTAAAATCTTGGAAAATTTAGATAAGTTTAAATGAGATTATTTTATTTTTTATCTTACATAGACACATTCACTTAGAAGTACATGAAGTTATCCCAAGAAAAGCACTTCGTGTTCCTCATTAGTATTGTGAATATAATTAATAGAACTAAGCAAGTGGAAAAAAATGACATTTCAATAACTGTCCAATGGACCATGGACTTACTAGTCTTTTGTTTGCAGCAATTTTGATCAAACTTGGATCTGACAAGCGTAAAAATAAATTAAGTCTACAAGTAGGAAAGGTTATTATTTTATATTCAGATGCAAAGTAGTTTCATAGTAATTGTAGTCAGTTAGAGTCATAGAAGCATAGAATATCCTGAGTTGGAAGGGACCCGTGAGGATCATTGAAGTCCAACTCCTGCACAGAACAGCCCCAAAAATCACACCATGTGCCTGAGAGTGTTGTCTAAATGCTTGTTTAACTCTGTCAGGCTTAGTGCTGTGATCACTTCCCTGGAAAGACTGTTCCAGTGCTCAACCACCCTTTGAGTGAAAAACCTTTTCCTAATACCCAACCTAAATCTCCCCTGACACAACTTCGGGCCCTTCCCTTGGGTCCTTTCACTGGTCACCAGTGCCTGCCCTTCCTCTTCGCCTCACAAGGAAGTTGTAACTGCAGTGAGGTCTTCCTTCAGTCTCCTCTTCTCCAGGCTGAACAGACCAAGTGACCTCAGCTGCTCCTCACACGGCTTCCCCTCAAGGTCCTTCACCATCTCCATTGTCCTCCTTTGGACACTCTCTAATAGCTTAATATCTTATATTGTTGCTTCAAAAACTCAACATAGTACTTGAGGTGAGACTGCAGCAGTGCAGAGTGCAGTGGTGATGCCATGGGATTTTTTTCACATATTTCTGGGATTTTAGCTTGACTACATGATTTCTCGCATGGGCCTCCTTATTAGGCCTTTCCCATGATTTGTGAAGCTGTGTTTAGCATTCCTTTTGAGACAAACAGATTATAACAAGGACACCATGTTATCCCAGAAGCCACCTGCAAGGGCATTATAGAAGGCAAGACAATATAGAGGTCTAGAGAAACTGGAAAAAATCCAGAGGGGCAGTTCCAGGGGAGGACATGGGTGAGATGGAACTATGGTTGGATTTTTCAAGGGAGTTAGAATTGATGACTGTTATAAAGGTGGTTTGATAAGGGAGACTGGCATGCGTTTTTGATCTGGAAGATTCATTAAAGAACCTGCACTTTCTTTTACCTATATAAATATTGCTTCAAAGTTTTCTTCCTCCATTTCTTAAGGCATCAGTGGGACAGTCAACATCACTTCTATACGTTGATGTTGGCTAGGCTTTCAATTTGTTATATTAATCTAGTTGAAAGGAACAACTCACCTTTAACTAATACGTGCATTCTTTCTTAATTTCTATATGTATGTAAGTATAATATTTATAAAGGAATATTGACATCACTGGAGACTGTATTTCTTCATTCATAACATCATAAATGCTGGATTGTGTGTATGTTTGCCTTGATCAGTTGGGTTTATCCTTGAAGGTGGTTTAGTTTCTACAAGCGCTTTATTAGAGGCCTCTCTGATAGAGCAAAGAGCTCAAATACTGCTTTGGTACATGAACTCATAGAGGAACCATATGCATTAATGCCAACTTTACTCCCTTATGCTATCTGTAGGCATCTTTCAGTTAGTGATAACTTGCCAAAGTTACCATAATAGCAGATATTGTGTTCATGTGTCATGCCACTGTCATTGTGGGATTTAAGCTCTTGTAACCCTTGTGTGACTGTGGCTAAGGAATAAAGTTGCTGTCAGTATTACATGTGACACTCATTTGTGCGTGACTGAATTAAAATAGTTGGCCCTTTTTAGCGTATATGTAACCCCATACAACATATGCTACATTTTCCTAATCCTGGAAATAAAATGGTATAATCACTGTAGAAATAATATCTGCAATAATAATCACTATAGAAAAAGAACTGGGGTGTAATCAACAGGTAGCTGGTAGGGTTGAAGCTAGTAAAAAATAGCCATGCTGTCTAGTGTGGGCATATCAATAGGTGATGTTGATTAAAATAAACAACTTGCCCTGTGAGACTGATGTCTGCATACATTACATTTGTACAGTTCATGTCCATTTCCTTCAGATTGAAAACTGAAATGGCAGGTGATGAAATATGGACATTTCAGCATTAATCCTGAACAACAGCATCTTCAGTATTCAGTCAAATCACACTTAGGATAGCATCAGTAAAAGCAAACTGTTTACAAGTCAAGGTCATTTTGTTTAGAAATTACCTCTGCTAGGCTCCTAAAAACCATTTTTTTTAAACAATGTTACTGGTTTCCTTTAGAAGGTTCGTATTAATCATAAGTGTTTATTTGTTTAAGAAACAAGCAGGAATCATGACTTCCTTTGCTAAACTCTCAGGGATGTTTTCACTGATTTAAAAATGGCTGATTGGGAGAGGAAATGTTTATTAATGAAAGTACTGGGTTAACAATCAGTTTTGACAATTTATATGAGTATATACTTTTTTTTTTCCCCTAAAAGTCTTAAGTTCAAAGTCAGGACCAGAAGAGCACCCATGTTGTCACGCACCATGTGACAAAATGCTTTTCATTTTTTCTACAGTTGATGTTAAGGCAAAAATATGAGAAGTTTGGTGAAAATAATTACAGAATTATGTTATATTGCTGTTTTCTTGTTTGCTCAAAAGCACAACAGAACTGCAGTTGCAAGACTGTGTTCAGCTGTACGGTGTTTATCCTAGTGGTGAGTGCTCATTCTCAGCAGAAATTGATTTCACTGGCAGACAATTATAACTGCTCATCAACATTGGTAAAGGTTTTGCAGTTTGCCAATATGATTAGATTACAGGAAGATACTACATCTACCTCTGTGACTTGCAGTATGTTAGTCTACCATATCACAAATCAGCAGTGTCTAAAAATGTGTGGGAAGTGTACAGTGGTGACTCAGGAGTGACAGTTGTATCTAGTTCATTATTTGCGTGTTTGCTGTATCAGATGCCAGCTGTATAAAACTTGCTTCCCCTTCTTAAAACGAAGAATATCTCAGCTGATTTTCACTTATCTGAGAAACCAGCAGATGAACTATTATTTGATGAAATAACTGGATATTCTTTCTTAAGTTCCTGTCTGAATAGAGCATTTAAGGAATCTCAAACTGTGCTCATCAAATAATATAGTATCTGCATTTGCAAGGAAGTGATGAGAACGAATGCAGTTTGGTACTATCACAAAGTTTGTTGGTCAGTAATGTGCTGGCATTTCTAGGGCAATAGTACAAAATTCTCTCCCCACACATGTAGTAAAAGGAGGCTAAACTAGACCTTTTGCTTCATAAAAATCTGTCTCTGGCTGTGTCCAGGATCAACATCATATTCTTAAAATTACTCACAGGTTTTATCCTGTAACAGGCTAGTTTGTTTGTTTGCTTTTTTTTTCCCCATGTCATATTTGAGGGTTCTTCTTTGGAAATGAGTATGACATTTGTCGAATATCAGGCTAAGTGTCTTTTTTATAATTTCTAACATTTTCTGTCCTCACAGTATTTAAATAGAGCAATAAACACCTTCTATTTTTTGCTCCAATTTCTGCCCCCTAGTGTATAACCAGAAATATCATATAATCCTCTTTCTGGTTTGTCAGACAAACCAAATTCTGTTAGTTGTTTTTTGTGAAATAAGTGTGACTTTGTGTTTCACTATTGCCTCTCCTTGTCATGTGTCCTGAATTGCCTCAGAATGGATAGCTGGATGTGTATGTAGCATCAAAGTGGTAATTTCTGTTCTTTACTACAGATAGATTGCACGGATGTCTTTCACAGCTGCATCTTGGTGATGACTTGTAGTCACCTTGACAGACAATTATACCACATTTTATACTGCAGCTGTTTTCTTCTTTTGGGATATATCTTCATCCTGCATAGTGTGAAAGGAAGAATTTTATGTCTTTGCTGTGATTTTTAGGATAAGACTGCAAATGTGTGATTTATAAATGGTAATAAAAAAGCCTGTTGCATCTTTAAATGCAAACAAGCTGGTGGTTACTGATGAGATTTTAAACCCAACAATTTTTATACCTTGTGTAATATTCTTAAGGACATCTATTTTAGCAATGTAGACTTTTAACAATAGTAATTTGTCTACTGAAAAATCCTTAAGAGCATGCTTGTAAGATTTTTTTTTCTATTGAAAGAGACAGTTGTGATAGGGTCTTTTATATTTGCTGAGATATTTTATGATGTACTGCATCTGGCCTTCATAAAAAAATACAGAACTAAATATAGTTCTTCTCTTTGCCACTCACATCTGTGGAAAATGTCTTGAATACTCGTCTGCAGAAGCTAGAGAAAGGACAATATAGTTAAATCTATAACTGCCCAATTAGAGGTAAATTGCCAGTCAGCTTATGGCTAGGCTGGCTTCATAAAGGACATATAGAGATTTTATTTCTTAATTTTCTACACAAGTGAAAGAATATTTTTTAAAAATAAATGTTGCCTTAAAGAAGTGACACAGCACACGAGTAGTTCAGAACATATTTTTAATATTTCTTCAATGCCTGTTGTATTGCACACAAACTACATCATTTTCAATTTCACTGAGAGTCCTATATGTATGTAGAATATTTTCTCCTGAAGTTATTTTTGCTGTTTGCCCGACTTTAACTAAACAGTGCTATTTACCTTCAAATGTTTGCTTGGACCCTCTTAGACTCTTAAGTAACCGCAACCAGGACATTAAGATGTCCTGAAACCTGTAAGACTCATCTTGCCATTGGTTAGCTTGGTGATTTCTTGCTTTTTAAAAATGTTAAAGCCTTTTACAATTTTCTGATGAAGTGCAGATGGGAATAGTCCTCCCAGTCTATTAGAAATAGGCCTGCATTTTGCTGTCCTGTTGCACAGGCTCCTTAAAATAGCCTGCAGCAGTAACTCTCTTCTTTCTCTCCACCAGTTCCTCCACTCCTAACTCTGCCCCAGCCGAGCCCAAAGGTTTCACGAGTGACTTGCAAGTACCCTCTGTATCTTTAGAAGTGTTCATCTCTTATTTTTTCATGTCTGAGGTCTGTGTGTAAGAGCAGCTGCAGGAAGGACTCCTTCCAGCACTGCAGAAGTTTCTCCTGCTATACCTGGTTGTTTTTAGGGAGGGAAAGGTTTCACCTTTTATGGAGTTCAAACTGAGTCAATGTGCAGTGATCAGGACCACAAAACCCAGCATTTTTCCCCTGCTGTCCAGCCATTTCCCTTTAATGCTACATACATGCTAAATTGAAAACATATAGTTCTTTTATCTGTTTTGAGGACCTATAAAGTGAAGAGCTGTAGCCTGTTTGCTGCAATATAGCAGGGACAGGATTGACATGGTCTAAGCGACAAAGTAGGAGAATCATTTTTGTAGCAGCATTCTGAGTGGGTATGAGTGGAACAAGATTGCATTTGCTAAAGGCAGAGAAATTGATGTTGCAGTAAATGAGACATGCAATGCTGAGTGTGCAGTTGGGACTTTTAAATGTGTGAATTTCCAGAGATAATAGAAATAAGGGAGACAAAAATATCTTTAAAGGAGAAGATTTTTTGAAGTAGATACCCAAGCTTTATCCTACTTGGTGGTGAAGTGAGTAATGCGAGGCTATATGTTCTTGTGCTGAAGCAAACAAACGGGTCACAACAGCATAAATGGAGAAGGAATGATATTTTGAAACCAAGTCTGTTGAACTTTGGGGAAGTGGTGGATTTGGAGAAAAGCTGAAGTGGGTCAGCAAGGAAGTGACACATACATGAGGAGGTTAGGAAGAAGATGATTAATTAACATAGAAATTAAAGCTGAGAAATGATAAGAAGAATATATAGAAAGAAGAACTGAAAACAAAAGGGACTGGATAGTGAACAGTTGAGCATAAGTATGTGGCAGAGACAGAGGAAAAGAAGACATTGTGTGCTGCGCAGTTCCAGAAGAGGTAATGGAAACAAGCACTTGTTTGGAGGAGGAGAAGCTCAACATATCTTCCTCACTGTCTATTCTGACAGTGCTAAGGCAAATAAAGAAGTTAAATCTCACAGAAAGGTCCAGGTCTTTGGAATGGACAAGAATTTGGAAAGAATGAAAGATGTAAAGGCTTTGGATATCTATCGGATGGTACTACCACAGAAGAGATATTTTGAAGAGCTGTGGTATCAGGAAAACGTTTGGTGCAGAAAGGCATGTTTAGATGAGATATTACTGGAGTTTGAAGGAGAATGAGAGATCTAGCTGTGTTCTGAAGGCAGATTAAAAGAATGGATCAGGATGAAGAGGATTAAAAGAAGTGGTGGAAACTGTAAATACATGCAAATGTATTTTAGGGAGAAATGGTGTCACTGCTTAGAAAAGAGACTATAAAGGAGTAGAAAGCAGAGTATAAGTGAGTCTCAGCAAAGGAGTGTGATCATTCACCTTTTGGTTATATTTTCTGTTGTTTATTTGTAAACCTGTAGATATTTAGAAGTTTCCAGAAAACAGGTACATTTCCTCATATTTTCATACATGAATGAACATAACAATATAAGGTATAAAATAACATGTAAGGTGAGAGCTATGCATTGATTGATTTTAATTATGTCAGCCTTGTCCACTGCCCTATGAAAACTCTTGAAATTCAATAAACACTACTTTTATTTTGTGCCCCAGGAATAAGTTTTTTTTGTAAAAATAGGAGATACTACTTCAAACTAGTTTTGGCAAATTGGTTAAGATGTCAATTCAGTTTTCCAAAACTGAAAATAGAATATAGTGTTTGCTTCATTTTAAGCAAATCTAGTGACAGTATTCCTGGTTGCATAATTGCATTAGTACTTTTGGTCAGTATTATGTGTTTGTCTTTTGTATTCATTCATGATACCTTTGCAAAATCCTGAAAGAACAAGACCTTTAACATGTTATGTGCCAAAATGTTTATGAATGCCAATTCTCATCCCTCTCTCTCTCTCTATATATATATACACACANCACTTTGCAAACTGCATGATTTCCACTTCTGAGTGCCCGATAATTTGCCAGTTCTATAA
Organism: Calyptomena viridis; assembly: GCA_013390005.1. Classification (NCBI taxonomy): domain Eukaryota; kingdom Metazoa; phylum Chordata; class Aves; order Passeriformes; family Eurylaimidae; genus Calyptomena; species Calyptomena viridis. Next base: position 61,009 of record WEIV01031033.1, read on the forward strand.
TATGAAATGTGTAGTATTAAATGATCTGCCTGTATCTGAATTGGAGTACATAAATACGGCCTGTGAATTGATGTATTTGCTTATGTTAGTCAGCAGTTCAGGTAATAAATGACATTGTAATAGCTAATATGGTATTAATGATGATAATTCCTGAAGAATTACAAGCAGAAGAAAAAGTAACAAGTGAATAAAACTGAAGGAAAAGAAAATAATTCTCCTTTTACAAACCTATAATAACAATAAATGATGAGTCTCAAGCCAAGTAAATTTTTGTTGGANCTCCTGAGAGATATGTAGCAATCAGCATATGGTGGAAAATAAGATGAAGATTCTCCTCCATGTTTTAGTGGCACAAGCAAAATAATTTAATTCTGATCAACAGGAAGGTAGACATTTCAGTAGAATACGAGATTTCCGTTGAACTGTGTAAATAATGTGTGTGGCAAACAAATGTGGGAGATTTGTGTTGTAGGTTAGTGTAATCTAACTTCCAGCCTCTCTCTGAGAGAGATTTAAATGGGCATTCAGAGTAGCTCCTAGCCCAGCACATGACATGGAAGAGATGGTTATCTGTAGTCACATGAGATACCTCTTCATTCACATAAGTCAGAATGAAGAGCTAGATGAGATGATTTTAGATGCTGGAATAAAGTAAATATAAGTAAATAGACTGAAGAATCAGTAACACGTAAAGCCAAACTGACTGAACCTAAATGAAATGTGACCAACTCCATTTCTTTAATTATCTGTCAGGGAATTTAACAAAAATGTATTTAAATCTGCAATCATCTCTGAATGACAGAGTTATACTTAGAAAATGTTAAACCCAGAAAATTGTTATAGATAGATATATTGTAGTACATTTGGACTCCTCTTATGAAGTCTGCATCCTAAATAGCACTGCTAGAATCACTTTGCAAACTGCATGATTTCCACTTCTGAGTGCCCGATAATTTGCCAGTTCTATAATATGAAATGTGTAGTATTAAATGATCTGCCTGTATCTGAATTGGAGTACATAAATACGGCCTGTGAATTGATGTATTTGCTTATGTTAGTCAGCAGTTCAGGTAATAAATGACATTGTAATAGCTAATATGGTATTAATGATGANACAAGGATCGTTGAAGTCCAACTCCTTTGTTCCCTTGATCATCACAATATCACAAGTGTGGGTTGTCTGGTTTTCTAATTAAAATGTTAGTGTTTTAAAATGCCAAGTCTAATGCTTTTTGGAAATTTTTCAGTATTTATCAAGCATTTAATGATGTGTTACTTAATGTCCCATCCACAATATCTGTATCCAATAATGGCTTGCAAGAAGTGCAGAACAGTTCAGAACTGTAGCATTTAATCTATGTATTAGCCAGATTCTTCAAGAGCCAAAGTTTTTTAGCTTTGCTAATTTTGACAGATATGTTTTATCCTTATCATCTTTCTAACCCATATAATACTTTCCTTAGGCAAAGATCTGATTCACTGTTATGCTAACAGTTTTACACATGTTTTGTTAATCTTTTTAGATAGCTCACAACACTTATGGAGCTGGTATTTAGGACTTAATCTTTTCCTCTTCTTTTACAAGGCAAACAGACAGAGATGTGAGAAACGGCAGAATAATACTTAGATGTAATTACTCAAGAAAATTAATTTAAATTGCGTGGGAGGTATTCCTTGAGTCATCACTGGCTTGTTTTGATGAAGATATTGGTGCTGTGCGTAGATACGACCTTTAGTTTTTTCACTTATTTTCACTACATCAAATACAATCCTTTGAAAACATCCAGAATTATTCACCCTGTGGTAAAAGATTTAGAATTTTTCTTCTTTATTTGTTACTTTTAAGAATTTATTCTCTAATCACCAGTATGATCAGTGGAGACCTATATTAAATTCATTATCAGAAATTAGATGAGTAAACTGAAGATAAGAAGTGATATGTTTTCCTCACTTCAGAAGTATACACTGTTATTAAAATAAAAAAAATAACCCAACATGTTGAACAACCAACAAATAGTAACTATAACCAGTAAAGGATTATCTCTAGAGTTTTTGTGATGAATGTGGTATTTTAAAGCTGGTGAAATGGTGAAAACACCAGCACTGTTTTTTAATTATAGCAGTCCTTAAATGTCTTTTACCAGAATAGTGCTGCATATAAAAATAACCACAGATCTTTCAGAATAAAAATTGTTTCTGATCTCTTTTTTTAAGAAGTATATGGAGTATCCAAAGAGGAAATAAGAAGCTACATTGTACTTCCCTGCATGTCACCAATATTTGTCCTTTTTAAGCAAAATAGAGGATACGTTTAGTAAGTTCATATATGAAGACATTTCAACAATTTGAATTAAGTATAGGGTAGGCTAACAGAGCTTACTGTTGTATTCCTTGTTTGCTATTACATGTATTATTCATTTAGCTGAAAAAGTACTTTGCTGAAAACTTTTTTTTTTGTTTTTCCTCAGTTTTACAAGAGACATTTTTTTTGTCCTCACTTCTTGCTAGTCACAGTGTTTTCAGTTGGGTTTTTGATTCGTTTTAAAATTAATGCAGTTAACTTTCATTGATTTAATTCTGAAAATTCACTCACAGCTATTAGTGAGTGTGGCCTGCAAAGTATCATTCAGTAGTTGTTTGATTTATGTAGAACATTTTTTTGATATACTAATTGCTAATAGTGCAGAGATTATTGCCATCGAATAGAAAACAAGCAGTCATTTGCGGGTAACACCAAGGTTAGGTTAAAGCTCAAGTACCAACACGTTTTATATAATTGTCTTTCATTTTATATTTCCTGTCTGATTCAATGAATATTCACCAAGGGAGTGATAATTTTAACTGAGTGATTTGTAGCTGGATGGTAGCCAATTTAGTTTAACTCTGGGGATTGAATGCAAGTGACATACAAGGACAACACTAATATATTCACTGTGAAAGTGGTAATCTGAATAAATATAAAAAGTAGTAGTATGCCTGAATGTATGCCTTAATCATAAAACTCTTGATATTGCTTAGAATTTTGACGCTTTGGGATGAACTTTTCATATAAACAAATGCATGAATGATCTTATTAAAGCTGCTTAATGAATCTTCCATATACTATGAAAATCTTGTCAAGACGTTTAGAAACACAATTAACTAATAGAAAAGTGTAATGACAGAAGTTATTTTTGCAGGAAAAGAATATGTTTTATTTAAATTTTTTCTTAAAGGCATTGGCAATAACTGGTTGTCTTAAAGATGCTTTACTGTGTGCTATGTTTTTGGATGACAATAAAACACCTGCACCCAACTTAAAAAAATAGTGAAGGAATAATTCTCCTGCTTAATACTAGCTAGGAAATCTGTGGTTTCAAATGCTGTAACATATTGCTGTATTCCTGTTAAGTTGCCAAAATTAATCAAGTGTCATTTGCTTTTCTGTAGATTATTCAGGTAGATCCCTGGGCGGCCTAAAACTCTTTTCTTTGGAAAAGCAGTACTTAAAAGTATCTCTGTTTTCTTTCAAAGAAGTCTACTTCAGGACTAATATGATTTATTTTAGTCAAACTTTGTCTTGAAAACCACCTTTCAGTTTCTGCTTGCGAAGGTAAACATCCCAGAAAAAAGCTAAAACCAAACCTGTACCATAAGCTTTAAAATTCATAACTTAGTTGGTTGGTTAAACTTTAAATCTTACGCCACATTTGAAGACAAGGTTATGGGTTACAGTCCAATAGTTACATATAGGTTTTCTTTTTCTAATCGTAAGGATTTCAAATGAAATTTGCAGTTTTGGTCTTGTCTTAGCTTCATCAGTTGAAGTTTTACTACCATTTATTTCTATGGGAACTAAACCAAGTACAACTTACTTCATATTAGTTTGCTCTATCCTAGAAAAGAGTACTGTACTGGTTTGATTTTTTTTTAGAAGGAAACAAATTGTCCTGGATGTTTAGCATTACCAGTAGAAGTCTTCAGTGCATTCTGGTAATTTCATATGCTGTTGAAAATCTTTTCAAGTTGCAAATTCAATTTCACATATTTTCAGTATTGCAAAATAATTTTTTTGTGTCTGTTGGTTTTTAGCATGTCCTTTTGTTTCACATTCTACCTAGCAGAATCTCATTGTACCTCAAAATTAGAAATAAGCTGGTTTGAATGCAAGTTCTCAGTAAATAGCTTCTTTGCAGAAGGGAAAAATGTAGGCAGTTGCTGGTATATGGAAAAGAAGAAAGATATTTACTACAGTGAAATGAAGGAAACAAAAATTACATTGAAAAAGAAAAGATTTTCATTAGAAACCTTATAATAAACCTCAGTGAGAAAGGAGAGGAAATATGACTTCTTTTGAGACATCATTTCACCCTTTCACCTTAAAGACTCACTTGATTAGAATCAATATTTCCACATGTTCAATCCCATTACTAAATGTAGTCAAGGTGTTATTATTTGACGAGAATTTTATTCAGAAATCACATTAGTATTTCCAGCTACAATTAATTTTTGTGAAACTCTTGCTAAAATACTTGGTATCAAATGTTACCAAACAGCTTGGAGTCCTGAAGAAGATGATGCAGGAAGTAGCAGGCAGGCTTCTGAAAGGAATCATAATTGAGTTTTTTGAGAGATAGTCAGAAAACTCTGGATAAATAAGAAAATAGGTTTTTTACTATCTTTTGTCAGTAATAAAATAAGAACATGATAGAAACATTACAAAAAATCCATGTTCTTATTCCATATACATGAGCTTCTACTTGATTAAGAGAAGTTATGGTTTCTACTAACATTCTCATCCATGCCCATCCTGGAAATGGTATGTGTATGCTAATGGAGAGGAAACATACAGGGTTGACTTTCACCTGAGGAGAAGCATAACATAATGCATTTGACCTATTTTCCTTGCTCCAGAGCAGGAGTGGGTTGCTGTGCTGGTACTCGAGCATTATGCTTGCTTTAGGGAATTTCATGGGAACTTCCCAGAATGACAACTGGCAGGACAGAATAGTTGTTGCTCTCTGGTGTCCAAGGGGAATGAGCCTAGGCAAATAATTTGTTCTTGAATATGGAGATCATTCGTCAGCCCTAGATGTCAGTGGGCCTATTTGTGTGATTGTGCCTTTGATGGAAGACAGAGTAATTAGCACTTGCACGGTTGAATATGTTGTGAAAATTGTACTTGGTCTATAGTACCTAGCAAGTCATTTTGACAAGTGAGCTTCTATATAAACAGTGATAAATTGCAGACATCTCTGAAATGTCCATTTCAATGACACTTAAAATTTGTAATGGTGGGATTACTTCCTTTAAGTATTTAAATATAGTTTTAAGTGTTTAAATTCTCTATTCTACAAAAACTTGAGAACAGTGATTTTTCAATTCAAAAAATCCAATGTGAAGTTACTCGTATAAACAATAGGTTGGTTTGCAGTAGGCTATTGTATATATATATATGTTATTTTCAAATCTGTTTATTCCTACAGGATTTTATTTCAACAAGTATTACACAAAGTGACAAAATCTATTTAGAACTGTCTCATTGACTTGTGTAATCTGCTAAATCACCTGTGGCTGCACCAGCCATTTATTGCTACAGTCAGTAGTGTAAAAATATCCCCTCTCCCACATTTAAGGACAGAGGGAACTCAGTCTAAATCTCTGCTCAAGTTAAGAGAAAGCATGAATTGCCCTTCCTCTTAGAAAAAAAGTAAACTGAAATGAAACTGCTTTAGAAGTGTGAGAGTAAGACTACAAATTTCCTGGTATTAATTACAGAGAAGAAAAAAAAGAGCATTACCTCTTCCCAACTGTGGTCTGCATTGAGAGTCCTTTTAAGGTTTAATGAAGCAGAGTACTTGAAAATAGCAGGAATGTAGCTGGGTGAGTGAGTGCATTGGTGATCTGAGACAGTGTGTTGTTAAGCTCTACACAAATGATGATGAACTCAGAGGCATCGATGCAGGAGGCTTTCAGGATCCATTCCTTCCCCTGCTGTTACTATAAATATCGTGTCTCATGATGGCCAAATGGGAAATTACACTTGGTAGATAACAGGCTCTGGTTTCTAGTCAAGTTGTTCACTTTTCACTTTGCTCACCAACTGGAATAAACCAAACCTCAAAATTGGTTAAGCTGATTTACTGAAGGACTGTGTTTGTCTCAGTATAACAGAAAGTTACAAGGAATTGAGTCGTAGGAATTAAAAAAGTTACTATCACTCTACAGTAGTTGCTGCTCTCAGTGGTAATTAAAGACAAAACACCAAAGCTCAAAACAAAGCACCACCACCCCCTCAACATTTCTGTGATTAGTTTTGTGAATGCTGTTTGGCACTGATTTCCAACCAAAGCTTGTAAAGTCTCCCTGAAGTTTGGTAACTTCATGAACCACCACAGCTGTAATTGTCTAGCTATGCCAGCATCTACAGTTTCTGCAATATAAAAGTATTTCTGCCCTTCAGTCTTTCTGTTCATCATCCCACAGCTTAGTGAAGCTTAGTTTCCTGCTCACTGACAGGCTAGATTTTAGCATGTGACTGCTCAATGCCCCATAGAGATGTCAAAACCTGGGAAGCTTCCTCTTTTCTGCTCAAAGTAGCATTTTCCTTTCTTGCCCTGAGCTGCTTATCAAAATGATCTTATGGAAGCAATTGTTTTACTCAGCACATGGAAGCTTTTATTTGTGTGCCATCCTCAAGGGATACCTGTTTCTGTGACACAGAGATGAATCAAGAACATGGAAATTAACTACAGCTTTGTTAAACTGGTTTAAACTCATCTACATTTGGGAATTTGCATTTGTTTAATTAAAGTAATTAAAAATTTATTTCAGTTATGTTGGAGCTACTTTGTCATTACTAATCAGGTCCTTGTAGTGCTTTAATGCTATATGAAGTAAGACAAAGGCATTCTGGCTTAGTGGTTGGCCTGAGAGTTTAGGGTTGAAACTGCAAACTCAGAGTGTAACAGGGTTGTCCTGGTTTGGGACAAATATATTCAGAGGGATAAATATTCTCTGATAAAGAGGAGGCTGCAGCTCCCCCTCCCCCACGGTGGGAAGAGAGAACCTGGAAGATTCAAAGTCCTTTTGTTGATATGATCTCCTTCTCCCTTTGCCACAGAGGAAAAAATGTGGGGGCCACCTCCCAGGCCAGGCTGGTGAAAGGGTCTCCCAGTGAGGTTTCAATGTTCTAGTGTCCCAAACAAGTCCAGAAGAGGAGAAACCAAAGTCTCAGGAAAACACAAAAGTTCCACTCTTCATCCTCTCTGGAGCACACCTGCCAGAGGAGCCCTTTTCAAGCCTTATTTCCTGCAACTGTGGGAAGGAGTGTTAATGAGCCCAAATGCTCTGCAGCTGGGACCTGGGTATTCCAGGGGTCTTGTTGGAAATTTCCTCCTCAAGCTGCTGTCTCAGCTCTCGGGCCCAGTTTAAAGACACAGAAAGGCCCAAGATTCATTTTTCCTGGTGTAGAGTTGGCAATATGGCAATATGGGATACATCATAAAGTCACCCCAAGACAAGGGTGTAACAGGAACAGACAAGAGAGAAGAAGCACAGGGAGCAGGGAACAATGGAGTGGTAGAGCAGTCCCTCAGACCTTGGGGACAGGCCTGCAGCCACTGCAAAAAATATTTTCTGTGATAAGTACTCCTTTTAAAAGAGTGTTTAAGGCCCTGCTCTGTCCCCTCAAGTGAATGTATAAATTTCTTTTATGGGAATATGTAGTGCTGCAACATGGAGGAGCTGCGGACTCCCTCAAGGGTAAAGAGGCCTTACAGAGACTTGTGCATAGCCTAGGAAGCTGGGCAGTCACCTACTGCCAGATTCGCCACTTGGGACAGGGTATTCCTAGTTATTCATAGAACCTAGGGGATGCGATGCTGGCAAGAAGCCCCACAGAAAGACATCTGAGAGTCCTGGTTGATCGCAAGTTGAATATGAGTCAGCAGTGCCCTGACAGCCAAGAGGCCAACTGTGTCCTGGGGGGCATTGGGCAAAGCATCACCAGTTGGTCAAGGGAGGGGATTGTCCCACTCTGCTATGCACTGGTATGGCCTCATGTTGAATATTGTGTGCAAGTTAGGTCTTTGCACTACAAGTAGGATATAAAGCTATTAGAAACTGTCCAAAGGAGGGCAGCAAAGGTGGTGAAGGGCCTTGAGGGGAAGCCGTATGAGGAGCAGCTGAGGTCACTTGCGCAGCAAAGGGACTGATGGTGATATCTTCTCTGTGGTGACTGGTGATGGGAGACAAGGAAATGGATAAAGCTGTGTCAGGAGAAGTTCAGCCTGGACATTAGGAAAAGGTTTTTCACCCAAAAGATTTTTGGACACTGGAGCAGGCTCCCCAGGGAAGTGGTCTGACCCTGACAGAGTTCAAGGAGCATCTGGACAATGCTCTTAGTTATATGATATAGTTTTAGATAGTCCTGGGAGGAGTAGGGAGGTGGACTCGATGATCCTCCTAACTTCTATGAAAAGCAGGGTTGAGGCCAGGCACGTGGTTGGGGCAGCTGAGTGTCCAAGCTGGACAGGTAGGTATAAGGTCAAGCCAGGAAGTCAAGTTTGTGGGTCAGGACTAGCAACATCCTAAAAGAAAGAAAATAGTGTGTTTGTCTGTAAAGCCTCATGTATTGGGCTTCTGTGGCTAATTTTTGGTAATGGGGGAGCTACAGGGGTGGCTTCTTTGAGAAGCTGCCAGAAGCTCCCACCTGTCCTGCAGAGTCAATGCCAGCCGGTTCCAGGCTGGCCCCCACCTCTGGCCAAGGCCGAGCCAATCAGGAGTGATAGTAAAGACTCTGTGATAACATATTTAAGAAGGAAGAAAAAAAAATTATTGTGCAGATGAAGATGGAGCCAGAGAAGAGCAGAGAGAGTGAGAACATGTGAACAACAATGCAGACACCAAGGTCAGTGAAGAAGAAGGGACAGGAGGTGCTCCAGGTGCTGAAACTGAGGTTCCCCTGAGCCCGTGGTGAAGACCATGGTGGAGCAGCTGTGCCCCTGCAGCCCATGGAGGATCACAGAGGTGCAGAGATTAACCCACGCTAGAGCAGGTGGATGCCAAAAGGAGTCTGTGACTCCATGGGAGGCCTATGTTGGAGCAGGGTCCTGGCAGGGACCTGTTGACCTGTGGGGAGAGGAGCTCATGCTGGAGCAGTTTTTCCTGGTGGGACTTGTAGCCTGTGAGGGACCCACGCAGGAGCAGCGTGTATCTGAAGGACTGCACTCTGTGGAAAAATGACCCATGTGGTCACAGCTTGTGAAGAACTGTTGCCTGTGGGATGGACTCATGTTGGTGAAGTTCATGAAGGACTGTCTCCCATGGGAGTGACCCCACGGGAAGGACTCCTCTCCCTGAGCAGTGGCAGAAAAAACAACTGACTGTAACCCCCATTTCTGTCTCCCTGCACTGCTGGAGGGGAGGAGGTAGAACTTGGAAGGAGGGGCGTGGAGGGAATGTGTCTTTCAGATTTATTTTACTTCTCATTCTCAAGCCCTGATTCTGTTAGTAATAAATTTAATTAATATCCCCACTTTGAGTCTGTTTTGCCCGTGATGGTGATCAGTAAGAGATCTCTCCTGGCCCTTATGTCAACCCATGAATCCTTTGTTATATTTTCTCTTCTCTGTCCAGTTGCAGAGGGGAGTGAGAAAGCAGCTTTAGTACCAGCCAGAGTCAAACCACTACACCTTACAAGAAGGTCCTGTAGAATTTTCTGTAGAATATCTCTGGCTAATCAGAAGCTTAATAATTATTCTTTGCTGTTGAATGCACAAATTCACATGTCATGCAAATTCACAGATGCAAGGTTAAGTGATACAAGCACCTACAGCTTATGTATAACTCACCGTTAAGGGTCCATTGGATATATATCAGTTGACAAGATTAATTTTTTCCTATATACCTAATGACTTTTGGACCCAGTTTGAACTACTTAGAAAAGGAGCTCTTAACTAAGGAAATAATGAGGCCCTCAGGTGTCTTAAGCTGGACATTCAGTACCACTGCTCATTTTACAAAATTTCATTTGAACTATACTAGTACTTTCTAAATTTTGAATGATTATAAAATTGAATGATCAATTGAGTTGAGGTCTGCATTTCCACAGATAACCAAAATCATTAAGTACGTGACTCACATTAGTGTTTATATAGCTAATTTCCTTTCCAAAATTTATTATGCTTTTTAGGGATTGCTAAAAATTTTATTGAAATGGAGAAAGTTTTTCTAATTTCATTCTTACATTTTCTGCTTCACTACATGAATGATGATATTGTGGTTTAACAGGTGGTGAAAGTCTGCATCTGTCTCTGTAAGATACTTACATTCTAAAATTTTTCTGAAAGGTATGTGATGTCTCATTGAACTGCTGCAAGCAATCTTCAATTTGTTTACAAATTAACTTGACATTAAAAATTTGAGTTTACACAATTTTTTGTTCTTTCCACCTTATTTGCAAAACCAATGTCTTGATGTCATTAATATTTTAAGAAAAGAAAAAAATACATTTGTGTTCATATATGATTAGGAGCTATTACTGTAGCTTACAAAAATGTTCTTGAGTACTGTTAAATGTAATCCATAACCTTTCTACTTATTTGTATTTAGAGTTTTTTGAAGGTAGGTTGTGATTTTCCATAAGCTCTGAAATATTTTTTTCTTTTTTGATTATACTTGCAACTCTATTGAATTTTGCAAAGACTGGACTGCAGACTACCTTGCCTAAGCTGAGAATGTATTTAAAATAATAAATGTGATCTAAGATCTGCCAGCCAAGGCATTTGCAAGATTGCTCAACCTGGATGGACCAGGACTGAGCTATTAGTCAGAAACATTTTCCTGTGTTTCCTTTCTTGTGACTGTTCAAATGAATTAGTAGTTTTTGATTTATGCTTTTTTACTTTTTAAACGGTATTGTTTATTTAGGTCATGCTGTTAATAGAGGTTCCTGTTAGTCTATCTGACATTTTAAAAATTTTCTAATTAGACTCCTATGTTCTAAATTCAAACAAGTTAACCATTTCAATGCACCAAACCATGAAAGTCAATGAGAGAGAAATCTGTTACTAATTTCTTAGTTTCCCACTGTCACAAACACAAACAAAAGTGACACCATTTTCTTAGGTTGCACTGACATTTTTTACACTTTTTTTTTTTTGATGTCAGGTTCTCCTCTCTGTAAAACAACCATTTTTTCCAGCTCACTTTAGACCAGCAAATCTAACCTAGCAGAAGTGAAGACAGGACAAAGTTTAAAGAAATGAAGATGAATGACACTGGAGATGATGTGAGGGAACTACAAGGGTTTTTTCCCCTGTTTAATTGTTTTCAAACAGATAGCATTAAATTAGTCAGAAAGTAGTCATGGCAACAGCAGAGTAAGTGTATAAAAGAGAAAAAGATTTTGCATCTGCCTTTGAATTGGCTAAGGACTCCCAGGATACAAAATTATTTTAAATTTTTGTTATCTGTGTCTTGAGAGGGTGCTCTTCCACAGTTATACACAGAGTTTGTCATGTGAAAAGATGGAAATTTTTCCATTTGGCCCTATTCTGTACATCAATCTTGTTGTTGAAGAAAAATTTAAACTTCAAATGTGAACATATTATTAACACTCTAAGAATAATTGAGATTAACCAGTGGGGAAAAAATGCAATGGAAGTGACTATTCATTAGAATCTTCAAATGAAAGTAGAATGCCAAATTGTATTTTAATCAATCACAAGTTATTAGGCTCAGTAACAAGTTAAATGAGTGGACTCTTATGACCTGAAGTCTCAGGCCTGCAGGTACATTATCAAACATAGTTGTTTCATGGCAGCTGCCATGTTTTCGTTTTTAGCTGCTCACAGAAAAAAATAATTTGATACTTATTTCACTGGAAGTTAGACTGACTTTAATTTTTTTATACTTGGTGCTGACTAGTAGAAATCGTAAGGTTGATTGCCATCAATCAGATAAAATATCTTTCATCTTTGTGGAGGTCTAAGAAGAAACTTCATGTGATGGGGCATTGTTAAGCATGTACGTGCAAATCTTGCATGTATAAGAAGTCAGACTCAAGATTATTTCCTTTCCTCATTGACCCTAAAGTATTTCAAACAGACAAAGAACTAACTCTGGTGAGTAAGCTATGAAGTCACCCAGTTGTGCCAAGATGATGGCATTAGTAATTTCTTATGGTGTGAGTTTAGCTACTGACAACTGCCTTGCATTGTGGAAGTTCAGCCCAAACAGTCAGGTTTCTCTGAGATGCCCAGCCCACTTCAGATTCTTGCCTTCAGGTTCAGGACAGGTATGCAGACTAATCTTTTTTATCATAGAGAGTACATGAAAATCTGGAAATGATGCAGAGTTTTCTTTGTAAAGTGTAGGAACTGAAAATGGGCACAAATTAGCCACACATTCTCCAAGTTTTTTCAACCAGCAGTGACTTGTTGCAGTCACTGTTAATGTATTATCTAATTATCAATCAGTAAAAAGGTCTGTATAAAATGTTGTGTAATGCACATTCCTCTCTCAATTAAAGACAACATGTAATGATATTGGCAAGATGTTTCAACTATTTTATGCATAATTCCCCATAATTTCTCTATGAAGCAGAAGTATAATAAAGTTCAAACAAATATTTATTATTTCAGTGAATGCATTGACTAACCCAACTGTGGAGGTAGCAAGTGTTGCCCTTTGTGGAGACACATGTGTGAGTGTACCAGCTTTATGGAATTTCCTTGCCCTTGTGAATGAATTGGCATGCCTTTTGTGAGGGGGTAGGGATCAGGGGTACTTGCTATTCACGGCATTCAGAGAGTTAATACTGCCTAATCCTAGCAAAGACATGTTTGTGAAAATCTAATGGAAGAACAGATTTCAGGTGCATTTTTCTTCCTCCAAGCTGATAAATAGGCAGGAATTTGAGGGATTTCCATTTTGTTTCTGTATGTTTCTATATGACAGTGTGTTCGTACCACAAACATCCTTGACTGCTGAGTACTCCTTTCCTGTCACTAGTTGTTTTGCTGTTGGTGACTCATCTTGACAACTTGAACTGATCATAACTTAAAGCAGAGAAATAACTTATATTCCAAATATGACAACTATTTTTTAATGACATTTTGATTATGTTCCAGTTATTAATTTTTGAAGCTTAGTCCCATTGCATGTTGTCTGCACAGAAGACTTGAATAGCACAGATGAGTGCACTGGTAGCTTTTTATCAAACACTATAAATCATGAGTTTTAGTCATATCGTCACTTAATGTTTTGAATGTTGAGACTTACATAAGTAGTAAGTCTTAGTATTGCTATTTCTCAGTTTAAAAACTCCCTTAACCTAATCATACTGTTTCTGAATTATATAATCCTTTAAACAAATTTCATAGACACTTTTTTTATGCTCCTGCACAGCTTCTTTCAGAGAAGTAAGGGTTATAGTTGTACCATCATGGCTTTGACATGGCTTTGACAGTTTTTGTGGTATACCACTTGCTAAATATATTGCCAGCTTGAATTTTAAGGAACTGTGTTGGTAACCATTTCTGTAGTGATGCGTCATTTGAAGCATATATGCAAAAGCTGTCTTTAGATTTTGAGCCAGAAGTATACAGCTAGTATTTCAAAACACTACACCATACAGCTTAAATACATTCCAGTATATAATTTATGATCTTTGACTGCAACAAGTACCTATTAGGAATGATTAGTAGAATATAATTTGGAGAATCAGAATGATTAGAATGTTCTAATCATTAAATTTGTGATGCAGTAGGCACCAGTGTTGCAAAGAGCTGTATAATTTTGCACAATTTTTAATCTTGATGTTTGACTGTTCATAACCAAAATAATTTAAATTGTCGTTCTTGCTTTCTTACAGTAAGAATGTGAAAGGTCGTCAGAGCAGATGCATTAAAGTTGATGTTTTAAGCCTGTTTTGGACATACCACATATATATGGCTTAAGTTTAGAACGGCAAGGGTAATAATGCCAAGATTTATTTAGCTGAAATAATATTTTTGTGCTTCTAATTGAAGGGATAAAGAGGGAGAAGTGAGGAATTAATCCTCAGAACATGTAAAAGATGTATGTAAAGTTTAGTTCATTCTTTCTCTTCCCCTTGTCTCTTCTGCCAGTCTCTCCCTTTTTAGCAATATTCTGAGCAGCATATCACTTGGAGAATAAAGTGACAGGGACCTTTTATGGGAAATTGTTGGGTTGGGTTTGACGGGCTGGATGGGGCTAGAACAGATTTGCTACTGCCTGAGACTGAAGAATTCATTTTGAGTGGAATAACCAGAAAGGACTGTAGTGTGGGAAGATCTGGGAAGTGAGTGTGCAGAGCAAACCTCGGGACTGTGTGTATAATTGGGGAAGAGAGGAGATAAAATTGGACGTCACTGAGAAGGGAACCACTATCTGAAAAGCTTGTAACTTGCTTTGTATGAAGGGAAAAAAAATCTCTTAAGTACAAATATTTTACTTGTTTATGCTCTTAACTGTTGGTGACACTTCATATTTATTTAATGTTCCCTTCTTATCATTTCAAATAAATGTATTTGCCATCATACAAAAGAAGAAATGTATTATAGTTCATAATACTAAAAATCTCATGGCAAAAACCAATGTGGGGCATGGTTTTATTCTTGACAAACTCTTCAAAGTTCTTTATGCCTGCTCTAGTGATTATAGTCTCTCAGAGAAATATCCCCAGTTTTTGTGCAGGGTCTCTTCTGCTTTCTGTGAAAGCACAGAAGTAAAGGAAGATGCAATTAGTATCAAATGGAGCACAATGCTTGCTGACCTGCTGATACAGAAGATCAGGCTTTGACATAGAATATCATGTGGAAAAAAAATCCCTGTAAAATTTCCCATTGTGGCTCTTTGCCAAATCCTCATAAGAAAGTCATGATTTCTATTACTACAAAGATTTTTGTCACTGCAGCCAGTCTATGTTTAATTCAGCCTGATGTCATCTGCTAGATGGACACCTGCAGTTAATTGTGGGCATTTTTCTCCAAATGCTGTCTAGGCTAAAACCAGAAATTTTGAAGAAAAAAGTGCTCGACTTTAGGTTGGTTTCTTTTTTTTTTTTTTTTGTGGGAGGTTTTAGCTGTGTCCAACTGTCTTATTGCTGTTATTTTTTTTAAAGCGTATCTTTAAAGAAGTGAAAATAGCATTTTTAAAATGTGACTTTGTTTTGCTAATGTTGGTTCTCACTTCTTTCCTGTATTCTTTTACAGAAATTTCTTTACTTTCAACTGTATAAATAAGTTATCCATAGCAGCACTCTCTCTTTCTGAAATGTTATTTTATGCTATAACTGTTTACAAGTTCCAGTGAATTTAATGCTGCATAGTCTGGAGATAATTTGTGTCTTTGTGTGCTTAATGAGCATATAGAGACCTTCAGTAGTATTTCCTGAGGAAAATTTTTTTAATTACCATAAGTAGAGATGCAAAATTTTTTCTTAGTTAAGCCTCTATCTTTACCTGTTATTATTTGGTAGACAATTGATTTTCATTTTCTATGTCATAAATATAAAAAAAGTATTTATGCTACATATAGCATAAATTTTTAAATTATAATTTTTAAAAAATTATTACAAATAATTCCAAAGCCAAGACTTCTATTAGCCCTTTCAGAGAACTTTCAAATTGTCGGTTTGGTTTTTTCTGTGAATCTAAATTCATTGTCTCTATTCTTAAGTATTTTTTTTACTAAGAAAGTGTGTTACAACTCTTTAAAAAGTATACATTACATTGTTACTGGTTTTTCCTTTATTTCACCATCAGTACTTACTTTCCTGTGTTATTTGAAAAAAAACTGCTACAGGTATTTATAAGGTAGATAAACCAATATTTCTAAGCTGTTTGTCTTAAATCATTTAATATTAAGGTGTCTAGACTAAGCTGATGTCTGACTTCTTTTGTAGTCATTGAAGAGAGAGATACTCCTCCAAAGGCTGATTCATCCCACTTTAATTGTTACGCTCTGTGCACTGACTGTAACAGACTGTTACAGTTTTTTAACTGTAGCTGAGGTTAAATTTGAGAAAATATCAAGCCTACCTAGAATTATCAAGAGATTTTTCTCAATAGGTGCTTGAAGAGGCAATAGAAAACTTTAAAAAGCAATGTGCTGATGAAGTTTGGGAGGTTTCAAAGCTAGACAAAAACTTTGGCTTCTTCAAAATCATAGTTTTGTTTACTAAATATTGTGTTAGACCTGTCTGACATGCTAAACTTCATCTCCAGGAGAGACAATGTGAGAACCAGGCTTCTTAATGTTCAAATTTCTTTTGATATAATACTTTTGTTCCTAGGTCACTGGTGTTTTAGCGCCTAAAAATGCATCCATCATCATCATCAT
>WEIV01031034.1:0-37061 GCA_013390005.1 Calyptomena viridis
CTCTATTTCCAAATCAGTCCCTTTCCATTTAATGAGTTATCCTGCTAGCTATTTAGATGCACAATCACTCACAACCCATCAGCAAACACCTTCAAGAGGCAAAAGGAAAGACAAGTCTAAACAGGGTTGGGAAGGCATTTGCCCACACAATCTTACCCTCCTCCTTCACTAGTGGCTCTTACAGAAATTACAGCAGATAGGAGCTAAAGAATATTCTGAGTTGGAAGGGATTTTTCTTCCTCCCCCCTCTGTTTTCAAGATGAAGACTGCCAGGGAAGGGATTAGCCATCACTTCATATCCAGTGAGGCCAGGGCCCCTGAGGACAGCATGTCCTCTGCACAGACACACAGGCACACACTTAGGGTCTCAGACCCTGTAGTCCTCCGGCAGGACTCCTCTGTCCCTCTCTTTATTCCTCTGTTTTCTTATGCTCGTTACTCTGCCAATACCCCTGACCCCTCCCTTTACTTCCTCCCCTAGATGTCCCGTATTAAGTCTTGCACAATTCCCAAATGCTCTCCCTTCACACACCTGGATAAAATATGCCATGTAACTCCTTCTCCACCCCCATCAGCTCCCATTCAGGGTTAGGTGGATGTCACCCTGGGCTCACTGAGATATGTCTCCTGGTACAGCCCTGGGGAGAAGCTGGGGCAGGGGATGATTCAGGCTCCGTGGCTGCAATTGTGCTGCTGTGCTCCCTCATGTGGTGATGAGCTTTTACCATGTAACCCACCGCTAAGCAGTGCCACCCTTAGGACACGAGTCTGGCCTTCACCCTCCACCCACCCCAGGCATCCATGTGTTTTGGGGCACTCCAGGTGTGCAGCCACAGCCTGTACAGTAGGAAAATGACTGGATTTACAGAACCTTCTTGGTACTGTGTATTTTTGTCAATAGCACTGCATGAGTGTACAAGCTATACCAGATTTGTTCATGTTCAACTTCTTCAGGGTATAATCATGTTGAAGCTTCACTTTTTCTCTCTCCCCCATCTGCCCCCTCAGGAACATGTGGCCAATAAAGATTCTGTAAATTCCAGTGAACTGTGCTACTCGACTGTCAGCCACGATGCAAAACATGGAGTCTCTGTGACGGACAGCGATAATCAGACAGAATATGCCATTGTCAATTTGTCCAAGAGGAAGAAAAATATCACCAGCCCTGAAGAGCATAGTGAATATGATGATATCCTGGTAACTTAGAAGGCACTCTCGTACTTGAGTGTATGCAGCCACAATAACCATCCTTCCTCTCTTTTCCAAAGTTTCTCTGTCCTGCTTGATTTATACCATTGTACAATGCACAATTTTTATAAACAACTAATTTCTCAAATTCCTCCCTTCTCCTTTTAATGTAATACCTACTCTAGAGTGAAGTCTTAATGAAGTTGGAATTAAATAAAAAAACCCCAATAAACTGCATGCAAAACAAATCTTATGCCCACTGAGAAGACTGAATACTGATGCTGCCCAGGTGGTAACTACCTCTCAGTAGTAGAAGCCCAGGTATTTCTTTCATGGCACAACTCTTCCAGCTCACTCCTGCTGGAGTCTCAGGTTTGGGTTTCTGCAGTGCTAGAATATAGCTTACTCACAGCCCATCACCCCTCAGCAAGTAACATTTCTGGACATGCACAAAGGACCAAAACCAGTTATTCAACTGTTTACTAGAGCTCACAAAGTGATTATGTGTTCTTTCTTAAGCATTTTGGTTTTTTTTTTTACTACCTCAATTTTTGCAACAAAACAATTTGGGAGAAAACACCGAACAGTTTTCCCAAATTTAAGTGTTCCTTTGTGTGTGATTGCTGGCTGCAGCCCTGGATTTACGGTGCAGTGTCTTTGTGACTCCTACCTGCTGTTTCCATGTTGGGGTTAATCCCACAGGAGAATGTTGCAGGCAGTATAGAAGGACACATTATTAACACGGTGCAGGCAGCACTCTGCAGGTACCACCAGCAGCTGAGTCTGCCCAAAACTTGTACTGGCTGCTGTGACTACACGAATGACTGCCTGACATGGGATTTTAAAGGGCTGGCTGCACACTCCACAAGCTGCTTTTTAACACAGTCTCAGTTGTCTTAGTCATTAAAGTATTACCCACATTCTTTCTATTAAAACTAACATTAAGCATTCACATGAAAGTATCTAACTTGATGAAATAATGTGTTCTCACACTTCTCTGTACCAAATGTATTGAGTCATAAGTAATTTGCTTTTAAAATTTTCTTTTACATGCTAAATTTACCTCATAGATATAAAACGAGAAACCACTATTTTTGACCTTTCAGTGAGGGTTCAAAGCCTGATTGGATGTAGATTGCAAAGTCACACATTTCCTGTTAAATATTACATCTTACTACAATTCCACCTTTTCTTTCCTATGAATTTGTGGGGTAAAGGTACTGAGTCAGAGGAGAATGTCTGGGAAAACAATGAATGCTTGGCTCCTTTTTTCCTATCAGCTCAATGCTCCTAGGAATATCACTGTAAAGAAGTCTAGTCCTTACATTATTTTTCAGTTCTTAGAATCAAAATAAAGAAGTATTCAAAGGAAAGGTTCAGGTGTCTTAGTAAGAGCAGTAAGTTTGAGCAGCATCTCAAGAGCAACTTATTTGTTTGCTGCTGGTACCTTCAAAGCCTGTAGCTTTTGGTACAAACTATACAAGCCATAAAATTTATCCTTCCCCAATGTAAGAATCAAAAGGAATATCTCTTCTAGCTGTATGCTGCATAGCATATTACAGCAAGAGAAATTAAGGTTCTTACAGCCAATGCTACATCTTACAAATCAAGATGGGATGAGAATTAGCCACAAATATGAGTTATGCAATCTACTCATTCGGTCCAGAATGTTCCCAAACTCAGTTAAAACTCACATAACTACAGGTTTGAGTGTACAACTCTATCAGACAGGTGCTTCATACAGCTCTCAACATTTAGAATTCCAGTGATTATTTTCCAGCTCGAACAGCGGAAAGACTGGGGATGCTGAAGAATTAAAACCATCACTCTAAGAGTAAAAATAAATAATTTAATGCGTGATAGCACGGTCAGATTACTCCTTAAACAAACTGGCAATACTAGAAAAAAAGAAACACAATTTCCCATATTTCTTACAATACAAAACATTTTTTAAAATAAATGCGTCTATCCAGCAGCAGTAATATTTATAAAGGCTATAAATAAATGACAAGAAGGTGTACTTCACTAACATGGTAATGAATACATTCCATTCTGCATAGAGTAATGCTTCATTTTCAGGTTGTAGCCAGTTACTGTCTATAACTCTCATGCCCCAATGGCTTATGTGGTCTGCTTTAGCACTCTCCTCTTGGCGTTGGTCCATCTCATCTGATCTCTCATTGACAAGAGCAACTGTTTGCTGCCTTATTAAGGCAAATATCTTGTGTCTGTTCATTTTTATCTCCTGTGCTGGGACGGGGACTGGAATTAAGAGTATAGACTAGGTTGTCTTTGGATTTACAAATGCAGGTCAAATATCTGTGTATTCACTAGTAGCAGTAGCTAAGTATTTAAGCACACAGCTAATTTGACCCTTGAAAGAGTCCTGTGAAATTCAAATGCATTTGTGAACAAGACATGTTTCTCCTTGATGTTTCTTCTTGCTTTTCTCTTTCACATTGAAGAAGAGAAAAATAGGGCAAATATCACCTTATCCAAGAAGGCTGTAGGATGAATAAGGAAATTATGAGTTGAAGATTTCTTAAGAAGCTAGTGCAACGGTCTTGCATGTAATTAAAGAATATATATATATTTAGAGAGAGATTTCAGGCTGTTTTACAAGGAGAGAGCAATGAGGAAACATGGCATATGAAGTTATGAGAGAAAAAAAGTAACAGACATGAGTATGGGTGGAAGTGAGCACTAAGGATGAAACTGTGCAGATAATTTTGGGTAAGCCAAGAGATGAGAGGAACCATGTGCAAATATGCTTTTAAAGCTTGCATGAAGCACTCAGATTTAACCATAAGGCAAGAAAAAGCAGAACTTTTAAAGTAAACAGAGCATGCATCAGAGAAGACACATGATTTTCACTAGGGTGAAATGCGTTACTGAGGTATCAGGAAGGAGGTAGTGGTGTTATAGGAGTCCAACACTGTCATAAATACAAACATTTTCCATTTACAATATTGCATCACAGGCAATATTTACAGGACATCAACTTTAGAAGTGTTTCTGCCTAATGAATAGCTCCCTGCCTTGGAATTACTGGTAGATAGGGGATCCCATCTCTTCTAGGCGGTGATGAAGGTGAGGACTATTTCCATCATTTCTCTGAAAGTTAAAACAGTACAATATTAAAATTAAAATGAAACTTTAATTAGTTATTTCAGCATATTCTTTCCTGTCCCTTTTACACTACTTTTTCTATGAATCCTGTCAATATATTAGGAACAACATGTTCCTAGAAACTCATGACTTGTTGCTCTCGTGTCCCGCGATAAGTCCCAAGAAAAATCAATACAATTTAATTGCCATTCTTACTTATATATGCTGCACACTGAAGTGTTAGCCCAGGATTATTCTGAAAGCACAGAGGTTTAGCTCAGTAAATCGGGGGGTGTGGGGAAGCAGCTGCATGCATTGTTTTCAATATAACTGCAAAGCTCACAGGACTTTTTTACTGGCATTTCTATCAAGATAAATATAAATGCATCGGAATCACTGCCTAGTCACTGGTAGTCATTGGAATCACTAACTAGAAAGCCCGGGAGAATGAACATTTTGTTCCTTTAAAAGGTATCTCTGTGCATAATAAATTTTCCCAGAAAAACTCCCCAAAACAGACAAAAATAAGGAATGTTTTTCATCCTTCACTGTGAAAGAGAAAATTGAGAAATTCTCTCCTAAATTACTTATCCTGTTTTACTTGGGTCTAAATTTTTTTGTAAGTGTTCAAAAATAAATATACAATAAGGAGAAATATTTTTAATTATTTTTCTCCCCATCATGGCACACACACATGTGAGGAGAATTTCTTTGTATAGAAAAAATGCAAGAATAGGTCTGAAAAGTTTGGTTGGAGTCCATAGCTAACTACTCCCTTTCTTATCAGAGGACCAGATAGTGAATCCTAGGTTAAGCATAGCAGGACTTTCTGAAAATTATTTTACAATGTTCTTAGCACTGTAGAGCAAAATAAATTTCCTAACGAATCTCAGAAGCTTTCTAGGAGTATTTCCCTTCTTTACCATAAGTACTTCTGCTCTTTATATAGAAACAGTTTCTACAATATGCAGCACTTACATGTGAGAGAAGTCGGGTCGAGCTTTAACCTGTCACATTCAGATGTCCCAGGATTAGAAGTATCATCTTCATCATAAATATTTTGACGTAAAATGTTCCGTATAAAATCTGGGTTCATAGTGTTTTCCATAAATCCCTCTGTAGATGGCGGTACAGAAAACACTAGCTGATAAATTACAGTGGAGCTTTCATTACTGAAAAATAAAGCCAAGTATGAATGCCTTCAAGTTCCCATTGGATCTTTTCTTTTTTTTGAAAAGTGAAAATGCTGACTTTTCATATCAGTGTTGGTATGGAAAGTGTTGGGAGGAAGGTTTGCTCTCCTGGCAGCAGAACCTGGGACCACCCAGCTGTACTTCTGACTCAGCTCTGGAGTGGAATACACAAAGCAGTGAACTGGAGACTATCTCTGGATTATTTATTGTTTGTGGTCTACCAACTCCACTGTCTACAATTCAACATAACTGTAACCATTTTGTACTCACAGAATTTAAAACATTTTTAAAAAAATAGTTGAATGTGAGAAAATAAAAGGAAGCAGAGAGAGAGGCAGCAAGAGAGACATACAAAGAGGCAGAGAGAAAGTTCAGCTAATCAATATATACACAGAACTACAGCTTTGTACTTGATGGTCTAAATCATAATTTTTGCCCATAAGTCTATATAGTTCACCATTGAGCAGAGCTGGCATGCCCAAGGCTGGCAGTGCAAGGGAGCATATTCCCTCAAGGGAGCAAAGTGTCCTCAGGGGCACATCCCAAGGGGGCTCTTCCTCTGTTCTTGTTCTCTCGAGGGCTTTGGGACTTTATAAATCTACTTTCCTTAATTTTCTCCTGTCTTTCTAATTCCTTTTGTAATAGTGCTGTTTCAGGAGTCCTTGGGGAAGCTCTCTGTCTGTCTTTCTTTGCCTCTCTGCTACTTCTCCATGGCATGGAGGTGTTTGTATTCGTGTTGCCTTTTGGGAACAAAATGATTCTCCCCTCTCCATGAAACCTGTTTTATTTATTTAAGCCATGTCAAACTTCAGTGTCTCCAACAATTCATTTTCCTTTCAATAAATAGCATTGAATATGTTTATTAAGGGCTGCAAATGGAACCAAAGATAATAGAGAGGATATTTCACA
Organism: Calyptomena viridis; assembly: GCA_013390005.1. Taxonomy (NCBI): domain Eukaryota; kingdom Metazoa; phylum Chordata; class Aves; order Passeriformes; family Eurylaimidae; genus Calyptomena; species Calyptomena viridis. Next base: position 6,399 of record WEIV01031034.1, read on the forward strand.
GCAACAAAACATTACTGTCGTTATATACTGTTTGCAGCATTTGCCATTTACATCAGAGGATCCTTTGGCCAATTTTGCTACCTATATAATTAACTTTCCCCCAAACAACCTATTTTTCACAGACTTAAATGTTATGCACATTTACATAGGCACGTGTATGTCTCATCAAAAGCCTGCAATTTTCAGATAATTTTGGCAGGAAAAATTGCTTACCTGAAAGAAACCACTTGAGCTGACCTAAAGTAACGTCCTAAAGCTGGAGATGAACTGTAGACCTCTGTTAACTGGGAGAGGAAAAAAAAATAAAGAAAAACATATTTCTTCTATTCAGTCTCTCTTTTCCCCACTAAAGAAAGCACAGCAAATCATTCTTACAAGGTGTTTTAAGGGCATAAACTCAGGAGCTGAAGGTCAAATATGAGCAAATATCTGCCCTGGAAAAGGTACACATTCCCTTTAAATTTTGCAGAGAATTTAATTTTGTGCTTGAGTGATTGCTATGTGACCTTTACACAATGGAGTCGTTCAAGGTCAACTAAAAGTAGATGCTTATGTTGTCATGTGTAATTCACATTGTTAGGTTTGAGATTTAATTAGTCCCAAAAAGTTCTCCTAAGTCTTGCTTGGTAGAGGGAAGGGTCTCTCTGCTGAGACTCCCTTTCCACAATGTCTAGGTGAGCACTGCCTTGCCTGCTGAACTTATTTCAGCTGTAACTCAGAACCATGATAGCATGATGGAAATTTCTAGATCAGAAATTTAAGAAGTATAACTCAATTTTTTTTCTGGACTTGCAAATGATTAAGTTTCTATGCAGAGAAACAGAAACTTCTTAAAAGGAAAAAAAAAATGAAACTGCGTTGTAAGCAGACTCAACTTTGCCAAGAATCACATCAATACATACCCTCTTAGTTATGTCCTCAGAGGAAAAGTGTGGGAGACCACACATTAACTCCAACGTTCCCGAAAAATTGTGAAAATTTTCACTGCTTAGTAGTGCATCGGGATCCCAATAGTCATCTTCATCTGTGTAAACATCTGATCATCAGAAGGAGATAGAAAGGGAAGGAAAAGACTCCAGTTAGCTGAAGTACTGAAAAAAACACTTCTTGGCTTTCTCCAAGGTGGCTTTCTCACAAATCTCTCAGGTAAGGACTTACTGAGAGTGGCAGAAAGAAAGTGCAAGTCACCCGCAGAAAGGTAATGGCCCTTGGAGGTCAATCACCCACCCCCATCAGCAAAAGTCAGCTGCTCTGGGAGCCTGGCTGACAATGACACCACTTGAGGGGCTCTAAGTGCACCCAGAGCACTTGTTGCAACGTTACATATGTCATTTACATCCTCATCCCAACTCTCTTTTCGTAAAGTTTTCTCATTTAGCTACAAACTGGAATTGCCACCTGATCAGGAAACGAGTTGCCTGCTGCCAAGAGAAGAGCATTCACATCCACTACCCAACACACCACCCTCTGCAGTCGGGATCCCAGTTCTTTCAGCAGTTTACTGAAGGAGATCAAAGGATGCTGCTGTTGCATTTTTGTCATATTAGATTGTACACAGTGTATATTTGTAACAGTGTAAGCAAGAGTGAGATACTTACTAGAATAAAGAATTAGGCTGATGAGAATGACCAGGAAGATTACTAGAAATATTGCAGTTATAACCATCCATAGTTTACACTTCCAGAATACTACATTCCTGCATGATTTCCAGTGATCATCTTCCTAGTTATAAAAAGGAAGGGTATATTGATTAATGAAATAAGGCAGGAAAAAATATTGAAGCAAGTCTCTACTGTCACATTTAGAAACAAAAACCCCACACAGATGGGAGAGCCTCATTGGTAAGCAAGGGCCTACACCAGGGGTTCCCACCCTTCAGTAATGCTGCAGGTGAGAATGTAGACCTGCAGAAGGCAAGGGACATTCACAGGCAGGTGATTACTTCAAGGAAAGACTTGTCATTCATTTCATTGTGTAGAATTTCCGACTCCTGAATTGCTCTTTAAGCAAAAGCACTACAAAGGTGAGTTTTTGGCTCCCAATTAATTTTTTTTTTTTTTAACTACATGAATTTGATTTACATGTTCCACAAGCTCTCCTTTTAATGTTTGCCATCTCTCCCACCTAAAAAGATGTCTGCAGGGGTATTTCCAAACTTGCTCACCTCTGCAATGTTGATGATCTCAATCTGCATAGTTCCTGGATTCCACCACTCAAAGCAAAGGGACTGCTACTCAGTAGACACTATTGCATTAAACCCACCATAAAACCACTGGGACTTTTATAGCTAACTCCCTTTTTCTTCAAAGATGAGAAACTTGAAGGGCCCTGAATATATTTAACAGAGAGCTTAATGCAAATATCCTATGTTCTAGGACATCACAAGAAAACAATCTTCAAAGGAATTGTGCATACATGTACATTTGTATGGGAGAGAAAGGACAATACCTTGCCTGTCACTAAATTTTGAAGAAGATTTAAGACCGTGGCAGAAATCAGTCTTCTAATGAGTTAACACAGCAGGATGAATATTAAAAAAAAAAAAAAACCAACAACCAAAAAACACACACACAAAAAAAAAACACAAAAAAAAATAAAAAAAAAAAACCAACAACAAAAAAACCCAAACCAAACCAAAAAAAAACCACCACAAAAAAATTAGGGGACAGCAAACCAGAAAACTTCAGCTGTTTTGTTCCACAGCCAGAAGACTTAAGGAAGGGCTTGAATTCATTAGTGGACCATGCTGCTTTTTAAATTCCTCCTCTCTCTTCATCCCTCATAACCCAGTAATAAACTGCACGTCCTTTTTGACCAGGTAAGGAAAAGCCTATGCTGTAGGTTGTTTGGGCCACACACATGCAAATTGGCAGGAATAAACTGCTGGCTGGAGGCACTAAGCCAGACTTCCTTCCTTCTCTTTTTGAACTGTCTGACAACTCAGCATAGCAGAAAGACTTTCACTGAATTTAACTGAATCCACTAGGTGGCTAAAAGCTTTTGTAGGGGGAAGGGAAACAGAGAGAGAAAACAGACACCCACAGAAAGATTTTACAAGAGTCATTTCTCCAGGAGCAAGGGCAGAAAAAGGGAAACACTCTCTGCAGACACCTCTGCACACACAACTTTGCTTTGGTGGAGTTTCTTCATTAAAAACTGAACATGGTTTCACTTACAGCTTGCTTTCAGGTGTGATCACATTTACATATGTATTATTTATTTAATTTTTAAAATATATTAGAATAACGAAACTTCAGTTTAATACTTAACACTAGCATAGTGTTTTGTATTTCAAAAAAATTTCAAAGCTAGTCACTACTGCCTAGAATGCAATTCTGAAATCAGCCATATCAGTTGAGACAGACAGCTACCAAGCCCAAGTTTCATTTGAGCCACCACATACTTAGACTATCACAAAATGAAATTCTTAATCACACACATAGCAAACTGGCTTGATCTCAAGAAAACATTTAGCTCCACAACTAGTTCAACACCCTCTGGACATTTCCCATCGCTGTGAGGAAGAAACAGCAGCAGAGAAACTCTCTCCCTCGGTGGGCAGGGCAGTTTTGATTAACCTGCCACCTAAGCAGAAAACAGAGCACGATCATTTTCCAGCAGTCCATACAGGACAGGAAGCTAACTGTCCGAATCAGCAAAAACAGAGCTCGAATGAAAACTCGGTTGCGGGAAGGGAAAGGATAAACTTCAGCCTTAAGTTTTGCAATATAGCCGAGCTGATCTAGCTCACCCTCTCCTGTTCCGCTTCGCATCTCCTCAAACTTGTCTCCCCCTGCAGCAAACTGATCCAGCTCACCAGACCAGAGCAGAAGTAGCTGACCTTTGATATATTAGAATAAATGGAGGGTGCGTGGCCAGTGGGATGAGTCGGCACACAGAGGATCGGGGGCTCCCCCAGGGAAGCAGTTACAGCTCCTCCGCAGGGAGCGGGAAGGGAGCGGTGATGTGACTAATCCAGACGGTACTCAGGGGGCTCAGCCACGCCCACAGAGAAGCAGGAAACGTCTTTGTTCTGTCACAAATATTCCTCGAGCAAGTAATGTAAATCATCATACAACAGTCACCTGTGAATGTATATTACACCTCTACCGGTGTTAGTCTGCTCCGTAGTTCTAAGCCAAGTACGGGGAGCTGCCTCCCTCAGGACTCACATGCTGATCTTGACTGAGGCTTTGGAGCATTCTATTAATATAAATTCATAATGGTTAACAACGGAAAATTACTCAAAAATAAAAAGAAAGAGAATCCAGCATGACCTATTGGAGGACATCTTATTCTTGTTTTGGCAGCACTGTTTTCTGGTTAATTTGTACTGAAGGAAAACCTGGTTTTAAAATCAGTTTCTACTTTTCTCCATTCAGATTTTGAGCCCAATCCCACTGACAGCACATGAAAATACAAAGTAAAACTCAGAGTACTAATTACAATTTCAGTTCCTAAGTTAAAGCCTAAAATCCTACCCCAATATTAGAACACCTCATTGGTAAGAAGAAAAAAAAAGTCCTTTCCTTCTGCCTCAAACAACAAATGGAACCACCCCAACAAGATCTTTCTGCAAAATGGAATTTCTCTTGTTGTGTGGCGTTTTCCCCAAGAACAAAGACCTAACAAGTAAGTAAAGTTCCTACCTTTCTTGTTTGAGCATTTAGAGGCTTGTCATGATCAACCTCACTTTGCTCCACATTATCTTCTTTTAATTCAATCATCTCATGCTCCTGAGCAGAGATCTGCCTTTTCATTGCTTCTGTCTCTGTGCGAGGACCTCTGTCTTTAGAGCAGGCACGGAGGCAATTCATTTCCTTCTGGTTTCAGCTGCAGTTATGGTCAACAAGAGTTCTGATACGAGGCTAGAGAGAGTAACAGGGAGAGCTGGGATAGTTTTCACCAGAGTGATCTCAAAACACTGACAAATAATCCTTGGAAGAACAAATAACTCTGGCTGCACTAACTGCAGAGAACCGGGAGGCGGGGAAAGTATCGATTTGCCCAGCTGTGAGAACTGTGTCTCTCAGCTGTGCAATACCAGGCTTTCCAGTTTGCCTACCTTCCTGTACCAGCCCTTGACAAGCAAGTGACTAAAGCTTCAGCAATGTTGTCATTTGATGAGGCAACTTTGAAAGGAATCAGAGTGCTTTCCCTGCTGCTCCCAACTGAAACAATAAAATACTCTTACAACAAAATACTATCCATGCAGGCAAACAGATGTGGTTCTGAGCAGTGCAAACTAAGGAAAGAATCATATAGGTTGTGACTTGCTTAGGCTGTAACTCCATCAACACTTGTAATTCTAGTCTCCCTGTATAAACAATAAAGAAATGAACACTACTGACCTTTGTGCTGTGAATTGTCCTTTTGCTAGCTGTTATTCTGCCTAAAATCACATGCAGTGTTAAAAAACTATTTATGTCTATTAAAATACTATCCAATCTAAAACCGAAAAGCTGCTAAGCCCCCCCTCTCCCCCTCGACAAATCTGAGAAGAGGAAGATGACTTTCAGTTTGACCTGTGCTCTACAGGGCATGTTTTTATGGAGCAATCATGGTGATATGGTCTGCATTAACTTCCCACGTGAACTCTCTCATGCACTTAGTAACTCACAATTGCTTACTGCAGCCAGACTAATTCCTCCCTCAACCTCCCCAGTATCCTGCATCCTCCCTCCTCTTATTTCTCCTGTTCTGATTCCATCCTCATGTTTCCCCTTCCTCCCCACAGAGCATCTCTCTCCCCCCTGGATCAAAAGGGCTAAGCAGACCACTGGTAACTGCACCTTTGCACCCTTTTGTCTCAGCACAGGGAGGACCATGCACTAAGAGCCAATAAATCTCTCTCACTAACTCTCTTACCTGCTGCCTGGGTATTCCCTTATGGCACTACTCCTTTTTCCTGCCAAAACCTTGGTATGCTCTCTCCCCCCACCCCACTGCTTTGATTCTCTGTTTGTGCCTATCACCTGGCTACTGATGCCTGAAGCACACCCAGGGTTCTGATTCCTGATGTCATGTCACAACTCTCCAGGCAAAGGCACTCCTCAAAGCTGAGGACATATCTTAAGTTTATTTAGCAAGTAAAAGAAAGAAAAATAGTATTAACCCCACCTTTTGGTTCTGAGAATCCTTAGAACTCCAGAAGACTCAGGATGAAGATGAGCAGTCATCAAAATTAAAACATCTGGATCCACAACTTTTTATCTGGGACATCTTCACTAGAAAAGTCTCTATCAGCTGGTTCTCAGTACTCTGGCTGGAGATCAGGATCATTTATTTAATTTCCACTCACAGTAAAAGACTTTGCCTTCCTATAGACTTGCTTGAACCCAAAACAGTTCTAAGTCAAATGAGTTAATGATTATGGATCTCACTATGCAAAGGACAAAGTCCTTGTTTTCTTTATATCTGTGAAGGAGATCCTTAAAATCTTGAGATTTTTTCATCTGGGTGATCTAACTTCCACACTTGGTGCCCTTCTTGCATGTGGAGTACTGACCCTTCTGACCCCTGCTGAGAAACTCTTAAAGAAAATGAGAAGTCAAGAACTGACCTGAAATTTCTGGGAGAGGCCCTTATCTAAAAGAGAACAGCAGGAAAACTATTTTCTTCCCTAGCCAAGACATCTCTGGTTTCAATATAAGGCAAAGAACTTGTGTCTTTAAATGTGCACTTCAGTAATAGGGTCATGCTAGGCTCAGCTTTACAAAAACAGGAGATTCCAAGGTACAAATGTAGTTCTGATTGTACATGGGGATTAGAGTTTCAGAGGCAAAATCAAACAAATAAAACAGCCACTTGCAGTTTTAGCAGTGTTTATTAAAATGGAAGATGTGAATGACTGACTAGCCATTAAAGATAACAACCTCCGAAAACATAGGCTTTGAGTATATCCTGTGCTGTTAGTTTGACAAAAGCTGAGGCAAGGTGCTCAACATTAAAGCAAGAAAGGAAAGAAAAGCAATATCCGTGTTAGAAAGAGGAATCTCACTGCATGCAGATTGTAGTGACAGTTCACTCCAGCATTTTCCCCACGCACTGCCAAGGTGGGTCTAAAACTAAACAAAAATATATTTATGTACTGCAGAGTAAGTATGCTGTGTGGACAGCAATGACAGGCATTCAAATTGCCAACTTCATCTTTTTATATATATTAAAGGTGAAAGCTAAACACTTCCAAATACTGAGCACAATTTAAAGACCACTTACATAGTCTTAAGGCCATCTACACAGATCTTTCATTAAGCTAAATACCAGTATTCTGAAGTCCCATAAACAGCTCTGGAAACCTTAAATCAACTAGATTTGGGGTGATCAGCTCATGAAGAGATTATAATTATCAACACTAGGTTTATTGACAGGGTTAAAGGAATGTGGCTGTCATTTCCTCTTCTTCTTTCATTGAGTCCAAAGATACATCCAACTATGTAAATCCATTTTCCTTTTATGTCCCTTTCAGTGCATTGTGGCCATGTGGGCACAGCCCAGAAAGATACACAAAACAAAAATCCTGAGCCCGAAACTCTTCTTGCTCTGAACTGAGGACATCAGGAAAAACAGTGTGAACCTGCCAGGAGCATGCTAAAAATTCATAGTGCATGCCAGAGCTAGAGCTGAGGAAATACACCTGTAACATATTCCAAACATTAGACCCCACAGTTATGTTCAAACTGTAAAGACAATGTCAGGAAAAGCATTAGAGTTTTTTAGTTTATCTAATTACAATTGATTAATTCTTCCCATTTACTTAGATATCATCCCAAAGAACCTAAATTATGGTCCTCCAGTTCTTTAATAAAAATTTCCTGCATCCTAATATTTGTGAGCTCTATATCTTGTATTTTAAGAAAACACAGGAGAGAACCCAAAAGTTACAGCCCAGAAAGCAACAGTTTCACAGTGGGAATATAAGTAGAGGATAAATTAATCTCAGCTTTGTACATTAAATACTACTTGTATTTTTGAGAAATACAAAATAATTATGTTTAGAATCCTGTAACATCCCTAAGGCAATATACATGGCTTGAGCATATATGGAATGTGATCATGAATATCCAAGATATGTAGGCAGAAGCATTTAGGGATATATAGATAACAAGGCACATGGAAGAAGAGGAGAAGGCTTGTAAAAGAAAGATTTGACTGGATTTCTGTTACAAGTTCTAACCCGTTTTGTTACTAAGCTAGTGCTGTTTCTGGTAATGGGGATAAGGAAGATACGGAATAAGAATCTGTGAGAAATCTGAATTTGCTCTGGATCTGAACAGTTATTGCTAAGTGAACCCCAAATGATGGTTTCTTCATTAAGAAAGTATATTCTTTCATTTTAAACTTTTCAATGGTATTTTCATGTTGTGTCATCAGATAGATTACAGTAGAAAGTAGCTTTCATATGGAGATAATCTGCATTTTCTCCTCGGCTGATCAGTTTGTATTTCGACGGATCCAGTCATAAAGTGCTGTCACCTTAGTGTACACACCAGGGCGATTGCGCCGAGCACATCCTTCACCCCAGCTCACAATGCCAGCAAGGTACCATCTACTTCCCCTTCCTGTGCAGGCCAAGGGACCTCCAGAATCTCCCTAAAATGAAGGAAGTCCAACCATTAATACACATACACATAGAGGACTGTAACAAAAGTTAGGTTATTTAGGAACAGTAAATACCCACCGTCCCTCTCTTTCTCGAATTAAAACTTAATACTAGAACAGAAATTCTGAATAAAGTGTCTCCGGCTAGGTGTCAAATTTATTCAATTATTTTAAACTTTTGGAAGAAATATAAGCAATATAAAGCAAGAGCAAGAAGTAGTTTATAAAAGTACTCCTTGCTAATTTGCACTACAGGATTCATAAAACAAGTCAACGCAGCCTAAATAGGGAAAGATGATGATAGGGGTGGAAAGGAGAAATTATACTACCATTTGGCCATAAATTGTTCACAGCTGGAAGGCAGAACTCTTATACTGTATGTTAAATAGGAACAAAAATATATCTCACACCTCCGTTAAAAAGAAACAACAACCCCCCAACAAAACAAACAAAAAAAACCCCAAACCAACAAAACTGAACGAACTAAAACAAACCCAAACACCAACCAGGCACAATTAAGTGTTATCAGCCATGTCATAATCAAGACTGTCTACATTTGTAGAGGGAGAGGAAGGAATAAAGACTGAGGAACATGCAAATAAGAACTGGCTCCTCAAAAGGAACACGCAGCTCTGCACAGCAATGTAGAAAAACAAGAATTCCCATTCAGTTCAGTTCATATGACTGAAACGCATTTGGCTCATCAATGCTTTTGTGCCCTTCATTGTTTTAACCTTTTATGTCTTTTGTGAACTGGTCTGTTCACAGAACTTTGAGCAGCTAGAGTGCAGCTCCTGTCTGCAGTTGTTCTTTATGCACACAAGGCAATCAGCAGCCTCCAAACTGCCCCTGGGGTTTGGTTGGAGCTGAAACATGTAAGAGGTCAGGAGAAAGCCGTGCACCAAGAAAAGAGTAACAATAGAAAGCCTCCGTCACCCAACCAAAATTATCTAGAGATAAGAGAAGAAGCCAGAGCAGTTCTTCCTGTCAGGCTGCTGTCACACTAGCTGAGGATCCAAGAGGCTGATCTCAAAGTGACTTGAGAAGGGAGGCTACATAGTCCAGCCAATTACACAGCCTGTTCTGAAAGACAGAAAGGTCTGTGTGCTGGTGGAGAGAGGAAGGATCCTAAACAGAGGAACTAAGATCAAAGGACACCCTCGAGTGATAAGTTTTATTTTTCACTATAAGTATCAGATTCTCTAAAGATGAAAGGTATTTGGAAGCTTCACATAACTTGTGCAACACATGCACAGCTTACATGTCCAGGAAAAAATGAACAAAACAGGATGATCACCAGACTGGATCCATAGTAAAAGGGTTTCAGGATGCTGTGGGGATTTCCTGAACTGCCAACATAGTTCCTCTCTAGAATTGTACAGGAAATATACTAGTGACAGGAAAAAAAATTAGCAAAGATGCTACCCAGACTAGGAACTTAATGGCAGAAAGGACCAGCATGCTGGGACTCAAACAGAGCATATTGTGTTGGAAACTGGCCAGTATGATGCATAGATGAATTAGTTAAAAATGCCTATCTGGAAATTCAAGGGCATTTCTTAAGCAATACATTTTTTAGAGCAATGTCACATCCCTAGACCAACATGTTTTAGCAAAACAAGTCTAAGGTCTGAAGTTATAGATAAACTGTACATAAAAAAAATAGTTCATTGAATTAGAACTTGGAGACTGCAAGAAAATCCTGGAAATAATCTATTATGTTTAAAGAAGTTGACTCATTTTGATCTACAATCTTGCAAAAGTAATCCTATTACATTAAAATAGTAAAATTTATATATTACACAAAAACGATATCAAATTGCCACAGTCTAAAAATCACATTTTTCTCCCTTTACACAGTAACTGATATAAAAACCATTTTTGTAATTTTGAAAGTTGATATTCATCATAAGAACTTTAAATACCAATAAAGTACATAAACAGTTTAATAACAGAGAGAGAAAAAGAAGGCAGAGTCAAGATAGTTGATGTACATCCAAAAAGCAGTTTCTGATTGTGTGTGTAAATAAGTTAGGTCGTATAAGTTAAGATACCAAGATACAGTCAAAACTTATAATTATACACATGAATGAACATTTGAAATTAAAAGGCAGCATTGCAACTACAGTTCCCCAAACTGGTTTAGCTTTTCCTTTTGTAATTTTTGTAACTGTAACAATACTTTACTCATCATACTGTTACAGTATTTAGCAATTCCATACCCAGACACTAAAAAAAAATCAATACAAATAGCAGAACTCACAGATGGACCTAACTTATTCCTTTTGTCCTTATATTTTTGTTCTCTAATATGAAATATAACTGTTGAAGATGAAAAAGAACTCTTCCTGATGTATTTTACTCCTTGTCTTTGCAAAACAGCCTTTCAAGAGAGTCAGAGACTATCTGTGCCAAATTTCCTTCCTTATTTTGGCGTGCCTTTAGTTGTCATATTAAATTAACCATACACTCACACTCAGGGTGTCTCACTCTATTGTCAATTAAAAAAAAAAGAAAAAACACATAAACAACCCACAACTCTGAACAGTTTTCCAATGAAGGCAATTCCTTTGTAGTTCTGCAAATTCCAGATTACCTGGCATGCATCAACACCACCATTAAGATTCCCAGCACACAGCATACGTGATGTAACAAGATCATCATACAGCTGGTTGCAAACACTTTGGTTGATAATTCTCACTCGAGCTTCCTGCAGTGTTTTGGCAAGACGACCTAGAAAAAAAATACTAATGGTATTGCAGAGGTTAAGGTGGTACAAATTTCTAATAGAAATACCACTTACCAAAACAAAAGAGAATTGCTTCAAACTCAAGATCTACCCAGCTAATGACAGAGGAGTAATTTCCTTCCCTTCAAATGGTGTCTGCCCTCAGCTTTTGAAAGTTGTTGTCCATGCTACCCTCTAGACAGAGGTCCCAATGTCCCACCTTTTCATTTCCCTAGTCTTTATCCTTATCAGCTTGTTCTGCCTGAAAGTAGTAAAAGCACCCTGCAAATTACAAGATTCCACACAGGGAGACTAACTTTGGACATAATTTGAAATGGCTTTCAAAGACAATATGTTATTATTTACACTATGGCTGTGCTCCAAAAAATGTCCAAGTCCTACAAAATGAAATTTCTATGTTATTATCAAACCTCTAACACCCAGGGAAAAAAAACTGAGAAGTATAACTGAAGGGGGAAAACCGAATAATTAAACACAAAAAAATCAAAACAAAAACCAGCCTGCAAGTCACAAACAATGCTAAGAGCTTAATTCTGTACTATAGTATTGATATAAGGTGTCATTGCAAACTAAATATCCTGAGTCATATTTTGGCCCAATAGTGAATATAACCTTTTCAATACATGGATGGTCAGAAGCAGTACTGGGTTTTGGGTTGTTTGCTTATTCAGCTTTGAGAGGAAGTTGGGAATGAAACAGCTAAGTTGTAAAAATACATTTTTTTTACATGTCATTATATTGAATTTGAGTGTTACCCACATCATGTACCTTCATGCTATTTTTGCCATAACTGCTGTTCATGGCCCCATGTTGTCAAACAGAGCCAAATTCTCTCTCTGTAGCAGTTGCAAGTCTCTGGTTTTGTTACCTACATTATGAGACAGCTATTCACTAGATGAGCCACGAGCATGCAAATGGTCACATTTTTGTAAATCTGTGGTCATTTGCTTTTCAATGATCCGAGACACCTGAGTACATATTTTGTCACTTAACACCTGCCACCCAAGCAAATATTCATAATTCACAGACTGTAGCTAAGGACATGTTTTATAGACCCACTAAGTAAACGACAGAGGTTTTTTTGCTTAGAAGTATAAATATTTCAGTGATAGAGTTTAAAACCAAGCCAAACTTGCAAGAAGTATATCCAGGAAACGAACATACTATTTTCTTTTATGGCTCCCCAGCCAGTTACATAGCAGACAGTTCCATAAAGATATACTCTAGAGCTGCTGGGTAAACAAATGGGCTGTACCAGCTCACTGAAGAACACAGGTGTCTCCATTTCCAGCAGGGCAATGTCATAGTCAGAGATAGATTGGTAATACTGTGGGTGAACAATAATCCTTTTGATTGATCTCATAGCTACACCACTGCTCTTTTCATTAATAGTGTGTAAGCCCATATAAGCTCTCCATCTCGAAGGAACAGAGTATCTGTAAAGAGAAGGTTTTTAGAACGTCCCATTGGAAAGTAATGCAGTGTTAGTTGACTCAATTTTAATGACTTTTCAGTATTTGATGAGATTAAGCAAAACTAAAATGAATGGAGTAGAATACTACTTTGGAAGATAGGAAGCAGAGACTATACTGCATCTAAAACATTTAGTAATGTTTTTACATATTTTTTTTGAAAATTTTGAAAACAATTAATTTCCTGGAGCTATAAGACCAATTCCTTGAAATGCACCATGCCTTGAGAAAAATATTTTATTAAACTTTATTTCCTCCTTGCTGCATGTAGGAGGTATGTCATCTAACAAAACTGTTTTATCATGCAGGATTCACTGGCAATGGAAGCAAAAGAATAGTTTCAAATACTTCAGACTTTTGAAGGCAGAAGAATACAATATTGAGTGTTTATGTAGTGATATCATGCCACAGAGTTATAACCTGAATCAACTTATCTAGACAAGGAATAGTTACTTATTTGAAAGCAACAGTGTAAAGTTATTAAACTATACATACTCAGACTTTATAATTTCTTCATACCTCACAGAATCAGAATCCAGGAAACAATGGGCAGCAGATATGAGCCACCTGTGGGAAATAACAGATGCACCACATACATGACCTTGTGCTCCCATCTGTAAACTTGCTTGCCAAGGCCACTTTCCAGATCTTGCGTCTTCACCTCCAACAATTCTGTTTTTCTTAAGCTGGTGTCTTCCACAAGCTAGTAGAAATCATTGAATAAAATAATAACAAAGTCCACAAAGTCATTTCACTTTGCCATGCTTAACACAAACTTTTATCCATAGACCTCAAAGCTGTTGGGGAAAAAAAAACAAAAAAAGTATTTTCCTACTGTGCAATTGGTAAAAAGATAAGCACTTGCCCATTTTCACTCAATGGGCAGGCAAGATATAAACCAATCATTGCCTGTCATCCCTTGTAGCTTTCTAAAGAGGTTAAAAACTCAGAAAGATATTTAAGCACTATTCTAAGCTGGGCTGTTTCTAAAAGTTCACTTGAATATATTCTCACATCTTTCCCTCCTTCCAAACACAGCTCTTCGACTGCATTTCATTCAGCTCCAGCAAGTACTAAGACCTTCCAACTTATCCTGGAAGTGTGCATTGCTTGTTATCACACACAGAATGGATGAGTGTATTTAAAAGAAACAGCACACAATTCAAGATAGACATTTTCATACAGACGTTACCAGAATTTTTCTTTAACTTACATTTGATTTAATCAATTCTTAATCCATTAGTGCTTGACCAAAATACAAATTCCTGACTTGGTTTCCCAAGTCATAAACTAATTTTTACACAAATGTTACCACACCACAGTTCATTTCATCAGATCCATCTGCACAGTCTCTCTTCCCATCACACTCGGGATTTGGTTTCAGCAAGCACTTTCCATTGAGGCATTTGTATGCATAAGGGGAGCAACTTTTGTAGGCTGAAATAAGAGAGAAAAGATAGTGTTGCATGTTTGGAGTCATGCTTTCAAATTACTAAAAAAAACCCCTTGCACATTCAATGAGTTTTTCAAAACTACACATTTCAGTCTGCTTGAAGCCAAAGTCTGTACTGATGTAAACTGGTCTCTCGATGGAGGAGATATAGGGGAATGTTTTGCTCTGACTAATGATCACACTAATTTCAGTCTTCACTATCAATGAGGAAAAAGAGAGAAAAGCATCCAACTGTCTTCTTCAACATTTTACTGAACTCTAAACTGAATAAGCTGGGCTTGTCAGATCTGTTCTTTCACCTTCACCAGCACTACTGGCATTACAAATTATAAATCTTCACAGCAGTTGACATTTTTAAGTGAAATTGTAAAAATTGTGGAAGAACTTTATACCTCTCTCTCCAATAATTTTTTTTCTAAGGACTATCACAATTTACTATGTGAGAATTCTGACAGATCTCAGCAATAGGCTTCCATCACTATTGGTCTTTTTACCAGTTTTTTACACGGACCTCTAAACAGTGGGAAGGAGGGTTTTCCAAGAAACAAAGACATACTCTTGGCTACCTCAAGGACCTAAGATTCAAAGCAAGACAAGAACTATAAAGGCAAAAATGCAGGAAGTCTCTAGGGAGACATTCGTACTACCAGTGATGTCTGTAGCAATTGTGCATCTACAGTAAAAAGACCATGAATGTGGCAAAAGTCCCCAACCTACTCTGTCTCTCTCCCTCACATTATTTTGTATCTGGCAGCACTTGGGGGAAAAGTGATCTTTCAACAGGATCACCAGCACGACATGGCTTGGTCATCCACCTAAAATAACTGTTATCTTGGATTTTGCTCCACCAATTTTTTTAGACTTTCCCCAAGAACTAGTTATACTCTACATGTTTTATTTTCAATATTATGAAACTTTGTGCCATGAAAAAAAACCCCCTAGAAACAGCATATTTATCCATTAAAATAAGCATATTCCTACTTCTGCCTTCCACCATTTTTTAGAACATATTTAAAAATATATACTTACAACAGTTGGTTTCATCACTGTCCTCCTCACAGCTGTCATCATCTTTACAAGACTTATACTGATGCTCACATTTCCCATTGCCACAGTTCAGCTGTTCTGGATTACAACCTGAAGAGGAAAGGTCTGTAAATGCTTTATAATCCAAATACCAGGCTAGCAGCCATGTGCCACACTCCCTACCAGAGGTCACCTTGATGTTGATAGCCTCCAGTGACATAGACTTGTTTCATTACCTAACTTGTGCTGTTGACCTTGGATTACCTTCTGGTCACTCTTTCTGGCATCTCTCCAGTGTTCCTTAGCTTCTTGGATGTGCAGTGCCCAATTTGGATACAGTACTTAGCTGAAGCCTTCCCACTAGTGACTGGGAAGACATTTTTAAACTCCTGTCTTACATTCTGGTGTGACACATAACCCCAAAACAAAACAAAGACAACCAAACACCAAAACATGAAATACACACAAAACACACAAAGAATATTTTGTGACTTTGACTCACAAGTCAGCTTTTGAGGAGCTATCCATCCCTGGCCATTTTTTAGCAAAAAAATCAACTTGGGTAATCCCCATGTCTATTTAATTACCTACATCCAGATCTTCACAGAATCACAAAATATCCCGAGTTGGAAGGGGCCCATCAGGATCATCAAGATCAACTCCTGGCCCTGCACAGGACCATCATCAGGAGTCACACCATGTGCCTGACAGCATCGTCCAAAAGCCCCTTGAACTCTGTCAGGTTTGGTGCTGTGACCTGGGGAGCCTGTTCTGGTGCCCAGCCACCCTCTGGGTGAAGAACCTTTCTCTAATATCCAACCTAAACCTCCCCTGACACAACTTCAGGCCATTCCCTCAGGTGCTGTCACCACAGAGAAGAGATCAGTGCCTGCCCCTTCTCTTCTCTCACAAGGAAGTTGTAACTGTCTCCCCTCAGTCTCCTCCAGCTGAACAGACCAAGTGACCTCAGCCCTGCTCAGGAGCATTTCTAGATACATCCCTCTTAAATACATGCATCTTTCTATTGCATAGCACTTTTCCTATTTTATAAACATCTACTCTAATCCACCATTTAGATCATGAACAAAAGTTGTGACATTCTATAACAGATAAACAGAATGACAATTGGCAGAATGACAGTAAAAATATCCTTCCCTTTGGTAATGGCTCTTGACTGATTGTTTTCTGGAAACAGTCTTCTGTACTTTTTTTCTCACCATTTTTTTTTTTTACTTACTTATAATTTTGTCAGACTAGACAGTGTCAAAGTACAACTTCTCTATTTATCCTCTCACAGCAGGGAACTAAAACAAAATTTTAAAACTCAATGGTTATCATCTTTTTCACTATTTACAAATAGTCTACTTTGACTATGTGTGCCTTTTTTTTTTTTTTTTGGAAGGTTAAATTATAAAGATTGGTGTGAAATTCCCTCTCAATTTTGCTGTTCTCCCACTCTCGCCTCTTCTCCAGACTTTCACATCTTCACCCACATCCTTCACATGATCTTAAAGATCACCACCTAAATTTAAGAGATAATTTCAGCCAGTTTCCAAACTTCATGGAACAAACTCTTTGCAGAAGACAACAAACACGAAATAATTGCCCTAACCCAGTCTAATCACTACTATCTGAGCAGCCTTTCCAGCCTTCAGACTGGTTGCTTGAAGGAAGGCATGTTATGCATCTGCATATCTAAGGACAAGCTTGAAACAAGAAATCAGTGGCACTAGAAGTGCTGTTTCAGTCTAAAAGCACTAACGCAGGACTATATCATGAAGAAATATTAAAATGGCTATCAAAAACTAAAGCTAGTGTCATTTATAAAATAAATTGAATGTTAAAAGAGGAAATGATATCTTACCTGGCAGAATCTGCCAAATATTTTTATCAAGCAGTCTGAATTAAATGAATGAATAATTTGCTAATTTCCATTTAGCTGAATAAATTCACATTAACTGCCTCACTCTAAGGGTTGAAAGTGATTCAGCACAGATACATAACTATCAATAGGAAACACTTTAATTTGTTAAGAGAATGTTTGTTACACAGGAGCATCTAAGGAGAAGGAAAATAAACATCAAAACTAGGCATTCTCTTTCATATGTACATATTTCCTGATATTAAAGTGTTGTAGAAATTAAACTCTTTTTTACTACACTCAACTTAATGCCTGATATAACTGCCTTATCAAACATTTTCCAAATTCAGAAATCTTGTTATGAAACAGCCTTTCACCAAGAATTCCTTTCACATTCACTTAAACTAGCAACTAGTATAAATTGTAAGTCATTCCCCTGCAATACATAAAAAATGTTTGTTCTCTTCCACTTTTTCAGGTATACCAGGAAAAAAAAAATTATCTGTGGAAGCATAAGTAGCCAAAATCACTCCTCTTTCTCTCCAAGTCAAGTAGAATGAAACTTTTCCCCATCTAGCACCATAGGCAAATTAAGAACTACATCAGATTGAAGGAACAAAAACATTTGTCCTACAGTTGTCTAATCAGTTCCAATCTGGACTAATTTAGTCCTCTTCACAGCCTTGCATGTGATGTCAGTGGGAGTAAAGCACACACTACGCAGCCAGTACCAGCTCAAAGCAGGAGTGTCTCTATTTTCTCTTCACCACTCCTTGAAATTATTCAGCTGATGGCTGGCATTTGCTTTACAGGTCAGCTCAGAGCAGTGCCTGTAATTTTTAATAACTGTGCTTAAACAGTCAGCCAACAATGAGAAGAAACTCATGTGAGGTGGGCGACTGCAGGTACTACACATGCGGGAGAAAATGAATTTATTTTTTTCACCCTCCTCTTACAAAGGCTACAGGCAAGGCTGACACAGAAAGCCAGTGCTCTCAATACATGCTGCTCTCTCAGATAGTCTTCCACAGATTACTGTAACTAATTGACACTGGCACATCACAGCTGTTCTACTCCTGGTGAGTCTTAACACAGATTCTTATGATTGTGACTAAGTTTTGAATAAATAACTTTGAGCCATCTGCTTGCTAGCTCAGTGGTAGAAGCACAGCAATAGATGGTACTAGACCTTGACAGGTTGGAGAGATGGGCCATCACCAACCATATGAAGTTCAAGGAGGGAAATACTGGATTCTGCACCTGGAATGGGGCAACCCTGGATGTTCGTACAGACTGGGGAATGAGATGCTGGAAAAAGCAGCACCATGCAAAGGGACCTGGGGGGCTTGGTTGATGCCAAGTTGAATATGAGTCAGCAGTGCCCTGGCAGCCAGGAGGGCCAAATGTGTCCTGGGGGCATCAGGCAAAGCACCACCAGCCAGTCAAGGGAGGGGATTGTCCTGCTTTGCTCCTCACGTCAAATATTGAGGCAGTTTTGGGCACCACAATATGAGAAAGATATTGAGCCATTAGAGAGCGTCCAAAGGAGGGCAACGAAGATGGTCAAGGGCCTTGAGGGGAAGTTGTATGAGAAGCAGCTGAGGTCACTTGGTCTGTTCAGCTGGAGAAGAGACTGAGGAGAGACCTCATTGCAGTTACAACTTCCTTGTGAGAGGAAGAGAAGGGGCAGGCATAGTTCTCTTCTCTGTGGTGACAAGTGACAGAACCCGAGGGAATCAAGTTGTGTCAGGGGAGGTTTAGGTTGGATATGAGAGAAAGATTCTTCACCCAGAAGGTAATTGGGCACTGGAACAGGCTCCCCAGGGAGTGGTCACAGCACCAAGCCTGACAGAGTTCATCAAGGAGCTTTTGGACAATGCTGTCAGGCACATGGTGATCCTTGGCGCGTCCTGCACAGGGACAGTTGGACTCAATGATCCTGATGGATCCCTTCCAACTCATTCTGTTCTATTATTTTATTATTCTAATAAAGACTAGGGATTTTTTTCGGTTAAAAAAGGTATTCCTGAGCTTAGACTTGTCTTTAACCAGAGTAACCATAGGACACAGTATAGTTGTAACTTTTTTTAGTAGAAAGAGACAAACATTGGCAGAATAAATCCCTAAGAAAGTGTGAGTCCTACGGAATGACAGAACAAAAATCCTGCCACTTATTTATAAATGAAAGGCATGAAACAAGAGTCCTTACCAGCAATCCTAATATATAAATGCTTCTTTGTCAACAACAAACAGAACTATATTTTGTCAAGAAAGCTGAGGATCTGAAGAGGTTTCACAAACTCAAGTGATCTCTTGAAATCACAGACTTTAGCTACCTAGACATTAACTGGGTAAAAGAAATAAAAGGTATCTAAAAAGATACTTCATTTTTTTCTAAGAAATATCACAAGTACCTCTCCTGAAAATTCCCCTTCTACCCCCTGGAAGCCCCCCAGAACCTAACACTGATCCAGAAGCATATAGACTGGGGAGTCAGGAGAGTGCTATAATAAACCTAATCATATCTCTGCAACATATGTTATCAAGGGGTCCTCTGACTGTCAGCAAAAAAATTAAATAGTTTGTTTAAACCTGGAAGCTGATCCAGAGCAGTTGAGTTGTGGTTTTAAAAAGTATTCATGGTTAACTTTTGTTGGTAGAAGAGTCCTGCTTAGAGGCTCTCTGCCACATTATTTTCATGCTGCAGCTTGGCTAATTTAAGGTGTTAACAAAGTGCAATACAATTATATCTACAGAAATTGAGAAATCTTACTTTTACTCCCCATTTTTCAGAAGTGTTGATAAAAGCTAGAAAATAAGTACTATCTTTTAATAGCATCTGGTATCTGTGTACACCTATCTGTTCAATTAAAGACATAACAATTTAAACATTTGTCTCTTGCAATTAGGCTAAGAAAAAAAAGATGAGTTGATTTGTATGTGGTTGGTCTGTCAAGTCTGGTTTCTCAAAGGTTCCTCCTTAAGAATTAGAAGTATGGGTTAATAACTTACGGTCTGTGTGACTGAAGGCTTTGTATTCAATATAAAACCCTCTGTGGGTGACCAGTTCATCAGAATGGAAGTTGATTGCAACAGAATAGCCATATTCTTTGTTTCTGTTCTTTGCTGAAAGAGCTTTACAGTATCTACCAAGGCAAAAGTGAGAAGTATTAATTCCTAACCCAACAGACCATTACCATTCAGCTACATCTCTTTTTACTGAAAGGTAATGACACCAAAAAGCTTTAAGACAATGCAGCAGAAAAGATCAGTTATATTTTGGTGTAAAAATAGCCCAACAGAAGTATTAGAAAGCCTATTTACAAATGCCTTTCACTTCATAACTCTTCTGGGACAAGCAGACTTGGAAACAAGATACAGCAAAATGATCCATGTCAGGATCCACCTTACAAATACAAACTGCTTCAAGATGCTTGATTTCAGATTTTCCATTTAGGTTTGCAAATCCAAAAGCTACAAATCCAGTAAAGGACTAAATGATACAGCCAAACCCAACAGCTGTTGCTTGTTTTGATAGTCTCCTTCCAAAAGAAAAATTATCTGAATAGTGGTTTGTTTAGTGTTAGTGTAACAATTACAGTCCCTGAAGAGTAAGTAGTATAGAGAATGAAACTTCTGATGATGCAAGCTCTTCACTCACAGATCATTGCCAGGAATTTGCAGTTCAGCTGCAGCTGCATAATCCTGTAGTTTTCTACATTATTGCTCTTGAGGGGAACGAAAGACTAAGTAAATACCTAGCACTGTAGAAAAAACAGGATGGCTAAATTAATGACAAATGTTCGGTACTAGGGCAGAATTATGAACATTCTTCTGCTGAAATTCTTTGGAAGTGTGCCAATTTTTTGTTGAAATATAGCTTTCTGCTCTGTAAGTGGTGATATATTTTCTTTATTAAGCACAGTGCACTGCACTGAACATCAAAGTACAAATTAATGTGTCAGAAAATAGTGTATTTACTCACCTAACTCCATCAATTTCTAACCAGTCTTTATCACATTTACTGGACCCTGAAGACTTTTCTTGAATTTGTATTACAATGATTTTTAGTGACAGCTTGTAGCCAGGCAATGGTGCCTAGAAATCAAAATAGGATAAATATCAAAGGATAAATATCCTGACACACATTCACAAAGTGAAAAAGACGGTACATCTTGTTCTACTTTTTATCAGATTGAAAGTACTGCATTTCTATTGTGCAAATTAGTGCTGTTGAAGAACCAAAACACTTTGCTAATTTAAACATCTATAGAGATCTTTTTAGACCCAACTTTGGCCAGACTGTGCCAGATAAAGGAGTGTGAGCCTTTCAGCAGCCAGCATAAAGCACCATATCTGAGCTTCACGCTGTTTGCACTGCCACATGTTCCTTTCCTGCATGGAGAGTTTCATGCTACAAGCTGCTAATAATTTTTATTAAGCACATGAAAGGTAAAAACTGTAACCAAGTCACATACATGAAAAGCTTTGCCAGAGAATGTAAAAAAGTAGTTAAATGCTTAGTGGGGCAACAGACAAATAAAATGTGGATTTGGTAGAAATCTCGAGCACGTTCTAAGTTCTGCCAAAGACTTGCTGGAAATTCAAAGCTGAATTTCTGAGCCAGAGAAGGTCTTGTTTCTGAGGAATTCTGGGAAATACAGTGTGGTATCCATCATATGAAGCATTATTTATATGACCATTTTTGCCTTCTGACATAGAAGAAAAGCACCAATTATTATTAATTTTCTCTGGCTGCTAGAGAGTTGTCATCTTACCCGTTAATTTTTTTTCTGTCAAACAAAAATACTCAAACTTTTTGGGAAGTCAGTAATGTTTCCCTCCCATAGCTGTCACCTGTACATAAGATAGGAAACAAATGGGTGCTTGAAAACAAGTCAGGTGCAGCGGTCTCACAAGGTTTTCTTTTTGTACATTCAACTTTTTGTCTATATAACAAAAAGTCATCAGTACTCACAGGTGCTCCCAGAACTTACCCTGATGATCCAGCTGCAGTCAATGTTTGGTGGATAGTAACTTGGGTAATAAGGAGAACTCAGTGTCCCATTCCAGGAGATAAAATGTCCACCACACACTGGGAGAGAAATATATGAGCAAGGAACACAGTTATGTCAACTGGGCTAAAGTGCAGAGGCTACTTCACTTGCTAGGACCCTTCTCTATGTACAGAATTAGAAGAATAGATTGTGGCAGTATTAAACTCATATTTTGCCTGTATTAACACCAAATCACTTAAAAATTCAGTGTGATGGGAAGGTGGTAGTTCTTATTAAATTACAAGTAAGAGTAAGTACAAAACACCTCAGATTGAAGTTTTCAAAAAATGTCCTTTGGTGGTAAGTAGAAGTAGTAATCAAATGTGGATGCAACAAACCTCCCCCTTCCAATTTACTTCTGACCTTTCTGTAGGCATTTTCAAAAATGAAACAGTAATCAGCCCTATGAAGTGAAACCACCGCTTTAATTTCACATAAATAAGGAAGTTTGTGCATCAGTTCTCAGTCTGAAAATTCATGCCCATTTCAACAATATTTTTGAGGGTTTATTTTCTACCAAGGACTCTCCTAGATATCTAGTCCATAGTGCTTTTACTTCCCTTTGGGTGACATTATGATGTGAACATGGATGTAACAGAAATGAAGACAATTTTGAAAATAGCAACATTTTATGGCAAAACCAGGTCTAAATGTCATTTAGAATGCCCATCTTCAGAATAATTAAGCCATTCTAATTAGTAATGTGCATAGGATAAGTATTTCCCTAAGCAGCATCCAGAGACACAAGCTGAACTGTGTAAGCCATGCAGTTTATCCCATGATTTGTTCCACAAGTCAAAAAATAGTCACTTGCTTAATTGCCAAAATTCTTTCACTTAGACCTTACCAAAAAAACTGTCACTAGACTTGACCTTGTGAAACCACTTTATCTCCTCTAAAATACTGCAGTTTATCATTACCCAAAATATTTCACTAACCACACAGAACTCATGTAAAATTCATAGTACCCCATAGATTTGCAATAGACTTGTTAGATCTTGAAACACTTTTCTTACACATTTAGCTACACTGAACAGGACTTTCAGTGCACTGAAAGGAACAAAAACATTGAAGAAGTGTTTGCTCTTGTTTCCCGTTTTCTTTAAACACACATTCTACAAGCTGGGAACAGATTGCCAAAACTGATAAAAGTGCTGTTCTGTGGCTGGGGTTGGCTGCTCTGCTACCACTGCTCGGTGTTACCCATGTAATAAGAGTAATGTCTGACAAATATGGCTTGAGTAGTTATCAGGAAAAAAAAAAAAAAAAGACTCCCAGATCAAAGGATGTTTTCTATTCTTTGTCCAGTTCTCAAACTTTTTTTCAAGTGGATCAGAATGATAATTCCCTGACTTATATGCCAACATTCCCTCCCACAAGTGTGTTCAAAGCAACATTAACATTTTTAGAGGCAAAACCAGGAATAGGTGTGCTTACATCAGGGACTTTTATCTTCTATTAATTACTTACTGATTTTAGGAATGGCTTGAAAGTGAGCTTTTAATACGTTGCTTTCTTCTCTTTGGTCCAGTGAGAAGGTAAGTAACATTACATTACTTGACGAAGTTAAACGTACAACAGAAGGAGTCCAGGTCCCAGGTCCACACCACCTGAAATATTACCCAAAAAATGCATTAAAAAATTCCAAAACATTTCCCACATTCCAGTCATCTTTGCTGAGAAACTGGGCAGAAATAACACCGATCTGGTTTCAGAAGCATTTCCTTGTCTACCACTTCCCTTTTATTCTTCCACCCAGCTGATAGTACACAAGGCAGAGTTTCCCAGCACTGAGGCTTAGTCACTCAGAGAACATCACCATTTTCTTGCTTAATAAGTATCCTGGAGTCTTCAGACTTGCAGAAGCATCAGAGAGGGAGTATTTTCCTTCAGTAGTGATAGTGGCACTGAGAAATAGAGACTAGGACTGAAAACGCAGCAAGTGCCAGCACAGAAGTGTTGAGCAGCACCTATGCAATAGATAAGTCCAAAGCATTTCCAATCTATTGACATTCAGCTTGGTTTCATGTCACAAAACCTATCACACAGAATATGTATCCCCATGCATGGCACCTATTTCTTCTTATTTTTCTTTTACTTAAATAATGAGTTAATTTATGTCCTGAAGCTTGAAAACTTACTTCAACTTGTAATTTGTGATGCTATTTCTTGCATTCATAAATTCACTCTTATGTTTATTCCATTTTGAAACCCAGAGCATATTTTGGATTTCTTTTCATTAATACATAAATCTCCGTGTTAAAAATTTCTAGCAGGTGTCTCTTTTTCTATACACAGCAAACGAAACAAAGATTAGACCTCGCAGCAACAGAGCATTTCCATCAGAGCACTGCATCAATAACTTTGATGTCACTGAGATACAGATTGGCAACATTAAAATAAAGATTTTGAATCTCAAACTGAAAGTAGTTGTCTTCTGCTTTAGCAGGCTATTCCTTGCTTCCATTTTATGCGAGATGCTAGGGAATGAACCTGGAATTTGCTTCTCTTGAAGCCATTAGTAAAACCTTTTTATCATACCAGCTGACAAAACAATTTGAGTCCTGCCACATGGAAATCTTTCAGCATCTTGATCAACCCAGTTAACAGCTTGGCTTATCTGTACATTTTATCAATTTGATACAGTTTCAGAGAGCTCCCGTAGAGCTCAATAACACGTCTTTACTCTGTACTCTGGCTATGGTTTGACTCCGGCTAAATGCCGAGAGCCCCCACACAGATCCAAAACTTCTCAGAGAAGGAAAAAAAACCCTCAACTTTTGTGATAAGGATTACAAGCAACTGTTTATTAACTACTTCACACATGCAAAACAGGCTCTAACTTAGAATATTAAGTATTCACTAATACTACTACTAAAATCAGAGCTTAAGAGTGAGAAGTTTGATGGATGTTACAGACACTTTTCTTCCCCCACCCCTTCCTTTTAAGAATTTTTTCCTTCCCTCAGCAGCCTGGGAAGATGGGAGTGTGGGGGGGTANTCACTCTCTTCTCTTAAGCGGCCATGATGTTCTGCCCAGACTTTTTTTTCTCTTCTCCTTCTTAAATATGTTATCACAGAGGCATTACCAGCTGACCTGGGCTAACTCGGAGCTAAGAACTTTCCACCAGCTTCTTAAAGAAACCTCTCACGTAGCCCCCCCAGCTAATTAAAAAAACCTCTGGCTTCTTAAAACCACAACAACTGTCATACCTGGTAATGATCTTGTTCTGCAGTGGAAGGAGGAAATCATATGCTGATAAGTGGTGTGATGCACAGCTCTCTGGAGTGACACCATGCAAAGTGATAACTACCAGTCTCACCACATAGTTGGAAGGAACTCGCAGCCTCCATTGATAAAAGGACTTTTTGGGATTCATCAGAGTTAGAGTCCTGTTGTTCCCTGGCTTGGCATACAGGTCAAAAGACACTGCTATACAAAAGAAGCTAGATCAGTGGCAGAAAAACTGTTAAGTGGAAAGACAAATCAAGTCCTTGGGGAAAACGTCAGAAAAGGTAGAAACAATCACGTACCAGATTTCTTGACCACTCTAATCCCTTTTTGCCCTTACCTTTACAACTCTACTCTCTTTTTCCTACCAGAGTGCCTCACCTTCTCCTGCTCTGGCCAAGCCTCACCACCACCAGCTCATGACAAAATCCACAAGCAGGGTGCAATTGCTACAATCTCTGCTTCACACCTACTGCTTCCTGTGACATTTTCTCTTTGCCCCTCTCCATCCAATGAGAGCATTAAGTACCTGAAGCCAATTTCAAGGTGTGCTTGATGTGGAGAAATCAGGCAAGGTGAATTAAATAGTATCTAACTGTATCTAGCTATGTATAAGCAAACTCATCTAGTCACATGACAAGTAAATTATGCATAATTTTGTAGAGTTGTTTTCACCTTTCTTTTTTTTTAATGACAAGAATAAGAGCCACAGCTCATTGCAATTTAGTGAGAACTATTAAATTTTAATCATTCTAGTCAGAACCTCAGAATAAAGGCTGTAAGGTATTTTCATCCAACCTTTATTTGGAACAAGCCAGGGACATTCCCTAGTCTGATTTAGTTCATAGGTCCTACAGATATAAGAATAACTGAGAAACTCATTTTTCTGATCCAGGATTCACCCCCTCCAAAGTGATATCAGTTGGGATTGAATTACCTGACTTTAGCATCACATCATATTCTGCAGAATCTGAAACTGAAATTTAACAATTATCAGCCACACGAGCCAAAGATACAAGCTAGAGAAAGAAAACCAGATAGAACAGGTATTAAATGACAGGTACATTGTTACCAAAAAGCTCCATTGTAACAAGATCAAAATCTTCCTTCCCAGAAGAATTGAACAAGTGAGCTGCTTGTTTACTACAGATTTCTTTTTGTTCCACTGGGGTCAATTTTTTAAGAGAAGCAATCATGTCTTGTGGTGCCCAGAATGTATTCCAGTAATAAGCTCGAAGTCCAAATTCTCCTTCACTGTAAAAACAATTAAATAAATCATAAATAGATTCTAATTACTATTTTTAACACTGTTTCTGTTGTTCTGTGTTTTTTGCTGGCGCAGTTTCATAGGCAGCAGAACTGCTGTGCAGAGAGTTGCACCTGAATATGAATGGCAAAAGCTGCCTTGTTTAACAATTAGTTTTGCTATACAGTAGAAATACTTCGAGAACTGCTTGAACAGCTACACATCAAGACTGAAAATTACACCCAACAAAATCCTTGCAATAATTTTTATGGAACTGCGTGTTTCCATCCCTGCTGTATAATTATACACTTTTAATGTTACAGCTCCAGTAAGAATGCATTTGTTATTTGTTAACTGATGTTAGTGCCACAGGACAGTACAATTTTATGTCCACACTTTGATAAAACATTTCACACAATTATTGTTGAAAGAAACAATTTTTATGTGTACATATAGAAAGTATTACTTCAGTGATTCAGAGACAATCCATCACACTCCTTTCAAAATGGCCTGTGGACTGACTTTTCAGGGGTTTCAGAAACTACCAGGATAGCAGTAGCCATCTGATCTATGTATTTACACTTCTCACCAGGAGCTTAATAGAGTGTCGTCCCCCAAATTATAAGTTTAATTTTTGCTTTGATAAGTTAAAAAGAAATTTCATTTGAATGGATAAAACCAAAATAAGACTCTGCAAGTGCTGAATTTTATTTCAAAAATTAAAAGTAGATGAATATACTACAAAACAATCCATAAACCAAGGAGAAATTAACCAGACTTCAATTCTCTCACTGGTTCTATAGGGCAAGACAGAAGCCAGACTATTAGCTTAGCTCACATACTTAAGTGCCTTGGTGCATCTCTAATTCTCTTACAGAGCTCTGAATGTTCTTCCACATAACTAATTTAAAATACATGGAAAAAACCAAAAAGGGAAACACAAGTGAATAATTCAAATTTATACCATATGCTGAAACAGTACCTACCTGAAAGCAGCCACTACAGACTTCAAGTAGTACTTCCCCAAGAAGGAAAACTCATATGTTTCAGCCAACTGACAATTAAATAGTGGTAAAAGAAAAAATAAAGCATTATATTTAGCAGCAATATTATTTCTTATAGTATCAAGTATTTGTCTTTTTCCTCCTTTCCTCTTCCTCACCCCCCTCACACATTACAATCACTATTCATCATTTTCACAGAATGTATCAAGTGAGGATCATAAATGTGCATTATATTCCAATTTAAAAAAAAATTGCTTCTCAGTCACATCAGATTTCAAGACCATTGAGATAGCTCCTGATAATTAGTCATTAAAAAGAAGCCTTTATGAGTACATTTATATTTTTGTTTCAGTCTTTAAATTTCCATCATATAATCTGGGCATGAGAAGCTTGTATTGGCTGTGCACAAAGCACCTTTGAGATACTAGATTAGCTCTTCTGGGAAACACAGGCTAACAGAGAACTGCTTTGTCTTTAAGATTGCTGTTCACATGTATCTAGGACACAGTATTGATCTCACAAATAGAAACTCATAAGAAGTGCAAGAAAGCAAGCATTGTTGTGAGTGATAAGGGAAAACAGAACAAAAAGTTAAGCATTGAATTGGAAATATAATTAAAACAATAAAGAGAAAAATGTAGGAGGAAGAGAGTTTGAATAAAAAACAAGAAATACTCTCCTATTTCCTTTAAGATGACTAATTTGTCCGTAACCTTAAACCCCAGAATTATTACCTAGAGAAGTTGGCCTTACTGTAAAATACAGAGCCCCATCTCTCTAGCTACATGCTAAATCCGAAAACCACCAAGGCAGTTCCCAGCTTTAAACTTGTTACTTTGAAGGGAAAAAAAAAAAAGACTAACTGGAATCCTCTCCTCATTCCCAGTCTGATTCTGTAATAAATATTTATAAGTTGCTGTTATACTTATGTAGGAACTTACATAATTCTGGATTGCTTCTGCTTGCAGGAGGAATTTCTGTGATGTTGGATCACTGAGGTCATTTGTATAAGTCAAATTTGGAATTTCTACACTTCCACCAATATAAATAAAGGAGAAAGCTGGAGCTGAGAAGAAAAAAACAGATTAAAAAAATTAGCACCCCTAATAACACGACAGAAATACTTCCAGAACGAGGGGCTTGCAGAAGCATGTGTTTGTCCTTGGCATCTATAGATATTAGTTCTCAAAAGGAACATGCAGTAATAGCCAGAGCACTGAGTCAGCCCCATTGACAGAGTAATGCCCAGCAAGAAAGAAGAATGAAGAACAGACTCAGACATGCATTTTTACTAGGAAGATTTAATTGTTAAGCTTCCTTTTTTTTTTTTTTTTTTTTTTTTTGCAGTGCTATTCTTCTGAAAGAGGTATGGTTTTAATGGGTATGTGTTGAAATTTGGGAAGGTATAAGTTAGGTACCCAATCTATTTAAAAAAAAAAAAAATGAATTGAAGATAGACAGCCAATTCCTACAGGTTCCTGAGAAAGATGGCAGTTATAACAATGATGGTATTCAGAGACAAAAAAAATTTCAGATAAAATGCATACCTTCAATAACCCTGTGCAACTATCAACTGCTAATTATTGTGCATTTTGTTGCTTTACCAAAGACATTAAGGAGAAGAGAAAGTCAGTAGTTTAGATACACATGTGCTCAGCTGCTTAGTGCAGAGCTTTTCACAGTGCAAAATACCCATCCCATGCAAACCACACTGGGGAGTAACACTTACAGAATGAATAGAGCAGGACTAGCACGATTACTGTAACTGCTAAAGACACTACAGCTAGTATTTCTAGAAGCCATCTCCTGCAGAAACACGACTTCATCCATTTGAGGAAACAGTACTTTTGCCACAAGCCTTTTTGGTAGAATGGGTAGCAGTGAATATGTGGATTTTCCTAGTGAATGACATAGGAAGGCATCAATTAGTAAGACAAAAAAGAGTTACTGTATCACTTTTTAGTATATTTACTCTTTTAGTTTCAAAGAGGTTAAAATTGAGATAATATCTTTCACATTATGAACTACATAACACACAAACTCCACGTCTTGCTGGCTTGCTTGCTGGCTGCATTTCAAGCTATGGAAGTGTCAGCGAAAATTATCACTTTGCTTAGGAACAACTTATGAAGAGCAGAGGTCAACGCACAGCAGAGTGGACACAGAGATTATTTGGTGTGTTCCTACTTATAAAGCTTAGCTGGTGTCTCTTACCTGCCCTGCAGTCCACTGAGCCTCTGGAGCTGGAATGCTGTACACAGAAATCTGGCTGGAGGGGAAAGCCCGGATCATGATGCTGTGACACAAACACCTTTTGACAAATCTAATAACAGAAGCCTAAATGAACCTCATTTCTTAAACACAACTCAGAATAGCATGCTGCTCTCCCTGCCACACACACTGGGCTTCTCTTATTTCACCTTTGCCATACTGCTTGAAGTTTGAGCCAGCTGATCTGCAGTCAAAGAAGGTGGGGATGAAAGGTTACCATCACTGTAACTCTTTGTTTTCCTGAATAGCTAAGTAGGATATGGATACCATCATTTGAAAACAAACCACTTCTTTCAGAAATTATAGGTACAGAAATAATCTATCATACAATACAAGGGTAATGCAAGAAACTTACAGATAAGAAGTCCCAGAGGAACATAAGTGAGGCAACTTATAATAAACAGTGGACTCCACAGAAATGAGACAAGAAATGCTCAATTCCACAGACCACCTGGATTTTCCAGCCTCGATTTGGCATCAGAGAATAAATGTAATTGCAAGGTAATTCATGCTTACATTTCCTGTCTGAAAGAAAAACAGTTTTAAGTCAGCAAATCAATAAGTTCAGCATAGTCTGCATGTAAAATAAGAAAAAAATCAAGGATGTATGAGAGAAGTAACATATGTGTTGAGACAGCACAATGAACAAAACCTAGAAAACCTCAGCCCCAGAAAAATTAAAAAAAAAAAA
>WEIV01031034.1:37081-56578 GCA_013390005.1 Calyptomena viridis
AAAAAAACAAAACACAAAGGGAACAAACAAACCCCAATGCAGATCACACAGAGACTGCAGAAGGGATTAATTGGAAGGCAATCCTCACAGCTCAGAAATTCAAACTACAACCGCAGACAGATGGCTTTGTTTAAGTCCTCTCTTTTTTCAACAGTCTGTCTCTACTACACACACAACCTGCTGACTGATACTTTGCCCCTTCCTTTATGAAAAAGAATAACACAGAAAAAGCCTAGAGGAAATAAAACCACTTTTGCATAAAAATTGTAACAGGACATTTCAGAAACAATATTTTTACTTGGGCAAGGACAAGATAATTGCAATACACATCTCAGAACAAATGACGGAGTAAAGCCTTAACATCTCTCTTCACATGATCTTCAGCTTCCTGACAGATGATTGCACCTGCACTTAGTTGGTGCCTGCAACTTAAAGTGCCAGAAGTTTATTATTGCACCTCCTCCCATGTCTGCATAGAACCACCACCACAAGGAACAGCCTCGTCGTTTTTCATCAAGATTTGAAAAAAGGGTATTTATTACTTCCACATGTGAATTCCAGAATCAGCAAGAGACACGCAAAGAAATTCCACCACTGAACAGTTTTCCCAAATATGATTTTTAATGAAAATATGGAGGACATGTTTTATTTCGCGAAAAGAGTTTTCAAGTTACAAGACTGAAGGCACATATCTGTGAATCCATGGTGCAAAATTTGACACTCTTGTGTAGACACCTGGGAAATTTGGTCGTCCACATCCATAACCCCAGCTCACAATGCCAGTCAAAAACCATCTGCCATCTCCATTGCTCCGACACGACAATGGTCCACCGGAATCACCCTAAAAATAATATATTGAGTTGCATGTGTTTACAATGAATTATAAAAGCTGAGGACAAATCTGCAGAGAGATATTTTGCTTGAGTAATTCCAACAGTGATTACATTTTCATATTCACATTTAAACCATTGATAGTTTGGGGTTTTTTAAAGCAGATGGGATCGCACAGTTGTACCATAGTTTGCTCTTTCACAAGAAAGAGGGCTAGTTCTCATGCTTTAAAGACACTAAAGATATTCCTTTTCATGGACTAGATTTGAAATTCTCTATTTTTTTTGTCCTAGCCTCAAACTTGCAACTAAACCCCAAATCTGCTACTTAATATGTATGTTCATTCATAGGTTACACATTAACAACTGAAAAAAATAGTAAGCTTTTTTAAAAAAATTTAAAAATAAGATAAATACAATAAATAAAATACATTATTTAATAAATGTACCTTCTTTCAAGTTAAAGGTAAATGAAAACAGATTAAATCCCCTCAATTGTTTTGTGTTTGGGGGTTTTTTAGTTTGTTTTTTTTTAAAGAAGGAAAAAGGCCTAAGTGTTGTCCTCTAGAAAATAAAAGTCACTATGTAATATTTAAGACACATAATGCATTTGTAATTAGAATAGCTAAAACGAAATCTGCAACAGACTTCAAAGTTTTATACAGGATGTCATAATGCCATAATACAGGACAAAGCAACTAAGACTCTTTCATTATAAGGTGTTCTTGTACAAATACATTGGCAGAACTTCAGGAAAAAAAGCGTGCCACTATTTGGGGAAAATTCCTTGGGCCAAGATTATATTTTCCTTTAAGAACATACAACATCTCTGGAAGACACCAAGTAACAAACTAAACCTTATCAAAAATTGGATGCAACAAAGGACTTCCAAAAGTAAAAGCTGAGTTGACAAAATTCTAATATTTTGTAAGAGAAGTGCCTTCCTTCTAGACATATATTTTACTAGAGCTAGAAAATTATTTTGTTTTAACTTTGAGATGTTAGGAATGCAGGTTGGAAGTGACCTCTGTAGGTGCTTAGGTGGCACCTGCTGTTCAAAGTAGGATAATCTTGAATTGCCTTGCAAAATTATTTCCTTTCTTGACAATTAGGATTTTAAATTTAGTTAGTCAAATTTTCAAGTTTTTTCTATCATTCCTAGGACAAAAAGTGGAACACCAGCATTTTTCACAAAATGAGAATACTACATTTTGATTAGCTGTGACGACTGTCAGACAGAGTCACAAGTCATTTGCCCTTACAAAAATGCAGCCAAAAGACCTGTAAATTATGCCTTTCCTTGGCTGTATCTTGAGTAGCCACACAGATAATTACGGAAACAAATTATGCACTTAGTGAAAATAATTCTTAATATCAGTGTCTTGCTAAGCTCCAAAAAGCAGCTGGTGCATTATGGTCCCTCAGAAAGCCCTCAGACACTACCCACGTGAGAGCCATTGTGGTCTCTCTCTCACTTTTATACAGATTAGTGAAAGCTACAACAATTCCAGACCTCCACCATAAAAAAAAAAACCAACAACAAACAATAGGTTTATTATTATTTTAGCAGAAAGGTTAGTACTATTTTAGCAGTAAATATGTACGGCTTATATAAGTTCAATATAGTATAATATGGAATACATTATAACATCTCTAATATAAAATGTTACATAAATATGTATTGTGTATATACATAGTTTTACTACTGTTCACCAGAAGTAAATTCAGAACTTCATACTTATCTTTCAGCTTTTCCAGATCAGAAATATTATACATTTGAAAATTTATACCTGATTGCATGCATCTCATCATACAGTCCTGTACTTCCAAGTTGGAAGGGAGGGATCCTGAGAAGAGACAAGCTAGTTTCTTAGGTTTTTCTTCAACTGAGACCCTCTTATGCCAAAATTTGCCTGACTTGGAAATTGATCGTCTCTTGGCCTGCAGCTGAAACTCAGAGATGCTACTCATGCACATTGAGCAGCAGAACCCTGAAAACACCCAGAGAAGAGATTTGCTGACAAACAGCTTACACTGCTCTTCTTCAGAACAGAAACACACTAATCACAAAGTGGTCTGCCAGTCAATTCTGGCACCTCATCATGCAACAAGGAAAGACAAGATACGCTCTATTCAAAGTGTGCTGAGATACATACTTTACACCCATCTCTTTTCCCAGACAATAGCCCAGCACAAAACATCCTAGTTGTGATAATCCCATATGTGGAATGACATAATGTCTGGTCCATAATTTCTACCTCTGCTTTCTGAAGAACTGCTGAACCCTCATCATCTGGAAAAAAAAAATTCAAAGGAAGGTGATTTAACAGATCTTAGCATTTTGCTCATCTGTAGAAATACAGCCGCCTTCAGAAAATATCCACAGTTACTTTTGACCACAGAGTTATTCCAGATTCCAAACAACTACAACAGAGCAGTGAGCCCCTTTTAATCATGAGGCAATTGTGTAATGTGGCCTTGGTCCTTTGAACGCACCAAATACAATGGGATAATCACTAGAGCTGTCAAAAAATCTTTTTTTTTGCTTCTTTCCAAAATGTCCCATTACTTGTTAATTTGTTCTCTTTCTATTTTTAAAAAGAAACAGGATTTTACAAAGATATTTGGATCATCACATGACAGATTTGTAGTTAGGACAGAATATCTGAAGGAGCTGAATCCAAGATTAAGATTATGGGTCAGAGTTTCAGAATGCAAATTTTGGCAGCATAAAGAACTTGGACATTTCTCAAAATTTGGTTCTCTCTCTGAAAGATTTGGTAAAATGCTTATTTCTTCCTCTAAGATATATACTTTAAGAAAAATAGAATTAAACCAAATTGTTCCCTCCTTTTAATATAACAGGTCCAATCTCATCACCAAGTCATCCTCTTAAAATTTGGGTAAACCCCACCTATATATTCAACTATGCAAGTGCCAGTTTACATCATGCAACTTTGTTTCAGGATTAGATAAAGCTACTATGTAATAAGGAATATTTTAAAATTACTTAAAAGGCTGATTTAGTGCTTTTATTGCGTAGACTGATTAAGACAATAGAGGGAAACCAGCAAAAAGAACGCCCCTCCCAGTTTTTTTTAGGCATTGCATTTCTTTTTCAAATAACCACCTTTTAATTTTCACATATAACTAACAAGCAGCCCAGAGAAGAGAAACCACACCATGCATCCTATCTCAGTCATGTGGTTGCCCTTAGTTTTCTACCATATATTCTCTCACAGCAATTTATAGAGAGGCATACGAAGGTAGATGCACGAGGCACGGAAAATTCAAAACACTACTATTTTCTGCACACCTCAGCAGTGCAAGAAAAGCTAATGTCCTGCACAAAGACACAGCCCCCAGCCACCAAAGCTGCTGTTTTTCTGAGGAAAAAAAAAGGTAGTTCAACTCAAGGGGTAAAACTCACCTGCTTCCAGCTTTTGGCCCCAACCTGTTATCCAGCACTTGTCACCACTGCGGATTTTCTGGGCAAAGGGAGGCACACAGATTGGCTGGATGACATGGCTCATTGTGTCCGGCCACGGCTGCCTCAGCTGCACCAGTGCAATGTCGTAGTCGTAGTTCCTGCTGTTGTAGTACTCATGGACTATGATCCGTCTCACTGCAGATACAAACTTGGCACGGCCTTGCATTTGCATCCCCAGGTGGGCACGCCACGCTCTGGGGTCAGCCAGCCTGCTTGGGGGGAGCAGATAACACTTACCTTGAAAAAGTACCACAAAACACCCACCGACAGCAGGGTAGGCGAAAGGAGAGGGCAGCACCTCCATGCAGTTCAAATTCTAGAATCTAAAGGCATTTATGGATGCTGCCCATGTTTGGGACAGAGCTAGAGGGAGGACTGCTTACCTGCTCCCTTGAAAGCAGTGAGCTGCAGACACAAGCCATTCTTTTGATATCACTGATGCTCCACAGTAAGCAGCTCCCACAAAATGAAGGCTGACCTGCCAGGGCCATTCACCTTCCTCAGTGTTTGAGCCACCTACAATCCGAGAGATGAGATTGCTGATCTTGCTACTGCCACAACCTGCAAGGGATATTTCAGGTTATAATTCCCATCCCCAGTGCTTTCCTTTAGTGAGAGGGCTTCCCATACTGGGCATGAAAGAATCTAGCACTTCAAAATGTTTTGAAATTTATTTCCTTGCCCTGTTTTAATTAGAAAACTTCTCCATTTGGCTACTCTATTAATGAAAAAAAGAGGCTATTCCAAGTCACAAAAGGCACTGGTCTGGAAAATTTACTAAGTAGCTTCACTACTAGAAATTGACCTGTAAATATTTCTTACATCAGAAATGTCATTGATTTAATAAGCATCACAATGAATATCCAAAACCAGATAATGTATCATCTCATTTTGATACTGTCAGCCCTGACCTGAGAGAAGATCATTAGTAAGGAAGTCCAGCATCATCAGAACACTTATTTCTTGCCAAAACAGTGAGAATGATGCAAGAAAAATGTATGTGGAAGTTGGACATTTATTATTTCGGAAACAAGCTGGTCAAATCATCAATTTGTATGCAAATAACTGACAGTCTGTCAATGTTGTATATTACTAACAGGTGAAGAAGTCAACTCTCAGAATAAAAAACTGCACTCTGATTAGAAAAATCAAGAAAGACCCTTCTGGAGGGACTCATGTCCATCCCTAGTGCCTGCACATAAAGCTTCTGCTCAAGAGTTTTAGTCCCATACTCCCACACACAGTTGTTAATATTTCTGGACACTTTCCTGCACACAACCAAAAAGTCAAAGGAGCATTAATGTTTCCAAACAAAAGTAGGCATATGACTAGTCTATCTCATATGACTAGAGATATCCTACTGGATCCAAGGCAAGTGCTGCCAGATTTGACATACAGGTAGCATGCCAGAAACAGCTGAGGACCAGGCAAAATCATCAAATTATAGAATGATTT
This sequence comes from Calyptomena viridis, assembly GCA_013390005.1. Taxonomy (NCBI): domain Eukaryota; kingdom Metazoa; phylum Chordata; class Aves; order Passeriformes; family Eurylaimidae; genus Calyptomena; species Calyptomena viridis. The sequence continues at coordinate 42,857 of WEIV01031034.1, forward strand.
GGGTTGGAAGGGACCTTAAATATCATCTCAGTCCAGCCTTCCTGCCAGGCACAGAGACACCTTCCACTGGGGACCAGGCTAATCAGGGCCCCATCCAATCTGGATCTGAATATTTCCAGAGATGGGTCATTGACTTCTCCGGGCAATATGTTGCAGTGCCTCAGCACCCTCACAGTGAAGAATTTCTTCCTTATTGCTAATTCAATCTATGCTTTGTCAGTATAAAGCTATTCCTCCTTGTCCTATCACTACATGCACTTGTGAGAAGTCCCTCTCCAGCTTTCTTGTAGGCACACTTCAGGAGCTGGGAAGTGCTAAAAGTTTTCCACAAACCCTTCTTTCTCTTCCCCCTTCTGAACAACCCCAGCTCTCTCAGCCTGTTTTCATAGGAGAGGCACTCCAGCCTTTGGATCATCTTTGTGGATCTTACTTGGACTTGTTCCGAAAGTCCACGTTATATATCTCAAATACCCGAGAGCATTCAATTTAAGCAACTAACCCTAACCCCACTCTTATTGCTACTGCAGTAACAATCATCATTTCACTTTAGAGCAAACCAAATTGAAAATGTTGTACAGAGGTGGCTTGAGGAAGATTTGAAACTAGAACCTAGCTTGATACTCTGAAATATTGGGTTCTTCATCAGGAAGAGTCAGAGAAAGTTTGTGGGTTTTACCTCATTGCAGCTATATCCTTCCTAAAATCCAAATAAAGTCTGACTACGACACAAGTACCAGACATTGCAGCAGGCAACAAAAAAAGCTGCATTACCAACTAGCCAAAGTCACTGCAATTAACCCTTCTTCCCTAATCCTTAGCATAGCTACAATAAGCAGCACAATTGTCTAAGACACTCCATAACTGCAAACTCGCCCTCCCATAAGAACTTGAGAAACTCTACAAGATGTTAAATAAACTGAGAGCTGACCATTACTCCACTATCACAGAGAGAATGCAATAAAAACCTCAGTATCTGCAGCATGAGCTGTACCTACTCCAAAATAGAAAAAAATAAAGGGCTTTATTGTGCAAAAAGTTTAAAGTTCAAAAAGATGAATGTTTGAGAGGAACTTACTGCAGCTGCTTTCATCACTTCCATCAACACAGTCCACAGTCCCATCACACTTTGCATATTTTTTCTTAATGCAAATGTTATTCCTGCACTTAAATGTGTGGTTTGTGCAAGGGATACCTGAAATAGTTGTGGAGAAAAAAACAAACAGGCAAACAAAACCACCAAACATTGGCTCAGCTTAACACACGATAAAATGTCTGCATAGATAAAATACTCATACATGTATAAATAGATACAAGAGAATAAAGCAAAAAAAGCACTTTGACTGGGATGGCTTAAGCCAACTTTTAAGTAGAATAAACTACTCAAGACCTGCATCTACACCAAGGTGTGCATCAAGTTGCCCAAGTCTGAACAAAGATTTCCTCCAAGCCTCTCTCACAGCACTAATGAACATGGACATAGTAGCAAATATTTAGGTGTAGAGTGTTAGGCTAGAAAGAGAAAACATCCAATATTCTGGAAAGAAGCTCTTCTGTATATTTCAATATTAAATATAAAATGAAAGATTGTAATGAAAGCAGTTTTCTTAACCATATTCTGTAAAACTGCAACCTCCAACCTTGGCATTTTCCTATTCTCTGTGGCTTGCAACAAATGAGGCCCAAACGCCATCTATTTTTCTTGTCAACACACAGAAGTCTCCTGTAAGCATTCACACACACTGTCTTGTCAGACGGGTCAGAAAACTCTTCTTTAAAAAGTCATTTGCATCATTTACCAGTTGTGCTCCCTTTCATGTCACGGTGTCCATTTACTCAAGTTCAAGGAAGGTCTGATTCAAAACTTTCATGGGCCTATTGCTAAATTTATAGCTTCCATAGTGATTTAAACACATTAACCTTACAACCTCAAAAACTGCTCCAGAGAAGCCAAGATTTTTATAGTTATTTTACAGATGGTAAAACAGATCCAGGAATTAATTTGCACAGATTATACTTTGAAGAGATAAAAGAAGGATTTAAGCTTCAAACTGCAAGATCCCAATCCTGCACCTAATGAGATGTTCATGGGCTCATTAAAAAAATAAATAGCTTAAAATCAATAAAGGCTTGTTTCTAAGCATTTTAGAAAATTTAACAGAATTATATAGCCTGAGTGAGATTTAATAGTGCCTTTTAACACTTTCAATGCAGCATCTATAATTCAAGTAGGGGTAGACAGATTACAGAAGAGAGAAAAAAATATTATTTAAGAGAGTAGCCTTACTCTGGGTGCAGTTCTGCTCATCTTTTCCATTCTCACAATCACTTACTCCATTGCAGGCAATCAAGTTATCCTGTATTGCAAAGCTGGAGTTACAGTTCCACTCAGGGACAACTATAAAGACATAAGTCAAATCAGGTACAGAAGGATGCTTGTAAATGCTAACACTACCTGTCTGACTATGTCTGGGTACCACATTCATACCTACACTGCAAGGTACAAGGGTGGGCATGAGTGCCACATTATGTATGAAGAAAATAAAGTGCAAAGGAGTTCAATGTCCTCCCCAGCACACACATTGCCCCAGACAGAGTAGCCCAAGTTCTAACTCTCTTTCACTATGGATATTTAGTAGCACTCTCATCTAGTCTAGGCACTCCTGTTTGTCATTTCCTCACAAAAATAACTCTTCTCAAAATGGAACAGAACTTCATTAATAATTGTCGGCATTTATCAAGAGGAAAAATTAGATACAGTCTATCAAAGTTGGTTTTGCGCATCTAAATTTCTTCCTTGTTTTCTTCAGCGCCATACCTTTATTTTTTTTGTCCCCTGTGAATTAACTACAAATTAAGCACACAAGACTGACTGATAGTCTGCACCTGGACACACAAAGAAAGCTGAAAACATCTTTTTTATTCCTCCCTAAAAGATTTCATCTTGTTTCAGCTGCCTTCAAAGACTAGAGAATTATGGCATTGGGTTTTCCACTCAAGACCTCTAATAAGTGAATACAAACCACAAAAGAGTTCATCGCTTTCATCAAAGCAGTTGTTTATACCGTCACAGCGCTGCATCTGCTGGATGCATAAGCCAGTAGAACACTTGAAATGTCCAGGTGGACATGCTGGAGGTTGGGGGGAAAAAAAAAACACCTTAAGAATTTTTTTTCCAAATATTGCCAGCTCATTTCAATTTACAGTCACCAAGCTGTTCCAAGGAATGATAAAGTAGATCTAAATTTAATAGTTTGTATACATTGCCAGCACGTTAATGGAATTCAAATGCTGAAAACTGAGATTTAGAGAAGAAAAAACATCTCTAAATTTCCAATTCAACTCTTACTGAAATATGTACCACAGGCTCACTAGGGCTGGACCAAATCAACCAGTGTTTTAATGTGCAACACAAGACCACTTAGAATGCCATATTCTTTTAAAGGACAGTCTCACTTCCAATATCCAAAATTTGCAGCACTTTACAACTTTGGTAAGTAACCTGCATTGAGGCAATGTATGAACTACACAAGTGCTGCGTTTTAAAATAAACATGAAATAAGCAGTTGATTATTTGGTACGCTCTGTTCATTACCAGGAAGCCTTCGTAGTAATAGAAACATTGCAAAAAAAATGCCAGGGATGAAAACAAACAGGAACAGCAGACTTGAGTTGGCTGCACCCTGGTCATAGCCACACAGGAAGTTTTAAGGACTGTGCATGCAGCAAACCAGAGCATGTTGCACATGCTCACAAACCTTAGATGCACGGCCTTGATGAGCTAGAAAAGGCTCTTTGTTTGCAAGTCATCTGACGTAGTAAGATTAGACAAGAAAACAAACTAAAACCCAGGAGATAATTTTCCCTAAAAAATGCTGCTTCACTGATCTGAAATGCAAACACATATTGAAAAGATAAAATGCATCTTACGCTGGCTGATGTTGTAGCTGCCGTACTCCACCAGAAGTGGCTTCTCTGAGACCTTCGAACTGCACTGGAGCTCAACGTTGACAGCAGAACTTGTGATGTGGAAGACTGTTTGGTGATCAATATAATAACCACAGTACCTAAAAGCATTCAGTGGGGTTCTAAAGCAGTCTTCACATGAAAATTGCCTTACACACAATTTAAGTGTCAACAACACTGAAATTCAGCAGTACAGTCAGCTGCCACACTTTGACTAAGAACCAAAACCTGAAGCAGTACCAAAATTCCCCAACATGCCACTCAAAATCCTTCATGACCACACATATGCAAGCACAAAGTTTTGCCGAAAAGTCTAGAGGAACAGAGACGCAACAAAGAAATTTATCAAAACCAACATGAGTACTTCGTCACCACTTTTAAGATCTGTTTTCAAGGATTTGGATTTTTGAGAGGACTTGAGTAAGTTTGGTGGGAGGGTAAATGTCAGCACAGTGGGAGAGCAAATTTACCTTCTCTAATTTTGAGGATTGCTCCTAAAGAACAGCGCAGAAAGAGATTGGTACAAAATTAGTCCAACTTCTTTGCAGACAAAGGGGAATAGATTTAAGGAACCCAAAAATATTTTTAAGTAGTCACCCAGCCTTCCTGCACCATTAACACTCTGTAAATTTACCTTGGAATGTCATGCCTTCAAATAACTAATCTTAAAAATAATCCCTTGGATGCACATGTACTAAAAGCTGTTGGCTTGTACAGGGGGGTCGGCGAGACAAGGAGAACGACACGGATCACAGAAGTGCTTCAGGTCAGCTCTAATGGCGAATGACCCTCGAAAGGCATTTATTAACCCTTTAAATAGTTTTGACTCCTAACAACTCTATTGGTACATGAAATATGTTTATACTTAATAATTGGTTAGTGTACAAGTGTCACCTTGGCATTGGTACTGGATAAGTGAAAACATGTGAGCTATTGGATAAGAAACCAAAATATCCCGTCATTAACTTCAAAACTTAACGTCATTAACTTCAAACAAATAGCTACGTGTACAGATTTCTGCCGTGGGTAGGAAATGCTGACTCACTTAAGGTTGTACTGCTGGTGTTGGCATCTTTTAAGGACAAAGAACAGCTAGGCTTCAGGTCCATCTTAACCATAGAGCCAAATCAGACCAGCTGTCGGCCTACAAAAAGCTGCCATTTTGGCAGAGGTTTCTTGGACTTCTGCCTAGGTGCCACCTCCTTCAGGGAAACTTAAGTGTTCCTGATGCCAGCAAATATTTAATCCGTGCATTGCTAATGAATTTCTAATATCCCTTTCATCAAAAATGTTGCAACTAGCATTTAGATGCAACTCTAGATGAAAGGGCACAAAAAAGCCCCAAACAAAAAAACAAAACACACAAAAAACCCACGCACAAACTAAACAAAGCAAACAAAAACACAAACAACACCTCCAAAACAACCCCAACCAACAAAGCCTCTTTAACAAGGAAAAGGTTGCTGGATCATTATTTAAAATCAGAGTTTTAAATGTAGTAAATCAGTGAACATTGACAGTACATGTTGTTCTAAAAGCAGAAACAAGGACCCTCTCCCTTGTTCAACAGAAACACCTTAAAAATGGGGCATTTATGAGAAAAACATCTGGCTTTCAGATTTCTGCAAAAAAAAAAAATTACTTATGAGTCTAAATAGATTTAAGAGCAGAAGCAGCTGCATTGTTTTTTAGCACATTTGGCATACACACTTGCTTTACAGTAATGCAGGGACACGCTGCACTAGAACGAACATGAAGAATATGAAAGCGTATTGTTAAATGGACTAGTGGAATATTATCCAGAGGTAATAGTATTTCCCTCATGTATTTTGGACATATCAGGCATTGCACCAGGACTACTCTTCATGTCAATGGATGCAGAGAAATTGGTCAGTGATTTCCATGTGAATAGGTGTTGCCTCAGTGTTCTGTGCATTCCAGTAAAATATGCCAAATGGACACACTCATTCTATGTCTCCATGTGTGCTTTGTTTCACTGCATGAAAATGAAATATCCCATTAACAGATCTAAAAGATTTTGTTCCAGCAATGCAAAAAATAAATGAAGAAAGCAATTTAAAAAATAGACTCCTCAGACATCCTGAAAGCAGATGCAAAAAATCCAGTTACGTTTACAGCTTTCTACCATAGAAAAATAATATAGAAAAAGAAAAGCAAACAAGGAAACAAAAAAGCAACCCCTCCAAACACCATCAAACAACCCCCCCCCCCCCCCAAAAAAAAAAACCAACAAAACCAACCAACCAAAAAAAACCCAACCAAAACACCAAATCTACCAGGGCTAAGAGTGAAGACTTCCTACTACAGCAACTCTAATTCTTACTCATTTTAGTGTCCATCTCCAATGCCCCCAACCTAAAACAGCCTGTCAAAGTGCATAGCAAAATGCCACCTAACTATACAACTGCCCTCAATTAGCCGATGGATATTTTCTACATTTCTCCTTCTGTCAATGACTTAGATTTCTTCCTTCCAACAAACCTTAGCACCATTCTAAAAAAAACCAAAAAAACAAATTGCAGTCTGCATTGACCACTTGTTAGACATGTAAAACAATCTCATCTCACCAGAAGTAGAGGAAATCCCTGCCCATTTGTCAAAGAGCTGAAATAGGTACATCAAGAGATCAATCTCCTATACACAGTGAGAAATGTCATATGCTCATGGGATTTGTAAGACTACAAATTTGTAAGCTACAGATCCTGAGTAGCCTTCTACTGGTATTGATATTTCTGCCTCCAAGAATTTCAGCAAAAGCAGTTCATCAGCTGTAACTTCTTTAACTAGGCAGTAGAACATTTGTATATCCACTGGAAGAAAGAAGAGGAAAAACTGCATGGTTGTGCTCAGTGTCTCTGGGTAGATAAAGCTGTTCCTAGAGGTATGAAGGAACCTTATCTGCACCATCATCTTGGTAGCAGTCTTTACTAATATCAGTATACTGAAGCTTCTTAACCATTTTTACCCAAGACAACAGAATATGCATCCTATAAGCTGGAATTGTGGGGAAGCTGAAAAGTGGGGTTCCCCCTCTCACCTCCTCATTTCATAAGGCATTAAAATTTTGGGAAAAAAGAAAATAAGATATCACAATGTTTCACGCTTTAAATCATATTTTTCCTTAAAAAGTAAACATAGAACAGAAAATCAGTAGTTCAAAAGCCTTATTCTCAATGAAAAAGACACTTTCAAAAGGCAAGCTTGTCTCAGTGTACATATATCATCAGCAACTTGCAGCAGAAATCAGAAGCATGTGTTCTTGTGCAGTACTTCAAGAGCAGCCCTGAGTGCACTTCTAAGGGTCATACCCTGACCCTGAGATTAGCTCAGCTCGTTGGAACATGGTGCTAATAACACCAAGGTTGGGGGTTTGATCTCTGCATGGGGCACTCGCTTTAGAGTTGGACTTGATGATCCTTGTGCATCCCTTCCAACTCAGAATATGCTGTAATTTGATTCTGTGCAATGCACACTTGGTAGGTTTATTGAAAAATTTCTCTTTCAGGTAGAGAATCCTTACAACACAAATCCATTATCATTTCTCCATACAGATTTTTCCTTTGATTCATATCTCAGCCATCCCAACTATCACAAATGTTTCCAATTCTGACATAAAAAGAACACCAAAAAGCCCCACAAACACACCAAACATTTTGTGTTTTGACTGGCGTTTTTATGTGCCCACCTAGCCCAGCAACCAGTTTCCAACAAGGTACAATTTTAGGAGCTTCAAACTGAATTTTCTCTATCTAAGAAAAACAAGGTATCAAAGAATAGAGAAAGTCTTTTCTCCTCTCTGTATTTTTTTCAGTTACATGCTTAAGGGCCTAATTGAGTTTTCTTAGTTTCAGTACTGAGTTCAGAAATTCAGTTTCAAGACTCATCAGTAGTCAGTAATTTCAGTAATGAGGTTTCCATTTGAACAAAATTAAAAAAAAAAAAAATCCAGTGTCCTAAATCTAATCTTGCCTTATCATCCATTTGAAAAATGGCTTAAGAGTTAAGGAAAGAATGGGTGGACGATGTGCTGGGAAAGCAGTGGTATCTTAATAAGAAAATAGCATCAATATTTTAATTAAAATACCACTTCAGAAATTTAGTGCTACCTTGGAAGCCACTTGTGCAGTTTCTTTCTCCAGAGCCAGTGACTGGAATGTGGAAGCAGTTACCCTTATATTCCAAATCATCTCATTGCAATAGCTTTCACCAGCAAGTTAATTAGATTCACTCTTGAGCAATCATGGAATTAAGTTACACTTAAAAGGGATTTAACAGACCTTGTTTAATGACCCCATAAAACTCAGAATTACTTTGGGATTCACAGGATATCCATCTTCACCCAACTCTTTCTGTTTCTCTCTCCCCAGAGAGTACCAAAATTTCTCGTTTTCATCTTTCTGGTACTTTTCAATACACAAATATTGTCATCAGCTAAAATGAAAGACTAGTAGGACATCCTAGGAAAGGACATCCTGGTGAATTATCTCTGTCCTTGTGGAAACTCCGAGTGAGCTGCAGTAGTAACAGGAAGGTTTACTTCTGCATGAATTATTAATGCAACAGTACCAAAATACTTACGTGTGTTCATTAATTTTCCACCACCCTCGTTCACAGCCTTTGATATTCTTCTCACTGATGGTGTAGTTATGAAACCTCAGAGCTATACCAAGGCTCTTCTGTGGAGTCTGTCATGAGCAAGAAAGACAGTGCAAGCAAGTCTTTTTCCTTTTGTGGACATAGAACACAAAACTCTATAAACTTGTCTCCACAATTAGAGAGCTTGGCAATGCCACACTCTGGGAGCTCTGAGCCAGCTCAGCAGACAGCACTTGAGACACCTGCCAGCTATTCAGTCTTGAGTAAAACCAAAGGCTGGCACAGCCCCACCACAGCTGCAGCCTCTCTCCCTCTCTAGCCAATAGCCTTTTCACCTTCAGAAAGCTGTCCAAAGAAAGCAGCATTTGTATCAAGATCAAAGTACTCAAACACATCCAAATTTACTTGTGTAGGAACACAGAGCTCCAGTGGATTTTTGGAGCTAAGATGCTGCATGGAATACCTGTGCCACCTTTGTAATTCTAGCACTTACTTCTACCATAATACTGTAGTCTTCTGCTAGCACCTGCTCAGCCAAGCATTCTTTAGCATTCTAAAAAACATTTTTAAGCCCAGCAATATGATGACTGTTCATAATTAATTAGTGGCTCCTTTTTTAATAGGAACAGAACCTTTTTGCAATACAAGGCAGCGTTCATTTCAAAACAAGGGGCGGTTCAGGGCAAAAATCTAGAAATGAAAATTTTTCTCCTCTCTTACAGAAAATACAATTTGGGAAATGAGGAAAGTTTCAATATTAAATGACTGAGAAATCAAACTGGTTTGACCAATAAATATTGGGGGTTGCCTATGTTAAGTGTCCAGAAACCTTTTGCTCGGAACTCTGGAGTGAACCAAAGACCTCAAATTTAGCAAAAAGAAAAAGTCACCTTATCATTCTAGAAGAGGAAGAGGCTGTAGGTCTTGGCTAGCTGGACTTGGTTTAGATTGGTGTGATTCAATGTGGGCAACCACTACCTTAACAAGTCTAGAGTAACATAAGCAGAAAGATGGGTAAACAGTGGACACATCACATTCATTGCCATAACCTTTAAAGAGGAAAACACTAAAGGACAAACGGTAAGTCAAAGATCATATTTTAGTAGCCCTAGTAGAGAAACAGTCATGTCAGAGAAGGTATGACAAACTATTTTAAAGTGATGTAAACTTTCAGTAATTTGCTTTCAGGAAAGTACCTGAAAAGATGCAGAAAAAGGATATCAAGTCAAAAAAAGTCTATGGAACTGTGCTGATAGGACAAAGCATCCTGAAGACAAAATAGATTGGGCATATGAGAAGCTATCAGAGAAGTGGTGGTAATAACTAGGTTAGAGCAGACTTTTGTACGTATTTTTCAACCTAATTTCTGAAGGTGGGAGACAAGGAATTAAAAATAGTCAAGTCTTACATTCCCTGCCATAAAGTAGTTCTGCAGGCTAAACATCAAAACCTATCTCAGCTCTTCACCTATACAACAAGACAGCTTAGGAACTATGTTGTCTTCCTTAAGAATAAGTGCACAGAAAAATAAAAAATAAACTGTTACAAAACACATGACCACATCCAGCTATTCAGCTGTGCCATTTCCATAAACTGCTACACCTGTAAGGATACAGGTCACTGAATTTACTTCTGCTTTACTTAAGTCCTATGTGACCAAAAGGAGCGAGAAATTCACATTACCTGAAAGTTCCATGCACAAAGGCATTTTGGGGGATAATAGCTTGGGTAATAGGGACTTGTGATTCTCCCTTCATAGCCAATTTTTTCTTTTGTCACTATTGCTTTTCCACATCCTAGGGAGAAAAAAAAAAAAAAAAAAAAGAGGCAAATCTGCCAAACCTTTCTACTTTCTATACTTTCAGTAAAGCTATTGAGTGGGCTAAAGTGTCCACATTTATCAGAAGTTTTTCACTGCAAAAGAAGGCATGTTAACAATTATATTTATCTGGGTTCAAGCTGTAAAGAGACCCTTCCCAATGATGACAAGGAATTTAAAAATCTAGAGATGCTTGCTGGGCTCTGCAAGACCAGGAAAACATACTGTGAAGTTTTACATCAGTTATTTCACTGGAGGCAGTTCTACAAACAAGCATCTCAATACATCCACACTGCAGTAGTACACAAGGATCTCTAGCCTTAAAATGCAGCCAGTTACAAGAGAAATGGACAATGTACTAAACTAATCAGACTCCTGGAAGCCAAAATTTCCTCTTAGGACTGCTCAATGGATTTACACAATCAATCAAAAAACACACAGAAACCAAAAAAAAAAAAAAGAATCTGAATTTAAACAAACAACCCACACAGCCCTGAATTTGAATTACTTAAAGATGGAAATTTTATCACATGCTTTTATGATGACGTTTTCATGCTTAATTACTGTCAACATGGAAAATACGCAGCATCTCTCTGAGCAGCTTGAATTTCCTTGCATTGAATTGTGTTAGATTTTTCTCCTTGTGCTACTGGCATGATATTCCTTGTACTATTTGTGATTATGATCTAACCACTTCTTAAAGACTAAAGCAACAAAAAACAAGTGATGGACTTGACACACAAACATAGCTGACTCCTTTGTGTTCATGAGGAGGCAGGGACCGAGAGGAAATGCAGACAAAGCTACTGAAGTTTTTATTTGCTGAAAGCAGTTTTTAGTGCTGACCTTCCACCTTTAACACGATCCCGGATTCCCAATCCAGGAGGCCAGAGCTACACCTGAAATAACAGCTCCATCTACTGGCACATGGCAGCGCTCGCCATCCGAATTCAGTCGGGGCTGGTTCCAGCCCTTTTACTTTCGTATTTCAGAGAACAGCTAATCTGCACAGATTAAGTTACTCAAGAGGAAGGGAGACACTCGAAAATGCAGCAAAGATAAAGAAGAGAGACATACATCTATTAAAAAATGGATCTGAAATACAGAAATCATTTATCTATAGTCAGAAACATAATGACCACTTCAGTGTCTTAGACTGAAACAATACAATAAATATTTCCAAACACAGAACAAACCTACTTTCTTGTGTAATGACCTCAAAATAGCCATGGAATTCCTTACGCTCCTTTACTTCTGCTGCCTTAAACATTACCAGCATGAGATTATTTGTGGACACAAGTGACACCAATGAATCAGCTGGTTCACAAGCTCTGAGGGGGAAGAAAGAAGAGTACATACATAAGCAATTGGTTAAAAATCAAAAAAGTCTAACACATCATCTCATTTTATACATAAGTTTTCTAATGGTCCAGGTCTTAATGACTTGAAAATCTAGTAAAATCTCCATGCTCTTAAAACACAAAAGTACCTGTTAAAAGGCCAATTAGAAATCCAATATTGGAAATTACTTGTTACAAAAAAAAAGAAAGAAATTGCAAACATGAAAATGAAGATGAAATGGTTCGCTCTAGGAGAAAATAACTCCCAGCCTTCACTCCACTTAAAAATGAATGAGGCCAATATTAAATAAAGGGTTGTAGAAAGAGAAAGTTTATTTTATCAGACCAACAGATTTATTTTCTTGTTGGGGAGAAGGAAAGGCAAGAAAGTTATTCTTCAAGTCAGAAATTAAGAACCTGAGCCAATCAACTAGTCCCATTAAAAAAATAGTAATTTCTATATGCATTACCTAGCAGACATCTTCACTTCTCTACAGATACTGACATGTAAGTGAACACTATCTGCTACATCAGACAAGTCAACTAGTGATATAGATTAGTAGAGGTCAGCTCTCAAAGAGGACTGAAAAGACAATGCTCTATTTTTGAGGCTTATACACACACTGACAGGCCAGAGAAAAGGATTTCAGGGGTGAAAACACTGAGCTCTTTGTCTAATTCATGGAAGAGCTGTCTTCTCCTGTTGGACTGACAGAGCCCAATGGAATTAGTTACCAGGAATTTCAAACAAGAAGTCCCTAAACAAGTATATTGGATCATTAAAGAGACAGAAGGAAAAGAAAAAATAATAGTTCACATCCTTCAACCCATCACAGCTTCGAATCTAGATTTTAATAACCCTCTAAACAAATAGAGCAGATAAAAAAAGCACTGAACTAGTGAGTGCCAGTAAGTGAAGAATCACAAGACTTAGTTTTGGAACTCCAGTCTTCATATGAACAGCACTAATCTTCATCTAAAAGAAGAGCTCACTTAAGGAGGAAATTTTGACATTCACTTTCAGTTAGCATCTGTTTCCTGATAAAAACCAGAAAATTCCGCCCAGTAACGTGTGAATTTCTCATAGTTCTGTTGCTGGGTGAAGATGCACTCTAGTTGAAGAATAAAGAAAAATGTGAAGAATATTTGACCATTTCTTTCACTAGCAATTTCAACTTTTCCACATTTGTAACAAACTTATACTCACCGATACAGTATCTTATCTTTGATTGGCATCAGAGAGTCATAAATGGTTAGTGAGTCAGTGATGCAGTTATCTGCTTCAATCTGAAGGGACACTATTGAAAGGCGAATAAGATGGCCCACGGATGCAATAAGCTTAAAATAGCAGATGGTTCCCTCTGAGGTAGCTCGCACATCCAAAGGAAAATGCTGGCGTAGACGATCAGCGTACAGATCATACATGCAACTTGTTCCTGTGAAAATGTCACATTTTCAATCCTGGACACACTCACTCAAAGGCTGACATTCACATGGCACTTAAAAAAAAAAATCCTAAACCCTGTGTTAAACTAGAGCAACACAAGAAAGCATATCTAACTCTGTGAGAGATCAGAGAGGGGACGCCTTCCACTCAATCAGGTTGCTCAAAGCCCGTTACGATCCAGCCTTGGACAGTTCCAGGAATGGAGCACCTACAGTTTCTCTGGGCAAAATGTTCCAGAGCCTCGCCACCCACGCAGTAAAAAATTTCTTCCTATCCTAAACCCAAACTTACCCTTTTCCAGCTTAAAGCCATTCCCTCTTGTCCTTGTAAAAATTTCCCTCTCTTGCTTTCTGTGCCATTCACTGTTTCACCTCAGTTACANAAGTTGTGTCATAATTTAGATGAGCTTAACCAGAAAATAATGCTACTTGCATCCAATTTTCCAATTAAGCTGAAACAATTGTAATTTCCAAGTCAAATACAGAGTTTAATGTATTTCAACTCAATATTGCAGCTCACACTCATCCAAAAAGCTT
>WEIV01031036.1:0-18000 GCA_013390005.1 Calyptomena viridis
GCCCTCACTGAAGAAGCCCCCTGTGGGGTGTGAGGCAGGGTGTAATGCCTGGTTGGAAGCCCCTGAGTCACCGCGCGTCCCGAGCCCTTCCGTGAAGGGCCGATTGGTTGCCTGGTGCCCGAATCTGCCCAAAGCCCCTCTGGGTGGCTGTGAGCTAGCCTGGGCTTGTCAGGGTACAGCCATCTGAGGAGGGGCTGCAACAGTCCTCTTGAAGGATGCATGCTGCATGCAGTTTGCTGTGCAGTGATTCTGACATCCCTGGTTCTCCTTCTGCACTAGCCTGGCTGAGCCAGACCTCAGTATGGTCACCACCTGACTACTGCAACCTTTGAAAGGGGTTTTGCTTCTAAACTCCCAAATAATTTTCCTTTCTAGTCGTATTTAGTGCAGACAGAACTTTGCTTACCTTGACATTTGTAAAAGGTGCTATGCAAATGGGATGTAAATAGAAGGGTAAATAATTGTTTGAAAATTTCCTGTTACTTATCCAGTCCTAACAGTCGTGAGCTAATCAGACATAGAAGTTTAGTATGTTGGATAAAAGGCTATATATATTTGCTAAGTGTAAATACCAATGGTGAACAAGAAATATTTAATATCATTAACAGGATTGTAACTATAAGATAAAAGATTAAATAAAGAAGGTATAATTTTCATCTGAGTAGGATCTGTAAATTGCAAGCATCTTCCAGAGAAGATATTTGGTGCATTTTAAATTACACTGGACACAATAATTTTCTCTGATGTACAGTCATGAGTAAGCTTGAAATGGCACAGACATGAACTACATAGATATAGACTGCATAAAAATAAAGAAGAAATTAGATTTCCCCTTGGAAGAGAAAGCCTGTTATCCTCATGGAACTTCCTTAAGATGTTAAGTGAAACTTTGAATCAAGATCGCAAAATTTGCAGGTTGTCTCTGAACTTAAAAAGTAATAATAATAAATTGATGCTGGTTTTGAGCCAATTCTAGCACTCACCCAAAGAGGAGAAGCGGGATTGCAATATACTGAGCAAACACGAGGGATTTTTAGTTACTGCGCAGGTAGGATTTCTATTGCTACAACTGTGAAAGGGAGTACGTAGACACACCTTTTTGCAGATGAGATCACTCCAACACTTTCACTCCCAGCTTGGCAAGAAGAAAGTGTAAGGAACACTATTCCAGCCGCATTAAAAAATAAACCTTGGGATCTAACTTTCTTTGCTCACCTGTGTGTGAATTCATTCATTACCACTAAATTCAAAAGAAAGTGGGGACAGGAGGTAACTTGAAGGGGAGGAGAGCCCAGCACTGAAATTGGAGTTTTTCTTTTCAAAGAAACTTGTTAAGAAAATAAAACTGACTTGAAAACAAAAATTGAAGCTAAGTTCAGTATAACAACATAAAAATAGTAAAACTGGAAAGTATTTCCTTAGCACATTTGCTCTAACACTTATTAAAGATATAAACTAAACCCAAGATAAACAAATCAAAGGTGTGGAAATATGGTTAACCCATGACTCAGTTTAAATTTGAAATGTAAAATAAAACAGTCAGTGTTCACTAATTTGCTTTAGTTCCATAGTCAACTGAAAAAAAAAAAGAAGAGATATCCTTACAATTGTCCTTCTAGAGAACCCAGTGTGTGGCTGGAGAGCTGCAACCAGCCTGGTAACAAGAACACACCTGAAAGAATACACATTCTGAAACAAGAATACACCAAACAGAATGACATAAATGCTCATAGCTTTTTAAGTATGCAAATATGCATGAGCTACAGTATGCTCAGCAGGGTGCCACATGTAGAGAACTGTAAGGAGATTAAGGTAACATTTTCTTCCCCTCTACAGACTTCAAATGGTCAGATGGAGACAGAAATGTTGACAGAAAACTGCTACTACCCATTCTGCCTAAAAGATTGCATGTGGCTAGCAAATAGCTACAGTCTTAAGGTGGGAAGAAAAGATGAGAAACATATGCTACCAATTCCTGAGGAGGATGGGTAGCACTCTGTCACACCATGTCGGAAATAGGGTGCAGGAAAGTTCATTTGAAGCTTTCCTTTGGCAAAGTCTCCACTGTGCCATTGTGGGGAGGATGAAATGGTACAACAGTGACATACATATATTTTTCTTTCTGTGAACTGAATTGGAACGTGTCAGCTCTAGACTCAAATAAACACTCCTGGACTTTGTCCTCTGGATTGCTACAGTATATGCAGATCTACAGAAAACTTAGAGACCTACTAAGCAAAAGACCAGCAGTCAGTTTTTGTATTTATAAGATATTCTGCAGAATGCTGGATTTTTTTTCAGATGGCATAAATTTTGTTACGCCCATGTCCGGCAGGCCTTGCTGTCATAGGTTTATCTTCGACCACAGGTCACTATTGTGAAAATCTAGGTCTGGGATGGACCAAAAAAACGTGATCTAGTTTTCCCAAACCTTCATAATTTCCTGAATCACCAATTTCAGGCTATTCTTTCTCATTTTATCTACCAGAAAAATTGTGGTGCATATATATTTGTGAAGATTGCTACCATTGTCAGGGACATGGTAGAGAAATTGTGAGGCCATTAAAAAAATAGAGACAGAAGCTTGTTGAATAATTAAGATTTGGCTTGAGTCTGCAGATGGCATCTTAAAAGCTGTGCAGAAGTATTTCACTCAGATACACGACATAAATGAACCTAGTTTTTTAGGCTGAGATGACAGAGGAGATGTCACCTAGTTCTCAGTTTTCTATGCTGTAAGTTTTAAAGTGATTTTCAGGTAACATTTTTATAAAGTTTTGTTTATGGCCTACCTTTTATTCATGCGTTTACTTTCTTTCAACACCAAGGAGAAAAAAAACCTCTGCAAACCTGTTTATACAGAATTTCTTTGGAGGCTGAAAGTAGTAATTGACTTACTCCAGAAGTGAAAGCCCCTATCAGGGACATAGTGATCTTCATAGCCAGTAATGCATCCAGTCACATTGTAAAGGAACTACTGTTTTGCAACTCATCCTCTAACCAAATATAAGCATAGTTTTTAACAAGTCAGATTTTCCATTTTTCATGCTTTGTGGGAACAAAATTCTACTGATAAAATGACTATATATAAAAGTGGATTTTCTTGATACCTCTTTGATTTATGATTTTAAGGCTCAGATTTCTCAAAGAACAGAATAATCTATTGAAAATATAATGTTGGATCTCAGTGGATGCATATTTTAGTAGTTCTAATAGAAAAGTTGCCAGTGGAGAACCTAACCTGGTATACATAAACTAATAAAATCTTTGTTGGCTGCTGCACTTCATTGTTTTAATTTTTCTCTTTTGTTTTGAGCTTTCAGGGCTACATCCAAAAAAATAATGTGATCTAAAAATAAGGATTTTCTCATCTAAGCTTAGATAAAGATGGGCCCATCTTCATCCTTCTTTACTTAAGCATTTGGTGTCTGAGACACTAAATTTAGCAATTTGTAGAGAGAAATAAATATTCTAATCCAGAAGACAATATAGCTCATGATGCCCATGACACTTTTAACTACTCAGAGAGAGGAGTCTGCAAGACTAGGATCGTAGATTCTGTGTCTCTGTGAAGAGAAATGTTAAGAAGATTAACTTTTTTAACTTTTGGTTTCTAATAATAATCTAGTGGTTAGAACATTGACATAGAAAAAGACATGTAGGATCAGTAACTTTCTCAGAAGTTTCGATCCACCTCCTTCTGTTGCACTGCATCCTTGCATAGGAGGAGATATCCTCATAGACAAGGAAAATGGGAGTATGAAGCATACTCTCATTCAGTATTTTAGGGCTTTCATCTAGGAAGAAGGAAACCAACACTCTAATCTCTGTTCCTGGCAATATTATCTCACTATACATACAATAGCCATTGGTTAAAAAACTGAAATAATCATGGTAAGATTGTATGTATTCTGTATGTAACAGCATTACTTTTTATTCCTCCATGTATTTTATAAAACAATTAGATGGGCCTTAATAAGATGAGGGTAATCAAACACTGTCTCAGAGGAAAACACTAAGTCTGGATTTAAAGTAGATAAAGAAACCTTCTTGCATCCATATCTGTGTCTATGGGCTCTTTAGGAAATGTGGTTTTTTGGTATATTCCTCTGTTTAGTATTTTCTATTATCTTTTGCAATGGTAGTTTTTTTCAGACCAATCCAAATCCTCCCTGTTCAATGTAGGATGACATTAAGAATAAGTGCCTTGTGGTATTCAATTTTAATTGCCTTATTCTGCTTTTTTTATTCAACTCTGAGAAATAAGAACCTACAAGGTAAGCATTATAGCATTTATCCATAAAAATTTATTTTCTCTATGGCAGCTAGCTCTGAATTTTTGAGATCATGACCTTCTGGGACTTTGTGTCTGGCATTTTGTTCTCTATGTATTTTAAAATGCATATAATTCCATTACCATTTGTCTTTCTCTAAAAGCTTTTCTAATGCTTTTACTCACTTTCTTATCCTGTCTTCATATGACTTCCTTCTGTTTCTTTCCATTTATGTTCAACCGAGTTCAGAAACTACTTTGTTTGCTTAAGGAAAGCTAAATTCAACACTGGAGGTAATGAGTGGAATTGATCTGCCCAAAGGCAGACACCTGCACCTCATATGATCTATCTAATTTCAAAGTGGACATCTAAAATACATGTCAGATGACTCATCTTCTATAAGAGTGTATTTATTTTTCTTTAATTATAAAAGACACACAAATTGCTAAATCAGATATTGTTGTCTATATCACAATTTTCTAAATTATACACTGAAAAAAATCCAAAATGATAAGAAAGAAACAGGACATGGGGAAAGTAAGTAACAAAGTTAGAGATCATATAGAACTAAGAAATTATTTGCCAGATTAATTACATGCCAAGTAAAGGAGGTTTGCAGAATCCATCCACACGTCCATGTTCCCATTCAACATGTCCAAAGACTTTCATTGCCAATAGCTAATTCCTGACACAGTGATCTCATGTCAATATCTAATTCTTTGTTTTGTTCTGTCTCCCTAAAACAGTCTTTGTTTTCATGTGAAACATTCACTAATCCACTTTTATATTACTGTAACCAGTTGAAAACTGTGCAATTAGAAATTATCTGTTTCAAACTCCTTGTGAAAAATGATTAGGGAGCATAATATTTATTTCTCCAAGGACAACCACTCATACCTGTGAGTTTTAAACAGTCAGATAAGGAGCCCTGCTAATTCTGTCTCTATATTTGCATTAGCAAGAACACATATCTATAAATATGATGTTTTTCCAAATGAAATACTTTCCTAATCTGAAGGCCTGCCTCCTCTCAGACCTGCCATAAATAAACTTGGCTCATTTTATAAATAATCCTTTGTATAGTATAACCTAAGCAAAATTTTCGTTTCCAAGTAATTTACTTCAGAATCGTGATGGTCTTGTTTTCATTTGACAATATTAAAATGACCTTCTGCTTTACTGTTTGGTGAATGGGACATTTATAATATTGCAAAGAAGCTGAATTGAACAGAAGAATGAGGCTTGTGTCCAACTGTTAACCTAAGCACTAGAGGTATACTTCCCTTCTCAATGGTTTCTCGATGGGGCAGTAGCAGCCAGTGGAGCAGTAACAAACATCTGGACAGCAATGACATCTTGAACCACTGCACTTCTTTGCTCAGTGAACATAAGAGAAATATTTACACCTAAAATAAATACACTTTTAGGGCAAAACAACTAACAATAACTTCAGAACAGGATGCAAAAAATCATGGAGATGAGATGAAAAGATGTTTTATCACTACTTTCTCAATGCAGAGAGAAGAACTTCAGGTTGAGTATTAACGAAATGTTTGCCTTCAGGCAGTAAGTTTTATGTTACTTCTCTTACCTAGTACTTGCTCCCAGCTATACCATACACTTTATACTGCGTTTTGAGATAACATGAGGTAGTCTTCATGTATAGACCTGACATAATCATGACATGTTTCTAACCCGTGTCTTACAAAAAGACAGAGTCCTGGAACAGTGCTTTCTTTTGCTTAAGTTGGTGCTAAGCATAATATATACATATGCCAAATATTCAATAAACGGAATTTTTTTGAATCTTTCCATGGTTCAGTTCATACAGAAATGTATGAATTGATGAAGAATGAATGTCATTGCTTGTGCTCTAACGCATTTTAATTGATTTTATTTCCATAACCTTGGATCATTACTTTGTAACTGTTTTCTTTTACTCATAACAAAATTAGTACAGACTTTTCCTCAAACATACATAGTATTAATTGATATTTTAATTAGCTGAACTCTCTCTCTAAGCTTCAAAGGGAGTGACATGTTATAACTTGCTCTCTTTTTTATTTAGGGAGTTATGCAGATATTTGCATTTAGAAAGACTGTACAGTGAGTATATGACTGGGAAGCTACTATTGACACATGGTCACCACCGAACAGCAAATACTTTTTTTCTTTCTCTACATTGTCAGCTAACTATGTAATTTTGATTTCTTCAATACTCTCTTAGACATGTTCCCTACATTTTACTTTTATATTCTGGAAATAATTATTATTTCTAGCAATCATTCTGATTTATTACTCTGTTCACTCACACATACTGTGCATTTAACATTTGTGTTGATATTTAGGCTTTCAGTCATCAAAAATAGTCAAAAAAGTTCTGCCTCTGATAGTATAAAACCATCATTTGACAATATTCTGTTTTTAATGAAAATATGACTTACGCAGTTTCCATCCCACTGCCTTCCATCTGCTGACCTGATCAGTGTTGTTATTTTTCCTCCCTCCCTCCCTCCTGGTTATTTTGACACAGATTATTGTGGACTATGCAGTAAATGCAGTAATTTAAAAGTAAACTTTTCCTGACCTCCAAAATAGAAAAAAGTCTTTCTTTAACCTAGGTCATTTCATGGATTTTATTTGCCACTTAACTCTTCAAACAGTTGCAGTGGTAAAACAGAATAGTGAAGTTATTGAATGGAGCCCACCAGAAGCAGGAAGGAGGCATGAAACCCATCAACTGGTCTCATTTATTTGAATGCCAGTATCGTGGAACTATGATCTCAGTCTAATTCCTGAGATAAATGGAATTATTGCTGCTTGCAATGAAGTATATTAAGCTTTATAATTCTGATTTTCATTGTCATACTTTGTCTTTCCTTTAAACCCATCACATCATTCCTAAAGCAGATAG
Source organism: Calyptomena viridis (assembly GCA_013390005.1). Lineage (NCBI taxonomy): Eukaryota > Metazoa > Chordata > Aves > Passeriformes > Eurylaimidae > Calyptomena > Calyptomena viridis. The sequence goes on from WEIV01031036.1 coordinate 7,189, forward strand.
ACCAAAAGCAAGGAACCAAGTCATTAGATAAGTGGCATGGGAAGTGAGAGACCAAATTTAATTTTTCTGTCTCTCACAAATGTCCCACTCCTTTTGAGATAAGCTGAAATTGGCTCCTTAATTTTGAAACAGTTCCCTGGCAGTGGGTGAGGTGCATTTAGGGTGGTGCTAACTGGATATACTGGCAGGGCAATGCTGAAAGGATAATTTCTTCAGTCTTCCTACCTTGATGGGTAAGATTCCTGAAGCTTTAGCTTCATACACTTAGACTTGCATAAGAGAAGAAGCTGAAACAGCCAGCTGGTGAAGAAGGTGGAATAGGACCACAGCCTTTGGCAACAACTTAATATCAAATTGGTTTTCCATTAACTTTAAAACGTGCTTTCAATTATTCATTTACAAAATGGGAATAATAGCAGTTTGCTTTCTGTGTTGTATTAAAATTCATTATGTGTTTACCAGTTACAGGAGCCTGACAGTATCTGAAATATATTTTACTGCTGTCACTAATAAAGAAATGGAATTATGATTGTCTAAAATTTTGTAATCTGTGGCACAACTTCTAATTTATTCAAACAACAAATTAGAGCCTTCTAGTCTGACCTCTCCTGCTGAGTTGGTTGAAATTTTATCAGCTTATCGAATTACAATTCCATAGAGGGACATCAAAGTATCAGTCCTAGAGAATTTAAGACACTTTTCTAAGTGGTAGTGAGACAGTTCAGAGTCAAGAATAGACTGATAGTTTAAAATTTAACTTCATGTCTGTCTCTTTCCAGTGGTATTGTTTGAAAATATATCTATAACCCCTAATAATTTGGTTATTTAAATTAATCTGTGATAGCTGAAGTTCATATTGCAATTTGTGTGGAGAGGGACATAGGTAAGTTTGCAGCACTGGTGTCTCAGAAGAGACTGTGACAGCAAGGATATATGAGCTGAATCTTGCTTCCTCTTACCTCAAGAACCTATTCTTCAGACCAACTTCTTGGCCTGCCCTTGCTTCATTCTTCTATCCAGGCTGAGAAGATGTACTTGTTTACTCTGAGTGAGTCATGTGCTGGTGACTATATAGTCTTGGTCAATTGTGCCTTTGAAAACATGATGCAGAGAGTCAATGTATAAAATCAGATTCCATGGTGATAGAATTCATACAATTCTAGATCTCTTCACATTACTGCATTCTTTTGTCTCTTATTTTTCTAATTCACACTAAAAAGTCACCAATTTTCTGCAAAATAATATTGATGATGAGAGAGTTTCAAGATTTACTTTAAAGCAAGTACATATAAATATGAACTCCTAAAAGTCAATTTTTCCTTCAATTTATCCTTACAAGTATATGTTTTCTCTCTAGTTTTTGTTTTTGTTTCATCATTTAGTTACATTAAAAATTGTTTTGGCCAAATGCCTTCTGTAGATACATCAGAGTCCTTAAGAGAAATGCCTGGAAAATAAGTTCCATGTACATTTTAGGAAATCTTGCTAACAGCTGTGTTTTTTCATTAGAAATGGTTTCAAAGGCCACATAAAAACTCAAAGCCAAATGTGGCAAAGCTTAAGTGAAAAAACATGTGTGCAATATTAAGCCAAGTAAAGGGAACAGTTACTGAGAGAAATCCAGAACTTCCATTGCAGTGCTTTTCAGAAAACAAATTAAGAAGTATAGGTCAAATCTTCATTTGGTGTAAATGTGTGCAACTCTGCTGAAATCAATGAAACTTCCTTCAAATAGTCGAACTCAGAATCTGGCCAACTTTCAGATTTCCAAATGCATATCAAATTGTTGCAAGTACCTTAAAATGAACTGACAATGAAATGAAATATTAATTTCCTATTTTTCACTACTAGAAATTAAATGCTTAACTGTATACTGAGAACTCTAATTCTGTTTTCTGTATTTATTTTGAATCTTTCTGCTTGGAACTCTGCAGCTGAAGAACTGGGATTGGGTTGACATCATCAGAGACAGCACTTGGATTTTTTCAGAGAGATAAAAAGAATTGCACAAATTATAAGTGATTTCCTGAAAAGAGGGTAAGAGAGAATGTAAATCAATTTGTAATTTGGCCTCAAGTTGCAGAAAGACAGATTTTTAAAGCATCGCCTCATTTCTCACACCCTCATTTTCAAGCACAAATAAAGTCTCTGTTTAAAAACCTTCTCTTTGATTCATTTATGTGAGCAAAGCCAAAATTACTTTATAAGAAGGAAGGATTCTCTTCTCAGTTACAATCCAGGAGGCAGGATATAAACTAAACATGCTAGAACAAAGTAACTCTACTGTTGTATGCCTGCCAGTGGTAGACAAAGTACAACAACCAAGTCCGTTGTCTTTGCATAGCAGCTTCTCTTCTAACTTTTTCATTTTTGTTATTCAGACTTTATTGGATCAGTCAGACTCACCCTGGGACATTAATTAGAACTGGTTCAATATAATAAAACTTCTGCAAACCTGTCTTAAAGGTTATTTTTTAGAATTTTTTTCCTAACTGAAAAATTAACAACTTTTATAGTAGGAAAAGAAAAAAACAAACCCAAAGATTTTTATTTCATAACACTATTCAGAAAATATGCTCCCTCTCACCTTGAATTTTTTTCCCCTGTCTTCTAATGCCTCATATTCCTGTCTCTAGTACTCTGTTTTCATTGTCTGTCTTTCTAGTCTTTCTACAGCGTTACCTTCCCCTGGAAAATGTTGGGGTTTTCACATCACTCATTTCATCTGCCAAACTAATCAGCAGTTAACCTAATGTGCATCCTGAATTGCACTAAGCTTTTAGCTTAACCTTTGCAACTCTAAACCCTGGGAAATTTGCCTTTCCAACTATATTTTGATTCAGATTCAACCCGGATGATTGAGGGGAGAAGAAAAAAATTTAACATGGAAATTGGGATCATAGAGTCATTAAGGTTGGAAAAGACCTCTAAGGTTAAAAATTCCAACTATATTTAGTAATTTCACCTCCTTGGCAACCCACCAACAGGGCTGTGAATCCGTTGTGCCACTAGAAGCTTTCCTGGTAGGCAGTGCAGGAGCCTTAATGTCCAGGAAACTGAAGACCAAGAGAATCTGGAAGCCAGACTCAATGGGATTTCTTTGTCTGTGTGCCTGGTAGGCTTCTCAGGAGATGGGAGTTTCTGGCAGGGTTGCCTTGGGTAGGCTGACAGAAAGCTGAGCAAATTTCCATGTGAAATGCACCTGGTGGTAATCAGAGTTGATTTGCTGCAATTCAATATCTTGGATATTTTCTGAGGGAAAAAATTGAGATGCATGTCCGCCTTCTCCCCAGGATGTTGGCTCTGCATTGCAGCATTTTGGCAGCTCTGTGGGAAGGTGCATGTGCAAGTGCAGGTTTCAGAGGCCAGCAGAACTCTTGCCATAGTTCACCCCAGTACTGTAAGCGTGGGAACGTCACCTTGTCTCCTGTTCGGTTTCTTCCTCACTGACAGAAGAGTCAGCAGGGAAGAAAGACTCATCAGAAGCTATTTCAGGGTGTCTCATGGCAATCAAGTCACAAGGAAGAAGGAAAATAGGAGAGAAAATTAGAGCTCTGGAGGGCTCAGTTCATCATGACAGGATCCAGAGAAGGCAACCAAAAATGGATATCATAATACAAAGTAAGGGTTGTCCTGCACTTTTCCTGAGAAGGATTTCTCTAGAGCTGCCTGACCCGAACAAAGTATCTCATGTCTATTACAGACATGTCACTTAAGGAAGTTCTCAGCACCTGGAAGCTGCAGAAGTCAGGGTAACAAGGTAGCCTCCTGCCTGCCTGGGGACATTCGCTGGCGCTTCTTCTTGTTGTTTTCTTGCGTTTTTCCCTAGAAGCTGATTGCAATGTAGGGCTAAATCAGCTAAAGGAGAGATATGGAGCTGCATGTAGGAATAAAAGGTAGAAAAGAAATCCTCTCTTTTTCCTCTTCCTACCATGGCTTTGTAACAAGCTAAAAAACAAGGCTCTTGCAGGCATTCTCAGGATTGTTTTTTACTACACTCTGAAGGTGGTCCTCAGATACATAATCAATATATAATATATAATCATCAATAGATGCACTGAATAACAAATTGGAGTCTTCAATTAGACCAGACATCAAACAAATGCAAATGCCTGCCTTGATCTCCTTGATCTCTTGAAGACAAGAGTAGCTCAAAATTATGCAACATCTATACTCAGATAATATAATATATTGAATATAATATATTGAAGTAATTTTTCCAAAGCAATTCCTTCCTTCACACAGTTTAGGCTTCAGTTTCTTAATGTTATCTAATGAACGGACATTTTGTTAAAAAATTGCAATCTACTTTTGCAATCTCTGCAGTAGTTTGAAATACTCCTAGGACTATTAAAATTATTTGTGAATTTCTAATGACAAAAAACTACTGGAGAAGTGTCTGAGATCTGGCTCAAAGAATTCTTGCCAGGAGAGAATTTGTCTCACTGCATTACGATTAACGCATTTATTTCTTCTTTATAGAGTTCCCTTGAAAACAACATGGTTTGCTAGGTGTTGTATATCTCTGAAGCTACAGTAACACAAATAATTTTATTATTTTCTATCAACTATATCACTAAAATTCATCTTTATTCATGCTCCTTGAGGATTTTGAAACAAGGAACAATTAGAAGTCCTAATCACATATTTTTAGACAGTATTACATTCTTCCCAGGGCAAGTCATCAAGCATCATAGTGAGAAGATTCTGAGGCTTTAATTAGATTACATAGTAAACTGATGTAAAAGCCATCAAGTCTAATTGAAGTTTCATCTACTGTGACAGACAGAACACAAAAACATACTCCAAAATATTTATTTCTAGAAGCTTTTATCTGATCATTTTCAGATTTGTAGTAAGGCAGAGGCTTATATTCACAGTGATTTAAAGTCTGCTTACATAGTCAGGAAATGTACTTACAAAAGCTAGAAATCACCAGGTGAGGCATTTCAGTACCTTTCCAATATTTCAGCCATTCTGAGAACACATCAGCCAGAACCACAGGAGTTAATGAGACACCTCTCTTTTCCAGAGTTCAGTGTTGATCATGGCATGCGTTGAGATTTTGCTCAGGGTGCCAGGATTTAGCAGCCCATCCTCTGTGCTGGCATAATTCTGTTATTGATTTCTGCCATGCTGCACTATGGTGAGCTAATTTCATGTTGCATTTCAAGGACAATGAGGCAGGCAGGGACACTATAGCATAGAAGGGACACAAACTGAGAGAACACGTTTAATTTACTGCACACCGTAATACACCATCTGCAATCGGGCTCTTTCTGATGGCCACTTCTCTGATGGTATCCCCAAACTGAAAACAGCTGAATAATCAAAGAGCACTTGGGAGTGGGTAGGAGAAGCTTAACGTGTGTTGTTAGATGACAAGACCCTTACTACTTCTAGCTCTGCTCAAAAACCTGAGTTTCAGCTAAGTTAAGCAGAATATTCAAGTGGCCATTTTTTTATTACAAAGAAAAGGGGGCGATGATCCCCCACAAGCACATCCTGGCCAGGGCTCTAAAATTTTTGTTCTTTCACAAAATCATAAGCTTTTGGTGATGTACATGCATTATGTTCACAATACTGGGATTTAGGGCAGGGCTGAATTCACGATGATGGGGGAAGTGTGTCCAGGAAGCTGACTGGCTGAATTCTGGCTTAGGCAACTATTTCAACATTACTGCAGTTTGAACATTGGATTGGAGACGTGATAGAGCTTGTTCATTTTTATTTTTCATTGCACATAGCAGCCAAACTGAAATGTAAGAAATGGAACTATAATAAAGATAACCTGGTTAGTATCTCTTAGGGAAATGAAACATATTGTTGTGAAGCAGTTGCAATTAGGGCTGATAGGTGTTAAACAGCACAGAGGTCACTCTCCCTGCTTCTATCCCCTTTATCGCTGCTTTGCTATCTTCTATGGCAAGAAAGATACCTCAGAGTTTTAATGTGAATCCAGAGTTTTCTTTAACCAGTTACAAGAACACCTGGTATCAAACCCAAAACTCTTTCTTCTGCAAAACTGGAAGATGTACAAAAGAGAGTTCTATCTCTTCATGAAATTAAATGCTGTCATGAGATTTTTATTTTAATATTGCTGATGCAGAGACTCTTCTTTAATAATAAAGCGTACACAAATAGCAAGCTAGGGTGGCACTAAATGGCATAATATCTAAAGCATATTGCACACCTACAACAGTAAACTTTTAGAAGTTTTTGGCTTTGTGTGAAAAAAATGAATTGATGAAACATCTCTGAGTACATTTATAACCTACTTCAGTCTGTAGAGTCAAATGTACAGTCTGTAGAGACTTGTGGAATCTGACAACAGACAGAATGAGGATCAGCAACTGAAAAAATGCTATTAGTAATTAATGAAATAAAAGTATAAAAACCTGTTAGAGTTTGCCAGACTATACAGCAGAGGCAGAACAGATTTTGTTATACAGTTCCATTACCAAAGACCTAAATCATAGGAATAGTGAACAAAACAAAGAAGACTACAAAGTGAGGCAACATGTAAGACTACAGAAGCTATGTAAGACTGCAGAAGGTATGTAAGAAAGCACATACTAAGTATGTCCAGACTTTGGACAGAGATGAAGAAACATACAAACTAACTAATTTGCAAAACAAGTGAAACTATTTGTAAGAATACCTGGAAGATATATTATTAGCAGGGATACAAACTGGAAAATAATTGAAATCTTGACTACTTGTGAGATGAGTATTGGCACTCCAGTTATAACAATGGCTGAGGATAAAGGATATGTCTGCTCCTCTCCACTAACTATAAATGGATTCTAAAGGACCAGTTCAGATGCAAATGCCTGAAGTGGAGATATAATGAGTTAAGCTATATGTTTTTCCGGTGAGTCATTAAAAGAGATGTCATGTATAAATGTGAGGAGCTCATGAAAACAAAAAAAAAAAATTAGAATTTAGAACAAAATAATTAAGATATAACAAGGAAAAGAAAAATTTCCTGAAAAATTAAATGTTCTCTGCAAATAGTTACAAGCTAAAAACATTAGTATTGCTAAAAAATGTGAATGAAATGGCATAAAAATTACTAGTCCTGTATTACGCAGGACTCTAGAGTACTAGAGTAACCAAAGTCTGCAACCATCTCTCCTCAGACAAGCCAAGGAAGCCAGACTAGGGACTGATAGAGAGCTGACATGCAGTATAAGAGATGGCTTATTTTTTTTCTCTCTGGAAAGGGAAGATGTAAGGCTAGCCACAGAAGCAGTGAGAGAATAGATTTTATTGATCTAAACTGGTGGTGCTAACAGCCAGACTAAGGGATGTGTAGAAAACCTTTCTTCCCTCACAAGTAGCCTCATTTTTTATCTGTTTATTTTCACTTTAATGCTGTGATGCCTTATTTTAAAAATTTGTCTCAGAGTTTTCCCAAGTGGCCTCAAAGTCATATCTGCTCTAATCTAAATAGGGTTAGGTCTAGGGCCAAGTAATAGCCCCAAACCATTCTTACAGCCACATGGTTAATATAAACTTTGGCACAGTTTTAGCGTGACCAATTTTTGAGCACAGCTTGAGGTTTAAGAACAATGGGAACCATTTGGATGTCTACAGCTTCTCAAGGGAAAGGTAAGATATTGAGGCTGTATGGCAACAGCTCTGTCAAGGAGTTGTCATTAGGGCAGGATAATTTGCTTCAGCTTGTTTGATTTACTAGCACAGACATGTGCCATTCCCCACACACTGCTCAAAGATATGGGCTTGTGCCTGTGTACCTGAAGCTGTCACATAAAGGAAACACCTGCATTTAATGGTGCCATTATTCCTTGCAGAAAAGAGTGGCACATGAATGTCATTACGAAGTTACCACACTTGTGTGGAACAAGAAGCTTGAGATGATACACCATATATAGTTAATAACCTGTTAATGACTTTGAGATGCAAGCTGAAGTGCAAAGAATCTGTGCATGTGTGTGCAAAAAGTGAAAGGAAAAAGCAGAGGATTACTGAAGCAGTCCCTAGTCTAATCCTGGGTCCAGCTGGGTTCTGCCAGCTTCCCCAGGCCAGGGTCGCTCCACAGGGCGAAGGGCAAACAGACAGCAAGCGGGACTGCTTTCCATGCACAGTTTGAGTTTATTCTCTTCTATGGCTCAGAGAGCCTAGGAGATGCGAAACCCAAGGGGTCCAGGAAATCAGTCCAACCACTTCCTCCTGGCTCAGGGTTTTATAGGGAGGGGTGGGTTAGGGAACAGAGCCAATGGGAACGGGACAGGGGAAGTTGGGGGTGGCCAGGTGAGGGGTCCCCCCTCCAGGTCCAGGACCAGGTGTTGGGGGGGTTGGAAACTCCTAGAATGTTCCAGGAGTGGAAGGGTAGACAGCCCACACAAGGGGGGGTTAACAGAACCATACAGAACACATAAACATATGGTAAACATGAATTATACACTGCTACAGATTATAACTCAGAACTTTGCAGAGCTCACATAAAATCATCCGGCATGTCTATCTCCTCAAAAGCATGTCCTGGAAAAAATACAAAAAGCCCCTCTTTATTTCTTTCCCTCTCCTAGGCCTTAAGACTCCAGCATTATTTACTATTGCTCATCGTGGGATATTCTTCCTCCTCTTTTTTCTCATTAGAAGTTTCTCTATGTCTTCTGTTTTGTACCTGTTCTTCTCTTGCTTCTGACAATTTTTGGCTCTCAATTAAAGCAATTAATTTCCATATTTTATGAAAAACGGGAGGATGCGCAAGTCCTGCTGTTTCCCAGTGGTAGAAGAGATCATATCTTTCTTATAGACTTTGCCAGTTTTACTATTCTTTACTTTCCATGGGTGACCCATCTCTCCTGGAAAGAACAACTTAAATTGAGAAGGTGTAGCTTTTAATAACCTACTTCTCTGTTTAGTTACATTTAATACTGTATCAATATGTTCATATTAACTATAAATGCTTCAAGACAGGATTTTGACTGATATTAGACCTATTGCAAAATCTCATCTAAATATTTTTAACTGGTGAATTAGATTATTTGGAGTGAGTAATGATACAAATCTGTTATTTTTCTTTTTTTACTTCAATTTTGTCAGTACCCTGCATTGGTTTTTTTGGGGTTTTTTTTTTGTTCATTATTTTAATTGAATTAAATAATGACAGTAACCATTGTGTCCTGTTGTGTCAGCCCCATCATTTATATGCCATAAAGGGGTACAAGTGTAAAGGGAACCTACAAATTTCATAGTGCAACATTTTCATTTTAACCAAAGTTTAGCAAAAAGAAGTGCTGAGGTCACCCTTACCATCGAGAGAAGTAGTTTTCCAAGAATTTTCTTACCCATTTCCTCAGTAGTCTGTGTGGCAGAGTCATTTCACACTGCAGATGTATATTCTGAGCCGTTTACTGCCAAGTTACTGATGATACATTGGATTTATCTGCAAGATTTTCATTAGAATTCAACTTGCAAACCCTTGCCATTTGGGAAGCACAAACACTGCTTAGGCTTACAGTTCGTTTGTGGCACAGAAGTTTGCAAGCAAACTCTTATTCCATCTGTAAACAAATACCCTTTCCAACTACTTCTGATGTGGGTGGATACATACATCCCCAGGACTCAAAAGCATTCAGTGTTTCTTATTAGCATTCTCATAAATTTCATTAATACATTACAGAATCAGGTTGGACAAACATTAGAATTCTTTATGCTTCTATTACAATTAGATTTATGAGATTATGAGTTTGGTTGACACACAGCTGCTTTAAAAAGTCTAGTAAGAAATTTTCATTAGTACAACATGGTCTTCCATTGAGTATTAACATGAAAAAATCACATTTAGACAAATTAGACTGATTGGAGATATCACAAAATGTAGTCACTAATAAGAGAACTTTCTAATGGGTTGTGTTGGGGTCTGTAACTGGTTTGAACGTAATGAATATCCTTGTTAAAGTTCTGTAGAAAGTATCAAAATGTCCCTTGTAAATTATGTGAAGACAGTTTTTTTTCCACCAACAGTTAGAAACTCACATGGACAGGTGAGTTTCATAGAGAAATTGGCATCATCAAGTGATGTGCAGTTATGTGAAAAGCACAGAGTACTACAATTGAGCAAGGTAAACCCCCCTAAAGTCTAATGCTGAAGGCTGATGTTGAGTTCATACAAGGAATAGGGAATGCACACTTAATGACAGAGTAATTTAATGATAACTCGACATTTTTCGATCAATGCTAGATATATTTAGCATCTCTTTCAGCACATGCACCAAATCAATAGGAAACTGGTATTCGATTCAGAAATTTTGGGGTCAGCTTCAATAATCTGTGGTTTGTATGACACAGAAGGAAGGCCAAGCTCCTCTTCGATTAAAAGTCTAGAAACCTAGAGAACAAGTAGAATGACGAATATGAACAGGAGAAATAAGTGATCCCTCCCTCTCAACCCTATTCATTGCTGTTGCTTCCTCACATACAGCACTGAATCTTTACCAATCCTAATATATGAGCTGATTCAATTCAGTAATAGCAAGTAAACTAAAGAAAAAAGTCAGTACGCACAAAACATATTAGAGGATGATACTTTCTTGTTCTTTATGTATTATGAAATTGCATCACTAATCACATGTACTTCAATGAAATTAAAACTGTTTTCTGAAGACAAAGGCATACAAGGAACTATTATTGCTCACCCCTTCTCCTATTACCATGTGAGGTGGTTTTTAGTGGCCAGGTTTTTTGTTATCAGGGAGGCCTATGGGGAAGGCTTCTTTGAGAAGCTGCTGGAAGTTTCTCCATTTCCAGCAGAGCCAATGTCAGTCAGCTCCAGGCTGG
>WEIV01031036.1:22346-56764 GCA_013390005.1 Calyptomena viridis
AGCTCTAAAGAGGAGAGACGTTTGGTGCTCTGGTGCCCAGACATCTGCCCTGAGGCCCTCAAAGGTGGCTGCAAGCTAGCCTGGGCTCAAGCAGGGTCTGAGGAGAAGCCATCAGAGAAGGCACAGTAGCACACAAAGGTCATCTTTTGTCCTCTTCATCGAGCAGCTAGTCTGCCGGTCCTCCTCCAGGGACACCAGCTAGGGTCAGGCGAACTGCCCCCACTGAAGAAGCTCCTTGCGGGGTGTGAGGCAGGACGTACCGCCTGGTTGGAAGCCCCTGAGTCGCTGGGCGTCCCAAGTCCTTCCGTGAAGGGCTGATTGGTCGCCTGGTGCCTGAATCTGCCCAAAGCCCCTCCGGGTGGCTGTGAGCTCCTGGGCTTGCCGGGGTACAGCCATCTGAGGAGGAGCACCGTGACACTTACTCAGTTCTTTATCCGAGTCCATGTTGTGAATCAGCATGGCAGCACTGACCCTTTTCCACACACAAAATGTCTTGAGAAAGGAAGACTGACAAAAATGCCCCTAAGGAAATTGCTGGTTTTAAAAAAGTCTGCATTCAGTCTGCAGCGACTCTGATCAATAGTTTGTGATTGAGGAGCTTGACTTAATTTCTGGATGAGATTCCTCAGAAATTTAGTGACAGTGACCGTGAGCAGCTCAATGAAGACAACTTAGAGATTTTAGATCTTTTATGTGGCTTTATAAATCTATCTTTGTTATTTATGACAATGTGTTAACTTAAAGAGTACTTGGCGATGCTTTATTTTACTTTATTTTTTTTTTTTTTATGTTAAAAAACTCTACTCCGCATGTATCTTAACATCCTGGACATGGCACAGCATGTGGTTCTGTTCCTGCAGGACCTTGCTCTGTGACCTTGTATTTTGACTTGTACACAGCTCACTGCTCTTAGTTGGCTGCATATTTTCTGGTCTAAGCTAGCCAACTAGACATTCTTTAAAAGCAATGAAAAGAGCAGGTACCTCCATAAGGTGAAATATTCCACCTGTGTTGCAGATCCATTCTAGAATGAATGAACTCACTTTTTGACAGATACCAACCCTCCTCTCTGATAATAGAGTATTCAGGTAACTATGCCAGAGAAGACACCTAATTCTTACATAGCTAAAGGACATGAATTCTACCTTTACTCCTCTTTGTTTCATGAGAATGTGGATTTTACCTGCCCCATGTATTTATATGCTTCTTAAGGTTGTTCTTGCTATGCTGCAGTTTTTATCTCTGCGGGGATCTCTTTGTGGTCATTGTGATTCAAACAATACTGATATTGATTTTTATATCCTGGGCAAAATAACATCTCACCTTTTACAATTTGAAATGTGCTTCTTCCTCCTGAAAGCATCATAGTGTTTATTTCTTTAACATCAAATGATGTTGCTTACCTGGCACTGTCAGGAAGTGGCTATGATTTCAATAACATCACTTGTAACGGGTATTGTATGGATGGGGAAGGAGTTCCTCGAGGCAGTGGCAATTGCCTCACTATACAGCCCCTCAAAATATACATCATATAGCAGGATGGTGGTAATGAGAGTTTGAAACCCACCTACATCCCCAAAATGCATTCTATGCAATTCAACATACAGGACTAAAGTAAAAGTTAATTAGATTTTGCTTGATGGTTTTATTGCTATCTTGAGACTGCAGAGCACCTTTAAACAATGGCTATGTTCCAGTTGTACTATACATAGATACAGTACTTTGAGTGCTGTAAAATGAATATAATAATGAAATGCAAGCTGTTAGCACCACTTACTGCAGGGATTTTGATATTCAATTTCCAAAGCCTCTTTTAAGGAATGCCTGATATTTGTGACAAATTAGGTATTGTTTTCCCAAAGTATTATTTCCCATGTTTCATCACTTTATTGGTGAGCAGAAGAAAGCACTGTTATTTTATTAGTTAGAAAAGAATCTTAGATCATGTTTAAAGAAAACAACATCAGCTGATGTTTTTTGACCTGTATTGGCTCAAGTGAGTATTTCTCAGCCATCTTCCTCACTGCTACTTTGGAAGAGCAGCACTGTACAGAAAAAGGAGCTGCACCCGAATCACTGCACATTGCAGCCTTATGTATTTAATGAAAAACTTACCTTCTCACCTGTGAACTGTGGCAGGTCAGAACTTGGTACCTAAACTGCTTCAAACTTAGTTGGCATATAAGAAGCAATGAGAAGAGGAGGGAAGGATAGGTATTTGTTTTATCCTGGTTTAGCCATTCACCCAGTATCCCAGCTTTCAGAATAGGATTTGGTTAGGCCAGATATGATAATGAAGGTTAGCTCTAATTTAGGATGTCATTATTGTGTCACTTTATAAGCTCCTGGAATCTAGCCTGGAGCCTCCTCTGTTAAAATTAACTGTTAAGCAGTCAGTTATTTCTCAATAATAGAATTAAATTCAGTAACCAAGGAGAAAACTGCCCCAGCAATACATAAACAAATAAAAAGAATCAGTTTTCCTTAGGATTAATAAGCTGAATTTGTTCAGCGAAGAAAGGACCAGCAATCCACGGGAGTCAGTACATCAGGTGGAACAGGTTGGCACAGGAGGGACGTGAGCATAGACGAAAGGAGGATGAACAAAGTTTGTCCAGACAAACTTTCAGATGTGGTCAGCCACCTCCTGTAGCTACATCTTCAAAATGTTTAATCCTGGTGGGTACTTTGGGTTCCAGATGCTGTAAGAGTTTTTTAAAATGAAATAGTCTTTTAATGTTTCATTTGAAAAGAGTATCTGCTATTGATACTCTGACTGACTAAGCCAGAAGAGCCATGTTGATATTTCCTCGCCCCTCAGATATTAGATATCCCACTTCCTGGCACTTGCAAGTTAAAACAAAGTTTGTAATGTTGTAACAGAAAGAAACTCAAGAATATTTTCATGCAACAATGCAAAAATAAAACACTTAAGTACGTCAAATGTCTTTGTGATTTTCTTAGGCTTCATTTAAACAATTGGTGTTTCTATTTTTTCCCCCAATAAATAATGCAACATTTAATATTCTGCAGAATATACAAGGAAGTAAAATATTTATCACATTGTACTTTCTTACTGTGCTTTTATTAAGTTTAATAACGGTACATTAAAGTAATTGTCTTTTGCCTGCTAAGGGTGGAGGTTTGTTTTCCAAATGTACATATTTGCCAAGATGTGTACATTAGCACAATAGCATCTTTTTGCTCAGAAAAAATTTATACTGAGCAAATATGACTGCAAATCTGTAAGAAACATAACTGATACATGGATTTTTTTTCTGGCAAAGCATTTCCTTCTCGATTAATAATAAAAGATGATGTTTATATCCTGTTTTTCATTCTAATTAAAAAAATACATTAAAAATAATAAAATGTGACACATTTATTGAGATTTATAGTTAAATAAGCGATCCTAAGTTTAGTTTCCTAGTTAAAGCTACAAGAGGGTATAGATAGTAGTTATAATTAGTTACTTGAAAAGGAATCATTACTAATTCAACTTCTATACCATTTTTCAGCCATACTATGACCGAGTTCTTCAATTGTTTTGAAAAGATATGTGTAGTCAATGATAATGTCAAAAACTTGACATGGTTTTTTTAGCATCATCTTCCCAGTGGGTGATTTCCTTATGGGAAATCACCCATTAGCAGTGCATGGTGCTCCCCTGCATCATCTGTCAAGGGAATGACAAAGATGGGAGTAGGTATTTTATTTCCAAAATTGAGTTGTTTTGATTAGTTTTCCTATCTCAGCCCAGTTGAATTTTGCACAGCAAATCAAACCCCTTTTGGGATGCCATGAGTAGAGTTTGACATCAGTATAACTGTAAGCCTTTGCCTGCCAGTGCTTCGCTGCACCCAGACGTTCCCATTAGAACACTTCATAGACTTAGTGAAGACCAAAAGAAAATTTACAACTGACAGATCAGATATGTCAGGGGAATATGGGAAATGATTACAAAGCTGGCATTTAAAGTGATGCAGGAAGTCATGTCCATGACTTACAGTGATAGATGGCTTAATGATAGAGATGGAGTCCAGAGGTAGAATCCATCAATTAACACTGGAAAACTCCTCTCTTGTCTAATATTTCAGGTCTACAACAACTAGCCAAATCCTTCATTTGTTTTATAGCAGCAGGAAGCCAGCATCCTGAACATATGGAGACTGAAGTACATTTTTCTACTTGTTATGTTTAATCAATACCATCACACTTAACATGACAACCTACAGCCTTCCACCACCTAGAGCTACATATTACTGTGTGAAACCACACACATACATCATCATATCAGCACACCAGATTTCTTCCTTGTTTTTGTTTTTGTTTAATTTAGCTTTTCCCCAAAAAAACAAAAAAAAAAAAAAAAAAAAAAAAAAAGAAAAAGAAAAATACAGGCATTTCATTGTACCACTCACTGAAATAGAGCAGCTCCACTTGGAATTGAGCATGCACTGTTGTATTTAACATCAGGCAACAGGATGGGTATAGAGCCTCTTGGGTCATTTAGCCTAATCTCTACCATAGGCAATGTATAGTATTTTATTGTATAGTATTGTATAGTATAGGTATTGTATAGTCCTTTTTAAAATGCATTGCCTTTAACTGGCCAGGATTTTTTCCTCTGTTGTCTTGGAAAGCTAGATTAGAATGTAACTGCTCTGAGCGATAGAACCCTTCTCATTTTTAGCTAAAATTGTTTTATATCTAGTTTACATCAATTTCTTCGTGTGACAATATTGTACTCTAGTTTAAATATCTTTTTTTTCCCCAACCTCACTAAACTTCTCACATAATATTGTATGTGATAAAAATAGGCAGTGCTTTACTTAAAAACCATTTTTATATTAAATCGTGAATGTGAACCTTAAATTTAGCCTATCAAGAAGTTAGATTTGACAGGACATTCCCTTCAATTAAACCTTATAGTGCCCGAGCTTCACAGAAATATTTATCATGGATTCTGTCTTTGTCTCCTAGATTCTTTCTTTTCACTTGAGACATTGAATATCCTGTTCCTTTAATCTTTGTATGAGCTTAATGTGCTTCCCCCTTCAGCATAAGAAAAAAAATCCAAGAAAATGCTGTTTCCTCCCCTCTGCAACCTGGTGGTTCTCACTGTGTGTGAGTCTCTCGGTTCCCTTGTCCCTAGTTAAAAAACTTCCATGACCCATTTTGCTTCCACAGCTGCTTCCTCATTCCAGTAATACAGAGCAATAAACATTGAAGAGTGAGAACAGTCTGATGAGGAACATATTGAGCTCAATCAGACTTCAATTTTCAGCTATCTAATAAGTCGCAAACAACAATATTTCCAAAATAACTTGTGACTTACAAAATTGGTAAGTAAAAATTTTTCAAAGCTTGTGCCATTGGAATATATAATATATAGAAAAGTGTGCAGGTTCTTCAGTGATCTATACTATGTCTACAAATAACCTTTACTTGTATTTTTTTTCTCAGCGACTTGTCAAACCACTGTTTTGCTCTGGATAACACAATTATTAGTTTATTTGGTTTACCTTTCAAATTTATGTAATTTTCAAAATTATATAGAATTTTTTGTGACAAACATTTATTTATTATAATAGAAGAAACAATCTAGGAAAGAGAAATAGAAATGAGAAAAAATGGAAAGCAAGCAGAGATTAATATTTCTTTTCACAGTTCAAAGACTTTAATGAACTTGGAATTGAATGTGTTCTTAATTATCTTCATTTTTTCAATGCCTACTTCTGTTCTCTGATGGTTCTCTATTCTGACCAAACACAACAGAAACTGCAGCCCAACAAAATTATCTGGGTCAAAATGTGCCCTTTGGTAAAAGTCAGATGAAATTTCTCTTCCCCAGTTATTTGCTGTGACTCATTACTACAATTTTCTAGCACCCTGGCCCAGGAGCCACTTGCCTGAGTTAAATGTCAGAAAGATAGATGTCTAAGTCGGATTTAGTCATGCTGGAATCCCTTTATACTCAGTGGAAAGAAATAGGCTCTGCCAGGGAATGACTGATCTGGCCATTTAAACATCTAACTTACAGTAGAGGTACCCTGTCTTAATCTGTGGTATTTTTACATGTACTTTTTGACATGGAGTAAGTATCACTTTTTACAGGTGAGAATATGAAACAGAAAGACTGCTCTTAGAGTTCAGTTTAAAGAAAACCCAAACACCCCAGTTCCAAAGGAGCTGTAAATTCCCCAGGTCCCTACCAAGCCACAACATGAGCCGTATGTAGAGCTGTTACAAGCAGGCTGCACTGAGACTGAGCTCCATTGCCCACAGAGCCCATTTATCCTGCTGCCAGAAGTCACAACACTGATACTTATGCAAACCAGGTCCTCCAGGTATTCTGTCTGCTTGTCATTCACAAAGACAATGGGAATAGCTGTAGCTGAAAGGACACTTACACTTCAGTAAATACATTTTGGGATGCCATAACCACTGATTATATCCATGGTTTCTCACTGGTGATACATGCAAGATCAATTTGGAGCAAGCACCAGATACTGCCTCTGGTAGAAAATGTACATTTCTTGATGCTCATGTGGGAGCAGCAATATAAATGAATATTTTTACACAGTGATTTTTAGAGATTTGTAATAGAGATATCAAGAGTGCTATGAATTGAATGTTTTAACACTGGAAGAAACTGTAGAACAAAGGATTAAAAAAAAGGTCTGCATTTGCAACAAAGAATATTCTTCCCAAGAAACTGCTCCCAGTCCTCTGCTCCCAGTAGTAAAATGGACTACTTGTCTTTGGACAAGTATTTTTTAGTCTTTGGGAACCTATAATATGAAGATTAGTTCACTGTTGCCAATCAAAAGGCACTCAAGAGGTAAGAACTTGACAGCTACTCTCTTTTTCTCTTGTGTTGTACGCAACATGATCATGCTCAAGCTGCTTGGACACATTTTGATGCTTGTGAGAGTGTGAGCATGCATCTGTAAAATCAACACACTTAAAGATGTTGTTTAATGAAATCACTTTCCCTCCCCACAGGAACTCACACTGAGTTTTGTTAGATTTTCCTACAGGGGAAGTTACTTTGTTTTACCATTGCCATGTAGTCCTGCTCACATTATTGTTGAATTCAACCTGAAAGTTTCATAATAGGTTCTCCAGATGTTAGCTGCTGATAGCTATTTTATAATGGACTAATTCGCTCACAATGGCCCATATTAACCCCATGTAATTTGGGGTACTCTGTGAAAATCTGGATCATGATTGCCTGTGATTCCCTGTGCACAGGCAGATATCCTCTTAAAGACTGCTACTCAGTAATTGGGTGAATTGAATTCACAACCAGAAATACCTCTTCTCACTGAATATGTGGTATTTCTTGGCCTGCTACATTCCAAACTTTGAGTACTCCGATGGATGCTGAGCTCCACACTAGAATGTCTTAATTTTACAGAAATAGAGAGTGGAACAAATGTTGCAGTCACAGAGAGCTTAGGGCTTCTAGCTGTTGAACTGGAGACATGACTCTGAGACTTCTACCTACATGCTGAAGGTCAGATGTAGTCCAATCAGTCAGGGACCTGCTGACCATGCCCACGAAAGCAAATAAGGCTATATATGATGGATGATTTTGTAATTGTCATATATGTGTATATGTGTGAGTGTGTGTATATACATACATACATAATTGGACAAATTTGCATTTTTTGGTCATGCAAAGGCCAATGGCTTGATGAAGGATGAATAGACTTGTCAGTGTTCTTAATAGCACATGTGGAAAAGAATGCCACTAAGAAAAAGTAAATCTGTAGTAAAAAGAAGAAACTGGGAATTACGGTTTATGGAGACCAAGACAGCTCCAGCTACTGTGCTCTCCTTAGGGAGTTTCCCCTTCCTTCCACATCGCTTGTATATTTTTGATTGGGCTAGAAGAGTTGGTCAAAAAAGTTGTTTGTGCTACTCTGAGTACATTTTTGTCTCTATGTTTTCCACTTAAGCTTCTAGTTTGAGCAGGTATGTTTGGCAGTTATTTGAAGGCCAAAGCTGACCTTGTCCATGACACTGAGTTCAGTTTTGTAAAACCTGAATCCGTTTCCTTCCCAGAGAGGTACTGCACGGTTAGCTGCTCCAAATTTATATGAGCTAGGCAGCTAAGAAGCTGTAGTAAAGACAGATGAACTGTCCCCAGAATAACCCAGGACCATAACCTATGATTAGTGCTCTTCCTTCCACAACTATAATTCAGAAAATTCATTAAACTACCAAATTCAGAGCTTAAGTCAATAGTATGAAAATGACAGGCTCGAGAAGTAGGCCTGTGCAAATCTCATGAAGTTCAACAAAGCCAAGTGCAAGGTCCTGCACCTGGGTTGGGGCAATTCCCAACATCAATATAGACTGGGGGATCATCATGGGATAAATTGAGAGCAGAGAGGATCTTTGGAGTACTGCAAGTTGCATGGCACTTTGAGCACCTGATCTAGTGAAAGATGTCTCTGCTCATGGCCAATGGAGGGAACCAGATGACCTTTAAAGGTCCTTTCTAAATCAGATAATTCCGTGGTTCTATGAAATTAGAGGGAATTCTGATTTAAATAATTACTAAAGTCTGATGATGATTTAGAATTATATTATTGAATGCTAGTCCATTACAGGTGTACTGAGGAAAACATATTTTAAACATCATTTAAAAAAAAAAAATCACCCTTATTTGGTTGTGGCTGCTGTATAGGATTTAGGAAATTCCATGAAGTTATGAAGCAATACACTAATCAATGAGGCAAGAAATAAAGAAATTAGCATTTTACAGGGAAATTGAACACTAGAAATAATATCAGTTATCTGAGAAGCAGTCCATGAGATTAACACTTAGGCCCTTAAATTTCTTATGGCTTCTCAGAACATAAAAATGCTATGTGATCCAGATTTATTTACTATACATGAGTTCTAAAATCTGTGGGTTTGGGGAAAAAATCTTAAATTATTTTAATTTGACTTTCTGAATCTAAACCAATGCTTTATCATGTATTTCATTTTTATAGTTCTGTCAATTTCTGGATGTTAGTATCATAGAATCATATAATCATGGAATCATAGAATGCTTTGTGTTAGAAAGGGACCTAGTTCCAAGCCCCTGGCCATGGGCAGGGACACCTTTAACTACACCAGGTTGCTCAGAGCCTCATCAAACCTGGCCTTGAACACCTGCAGGGATGGGGCATCCAAAACTTCTCTGGGCAACCTGTTCCAGTGCCTCACCACCCTTACAGTAAAGAATTTTTCCTAATATCTGATCTAAACCTATTCTCTCTCAATTTAAACCCATTCTCCCTTGTCCTGTCCCAACATGCCCTTGTAAATAATCTTGCTCCATCTTTGCTGTAAATTCTCTTCAGGTACTGGAAGGCTTCAAGCCACAGAATCACAGAATAGGCTGAGTTGCAAGGGACCCACAGGGATCACTGAGCCTAACTCTTAGCCCTGCACAGGACCATCCCCAAGAGTCACACCATGTGCCTGAAAGTATAATCCAAATGCTCCTTGAACTCTGTCAGGCTTGGTGCTGTGACCACTTCCCTGGGGAGCCTGTTCCAGAGCCCAAACACTCTTTGAGTGAAGAACCTTTTTCTAATATCCAACCTAAACCTCCCCTGACACAATGTCAGGCCATTCCCTTGGGTCCTGTCACTTCTCACCACAGAGAAGAGATCAGTGTCTGTTCCTCTTCTTCCTCTCACTAAGAGGTTGTAGAGATCTCCCCTGTCTCTTCTCCAGGCTGAACAAACCAAGTGACCTCAACCATTTCTCATATAGCTTCTCCTCAAGGCCTTTCACCATCTTTGTTGCCCTCTCCCTTGTGGTTGGTGATTGCTCAGTCCTCTAATTTGTAAAGGTCTCTATGTAGGATCTCCCTGTCTTTGAGGGAGTCAACAGGTCCTCCCAGTTTTGTGTCATCTGCAAACTTGCCTTGAAGCCATCTCTTTTCCAGACTGAATAACCAAAATTCTCTCAGCCTTTCCTCATAGGAAATGTGCTCTATCCCTCTGATCATCTTACTGTCCCATCCTCTGGACTCACCCCAGTAGGTCAATGTCCTTAATATCTGGGGCCTCAAGAGCTGGATGCAGCACTGCAGGTGGGACATCACCAGAGCAGAGTGGAGGGGCAGAATCACCTCCCTCGACCTGCTGGCCATGCTGCTTTTGATGCAGCCCAGGATACAATTGGCTTTCTGGGCTGCAAGTGCACATTGCTGGGTCATGTCCAGCCTCTCATCCACCAGCATCTCCAAGTCCTTCTCATCAGGGCTGCTATCTGTTCATTCCCCAGCCGGAATTGATATCTGTGACTGGCAAAAGATTCAGGGATTCTCTTGTCTTGCGGAAGAGAATAATTTTATTGTGGTAAAGCATCATTTTTTATATTATAAAATAATTTATACTTTCTAAGTGTTTATTCCTGTTAGATATCTGTAAGTCTAGCCATAGGTTCTTCTAAGGTCAGATCCTAACAAATCATCAGAAGTTTAAAATTCCATGAGCTGTGCATGCGCCTTCTGGTCCAACCAGTTCTCTGATCATGCTGTGTCCATGTGGCTCCCAAATATGTTTCTAATCTCCTATTCAGGATGGAGGCTTATGTCCAAATATGGTTTTTCCTTTTCTGTTATCTCTATCAGCTGCAAACCTGTCAATAGCTGGACATGTCTGGTTACAATACCCTATCATATACGGCCACATCTCTGTCACAGGCTGCTACAATATCGGTGGTTGCCCTGACCCAGGTGCAGCACTTTACACTTGATCATGTTAAACCTCATAAGATTCACATGACTTTACTTCTCCAGCTTGTCCAGGTCCCTCTGGACGGCACCCTGTCCTTCAGGTGTGTCAACTGTATCACTCAGCTTGGTGTCATCTCGAAACTTGCTGAGGGTGCACCTGATCCCTTCATTGATGTCATTTAGGAAGATATTAAATAATACTGGTCCCAGTACAAACCCGTGGGGGACACCACTTGTCACTGACGACCACTGGGACTATGAGCCATTGGATGTGACCATTCAACTAATTGCTAACTCACCTAACAGTCCACTGGTCAAATCCATCACTCTCCAATTTGAAGAGAAGGATGTTGTGGAGGATCAGGTTCTCACACAAGGTGATCTTTATCTAGAGATGCTTGGAAAATTTTGAATAGAAAACCTCACATCAGCAAACAGACCTGCATCAAAATACTCTGTACGCTCAATTTGCTAAGCCTTGGTTTTAGAGGAAGTTTTAAAAAAACACACCATAGTGACCTGTCTTCATAGCTTTTGTGTTAAATACTTCACAGTTTAGAATGACTTTTCAATTCAAAATTTTGGAATTTTTTTACTACTAACTTTGTCATATAATGGAGAGTACTAAAAAGCTAAAATCAAAACAACATTTCATACTGCCAAAACTGACACAATAAAACCAGAGTGACCACCTAAAATAAATGGATTTGTGATTAACCTGTTAAAAGGATAACCACACTCCTACCCTAGTCCTCCATCACAGTCAAAAAGATGTCAAGTTAAGTGCTACTATACTCCAGCTCTTATTTGCCCTTGTGCTACAAGCTACAGAAAAAAAACCCGAAAAGTTTTCCCAGTGTTCTTTATCTTGTGTCATTATCCTTATGCTGCCTTAGGTCATTAAAATAAATGCTTGGTGCCTGGGTCCATTTATTCTATTGTCAGTGATGAATGTAGTTGCTTGATCTAATTTTGTATGCATTTTATATCGCCCATTGTATGTTTTCAGGTTTATTAGATAAGTACTCCATCTTATTTCAAAAAGCTCTAAGCATGATATATTTTTTATTTTTTTATTTTTAATGATCTTATTTTAAAAGTCATGCTTTTTGCTTAGCGCATGGTAAATCCTAAGTTAAACCTGCCTATGTTGTTCTGTTAGTACTTGTGGATAGTTTCATATGCTCTCCAAACAGACAGTGAGGTCAAATTGCCCTACATGTCAAGAAATGTGGGCTTGGACTTATTTTTCCTCATTTTCTCACCTCTTTTCTGTTCTTACCACAACATAGATTTGAGGAGACTTCTATTCGTCATTTCTCTTCATGTTGCTTCAGCCAACTTTTTCCTCAAAACAACTTATTTTTTTCCCTGAAAACAATATTTTTACCCCCTTGTGAAAATGCACATGGAGGCAAGTCACCAGTCAAGGAGAGTTACACTGACCCATAAAACTCTGCTGAGAAAGGACAGGACAGTGCGCCGTTGAAATTCCATGAGGATGCTTCTTTGGTTTTTCCTCCTAATAACAGAAGTGAACCATGCAAGCCTCTCTTCGTCAGGCAGCTCTAATTGGTACCTGAACTGGGAGACAGATACCCATACTTGGCTCTATTTATCCCCTTTTTCCACATTCCCTTCCCTATCTATCCTCCTAAACAAAACATCTCTTTTTTTCTGGTATATATAAGAAAGATCTCATTTTCGTTCCTGACTTGGCAAGGAACTCTTGGATCAAACAGCAATATTGCCAGTATTTAACCTCAACACCAGATTGCTAACATTTCATTAGCCTGAAAGTCAAGGTAATATCCCAAGATTGCCACTGGGATTGTAGGGAGTCTTTCCTCTATAGTGGGAGGCAAAACCAGAGAGAGAGCTTGAAAATCATGTACTACAGCAGACCTATACACCAAGAACATTAATAATTTAGAGATGATAAACAGATGTATAGGTGGATGTAATATGTAGATTATACAGAAAATTAAATAAAGATTCTGCTAGACAGTTCTGATTCAGTGTCCAGGAAATTCTTCTTGATGTTGATCTTGGGTGTCTCATTCCTTAAAATTATGCCCTTATGTGGAGACTGTATAGAGTTACACCTTTACAAAACCCAGCAGTAATGACAGCGGCTTCTAGCCAGAATTTATATTAGCAAGAAAGAAATGTA
Source organism: Calyptomena viridis (assembly GCA_013390005.1). Lineage (NCBI taxonomy): Eukaryota > Metazoa > Chordata > Aves > Passeriformes > Eurylaimidae > Calyptomena > Calyptomena viridis. Next base: position 35,273 of record WEIV01031036.1, read on the forward strand.
TTTGCAATTCCATTCCAAAAGGGTATTCCCTCTATCACTTTGATATTTTTGAGCTTTTTTTCTTGATCCCTCCAACTTTTTGATGTGTATGTGAAAAGATTATAAATAGGGTGCAATCTAATTCAAAAAATGTGCAAGAGAATTCCTGTAGGAAAAATACTCTGCCTTAGAATTGCTAAATTGTAAGAAAGTTCATTGAAAGCTGTAATAACCCAAAAGACCTGACATTAAACAACAGTTTGCATCTGCCCTGGCAGTACATTGTGGTGGAAACAAGACCAATTTCAAATTGCATAAGCACAGCTATTGCAATAGCCATCTGGTAAATGATGTTACTCCTAGGTGATCCTTCTGAAGGTCACACCAGGAACACACCGGATGCAGTTTTCATTAATAGAATAGGGGCCCACCAGCAAGGTAAAGAGGGAGATGATTCTATTAAAACTTCATTCAAAACTTGAACAGACTCCAAGCCTTAATATGGTTCAAAAGTATTTTGACCACTTTTTCTTCCCACTTGCTTTCAATTTCAAATATCTCCAAACTTCCTGGTGCTCTTTCTGATAATATTAAAAGTGACAAAATATTTTGGGAGAAGCTCTTATTTTAACAGAAACAGAAAGGCCTTGAAATCTCAAGAGAAAACTTTAATTATTTGGCTTTTCAAACTGGTTTTTGAGGCTTATTTCAAAAACGTTTGGCTGAAGTTCAATGCTTACATTCCAAGTCTTGTGTGCATGCACTATCTGAATTGAAATTCTGACCTCTGTGGTTCACTGATCTGCTGAGTGGGTCACCCACTAGTTTTATCAGAGAATTATTTTAATAAGTTGAGGAAAAAGGATCAAAATCATCTTTATAGCTTTGTTCTTTACTCATCTCCATTGAAAAGTTCTGACACGGCTAAAACTCTTAAAAATTATTGCTTAAGATAGCATTTCAGGTATTTAGTAATACTTTGAAAACTTTAATTCCTATTGGCTCCACTTTAGATTTTTCCCACTATGCACAGAAGTATCTTAAGCTCATTTACCAGCTGTGCAATATGGTGCTGAGTTGCACAGGATAGCTATATAAAATATTTCTTCTTACTATCCTGAATTTATCCTGGAAAGTGACAACTTTGCTAATATTTCTGATTGGTGAGAACTTTAAGTTTTGACCAATGCTTGTACTTTGACTAAGTTTTCAAATATTTTGAGATGACTGTAAACATGATCTCAGTTATTATCAGAAAAAAAAATCTTGATTAGCAAACAGTATCCTGACATTAGCTTTTAATGATATGAGGTATCATTTTAATAACCCTCACCTTACTAATAGTGAAATAGCATGTAACTGAAAAGGTGCTGGCAGTAAAATAAGTTTCAGTAAACCAAACTACTTAAACCTGAGGAAGAGTGTTTGTACAAAGCACAGGAGTGCTGACGCTGAAAAATAAGTTAACATTAAAAAGGTTTCAAGTTGTTTGGACAGATCTGCAGGCTTACATGTCTGAGGAATACCTAGTAAATGTCTGAAAGGTAGCCCAAGTTATTTTTAAGAACTACACAATTGCAGAGGGTTGTGAGCATTTTATTGCAACTCCAGTCAGCAACTTGGATTAGACATCCATCCCACATAGTGTTGTTTGTGTCTGGATTACTCTCTAGATGAGACAAGTCTAGACAGACTTGTATATTTGTCAGCTCTGCAGAGACAGCTCAAGAAGAAGGAAAAAATAAAAAGTACTAGCTATGTGGTCAGAATCCAAATTCTGTAAAAACTGTTTTGTTGGACATTTTTACCAGTTTGTCATAATGTGTCATCTGTCTTGAGGGGATATAACTCCTGAAAGCCCTCATAAGTTGTCAAGGTCCAAATAGTAACTTATTTTTTCTTTATCAGAAGAAATACCAGTTTATAACAAGTACCCGTGTTATAGACCAAAGGACAGATCTCTTTTCCAGCAAGGTAAGAGTTTCTCATTTCTACATATCAGCACTCTGACCTAACACAAAGTATTTCTGTGATTGATGCCATTTAGAGGTCACTAAAACTGGTCTTTTCAGATGACCCTTTCTGAAGATACTGGCCAAAAGAGAGGAGCAGGAGTCAGAGGTCTATGTTTATCCCTTCTGAGTGGTCTTCTGCTGCCAACAGAGCTGGTGTAATCAGACAATTCTCCATCATTTGGGTGATTACTTTGCACCATCTTCTTCAAAATTCTCCCTGAGAGACCTTCTAAAAGTCTGACTCAGTGTTGTCCCACAGACACATGTAGACTTCACGTGCAAACTAGCAACTGGCTTCTGAATTCACTTTGTGAATCAGAAGGTTCATACGAAAGATTAGAAATAGCACTGCAACCAGTATAGCCTGAGTACTAACATGTGATTGCCTATAAAAAGCATCCATGCACATTCAGGTGTAAGTAGATGTACATGACTGTTCCCAAGTCAGAGCCTTCATATCGGATCAAGATGAAAACAAAACAGAACAAAACAAGACAATATGTAGGAAAAGAGAAAGAAATTCAATGTCCATGGAGTCTTCCCTTCTATAATCCATCCTACTAATCCCAGTAATGCATATGTAATGCTAATCAATCATTCATTTTTCTGAGAGTTGGTTACTAAGCAATAATATTAGACAAGAAAAGGTCTGTGCACATGTCTTTATTTGTTCATTTGTTGGGTTTTTTCTTCTGAATTTACGTCAAAACCCAAATATTTTTTTATTACAGCCTCCTGTATTTAATTATTAAAAGGTTTAATAGGAGCAAACTGCATCCAGTCACACCAAAAGGAGAATTTTTTCATGTTCGTACTTAGATTTGCACTTTTATCAATAAAACAATTCACTTCCTAGAAAGTGAATTATAACAACAACTTCAGAGAGAAAAATGTCACAGAAGTTTTTGCTTCCAGTAATTCAAAATATGATGTCTGGAGGTGAAATTATACTGTCACAAACAACTGATATTTCTGTCTCTTATAAGTGATAGGCAGTAGTTATAAATAAAGGATACCAAGATACTTCAGATTCCACTCTGTAACTCATATAAAAGCACAAGTGTGACTGTGAAATGTTTTCATAACCTGTTCATCACCTGCCTTTTGGGATTTGTTTTGCTGACAAGGAATGATTGATATATTTTTATTATTATTTTGCTCTATGGCTTTTCAAGTGTTATTGTTTTCAGCCAAATCATTGGTTTTAATGGAACTTTAGAAAAAGAAATATTTCAGAAACATTACATTATTGAATGCAAAAGAAAATAAAACATTGATATCACAAGTACTTAAATTTTGGTCAATGTTTTTTTTAATACCTTCTCAGTTCTGCTTCATATTCACATGCAATGGGGTAGGAAAAGCTAGAATAGTATTCAGAAAAAACTTCATTGCAATTATTTACTGATTATCTTTCAGTAGCACAAAGCATAGTGAATTTTTTCTTTTATACTGTATTTATAGATGTCCTTGAAGACAGGAGTCCAGTATAAGGAGCATATAACTAGTGGCTTGCACGAGACTGTTTACCTGATTGTGACACTCAAGATTTCTTGAGTGGGGAGCCCTAGGCCTCTAAATAGTTATTACAGTGTTTCAGCCATTCTGTATAGGTGTGTATGAAACTCAAAACAAACCCAACAAAATCAACAGATGCAGATGGGAAGAGAACTTGTAAGTGTCCTGTCTTGGTTGGCTTCTGCTTTGTTTTTGGGACATTTTTCAGGATCTCAAATGGCAAAGAGAGGAAAACCCTGCCATCTTTGTTTTCTTATGTTTTACAATGTACAGTCAGTATTCATACTGTATATAGGATATGTCTACAGGGAAAGACATAAAGAGAAGTGGGTTCCTCCTCACAGTCTGGAAGAGAAACTGTATGAGGAGCAGCTGAGGGCACTTGGCCTGTTCAGCCTGGAGGAGACTGAGGGGAGACCTCATTGCAGTTACAACTTCCTCATGTGGAGGAGGGGCAGGCACTGATCTCTTTGTGGTGAGAAGTGACGGGACCCAAGGGAATGGCCTGAGCTGTGTCAGGGGAGGTTGAGATTGGATATTAGAAAAAGGTTCTTCACTCAAAGAGTGTTTGGGCACTGGAACAGGCTCCCCAGGGAAGTGGTCACAGCACCAAGCCTGACAGAGTTCAAGGAGCATTTGGATTATACTTTCAGGCACATGGTGTGACTCTTGGGGATGGTCCTGTGCAGGGCTAAGAGTTAGGCTCAGTGATCCCTGTGGGTCCCTTGCAACTCAGCCTATTCTGTGATTCTGTTTATGGTTTGAAACTTGTCACTGTGGCCGTATGACTCCAGGGTCAAACATGGCACATCTCTGATCATTTTAAAAACTGACAAAATAAGATAGCATCTGACTGCACTCATTCAGGCACATATATCCCCAAACCACTACTGCTTGCTAATTATTTCATTAAAAACCACTAATGAAATTAATCTCAAGCAAAAAAAAAAATAGAAAAGATTTCTTTCTGATAAAGATGCCAGACCCTGGTTAAAGATTTTGAGAGGTACCTCATATTGATTCATGACAAAAACTTTGTTTTCTTTCATACCCACAGGGCTATAAAATACTATTAATCTCAGAAATTAATGTCTTAATTTAGTTTCCTATTCATTGGCATCTCATGCCTTTCAAGACTTCCCAGGTGTTTGACATTCACATGGAAGTAACAAATATTACAGATTTTTCTGGATCCACAGGACATTTTACAATGTGTAGACATTTGCAAAGAGGTTTATATACAAGTCATGAGTACATAAAATTATCTTATTTATGGGTTAACACACAGCAAATAATGGGACTGTAGTCATAGGCTAACCACTGTTATTCTTAGCACTTGTAAAACAGACTTCTGATTAATCTCTGCTGGCCAGGCATCAGGCACTCGTCAGTCAGGTGGGGAAGTGTCAGTCACCATGGCATTTAGTCTGATCTTTTATCTTGCTGATTTGCAATCTCCCAGCTCCCTCATTTTTTATTCTCAGGTTTTCATAACTATTTGTGTATGTGTTTCTCTCTGGAAACCTCCAGCCAGTGACTATTTCTTAAGCCAATAATTTTATCTCTTTGGTTTTATTTTACTTACAACAGAATCATAGAATAATATGGGTTTGAAGGGTGCTTTAAAGTTGACCTAGTCCACATCCCCTGTAATAAGCAGGGACATCTTCAACTAGATCAAATTGCTTCCCATTCTGCCTGACCTTGACTGTTTCCAGAGGTGGAGCATCTTGCATTTCTCTGGGCTACCTGTTCCAGTGCCTCACCACCTGCATTGTAAAAAATGCAGAATCTTAGATATAGGATTCCTTATATCCAATCTAAATCAACTCTCTTTTAATTGAAAATCATTATCCCCTTGTCCTATCGCCAGGGTGAGCAATCCCAACTCTCAGCCTGTCTTCATAGTCTCTCATCATCTTTGTGACCCTCCTCTGGACTTGCTCCAGCAGGTACATGTCCTTCCTGTGTTGGGGGGTCTCACAAGGGTGGAGTAGAAGGGCAGAATTATTTCCTTCAGTCTGCTGGCCACACTGCTTTTGATGGGGCCCAGAATACAGTTGGCTTTCTAGGCTGCAAATGCACATTGCTAGGTCATGGCCATTTTTTTATCCACCAGCTCTCCTAAGTCCTTCTTGTCAGAGCTGCTCTCAATTCATCCCTCAGTCTGTATTGATGTTGAGGATTGCCTGGACCCTGGTGCAAAATCTTGTGGTAGGTCCTTTTGAACTTCATGAGGTTCAAATGGGCCCACTACTCAAATCTGTCTGACCAACAGCCACTTAGACCCTCAGCAACTTCAGGGGAGCCCTTGGATAATTTCAGGGCATGACTGATTTCAGACTAGTGTTAGCAAACTATCAAAGACGGGTTTTGTTGATAACACATTGAGATAGTTCTATACTTAATGCTGTCTGCAAGGGGTGTGATAAGATCATGTCACCTTGCTCAAACAGAGCAATGTGGAGAATACTTTGCCATTTCATAACTTCTTTGAGATAGTCCATTATTGAATAATTATGTATTATTATGTGGCATTATACAACATCTCAATTTTTATTTTACAGGCCCTGTGGGTAGGGACTCAGATAAACACCTGTGGTAATCAAGACTAAAGCAGATTTCTGCTTTTTTGTTTGTTCAGTTGGAGTTCTTTAAGGACATGATTCTGCAACATTAAGGTGAATGGGAGCCTTACAAGGGAACATTTCAACAAGGATGTGATCAGGTTGCATTATACTGCTGGAAAGATAGACATGGCCAGGAAGATATACATTAACTTCAAAGATGCCCCTCAATATCAGCTAGATTTCTCTCAAAATATTACCACTACTCAGAACTATTTAAGATGTTTGCAACTGGGCATTTTAATTCATTCCTTGTTCAGGTAATTTCCCCCTTACTTGAACAGGGGAAAAAAAACCAAACCAAACCAAACCAAAAACAATTTAAAAAAAAAAAAAAAGGGATTTGAGGAATATTGCAAGTCAGTAAATGGTTTGTGAAGGAATGTGTGTGTCTTTTGGAAATGTCCATGCTTTCCCCAAGGCTATAAGGTGGAATTTTATGAAATTTTATTGACCCCAAATTATGATCAATTTTCTAGATTTTGCCTTTAATTTGAGACTCCAGGTACTAAATGCTGCAAATAACTCCATGTTAATAGGTTTTGACATATTTGTTTCACTGCATGCTATGGTCCATTTTCCAGAGAAGATTTGGGTAATAACATTTTTTTAATATTATGCTTTCAGATTGCCAACTGTTCATTCTAATAGCAGTATATAATTGACATTCTTGAGGATCATCTCCTTTAATCATGAAGCACATCTGATTTTTATATTGGTTATTTGTGTAGGCAGTTGGTATACCAGCATCCAAACAACAGCCTCCTTTGAAGTGACAGTTGAATTACTTCCTTTTGGCACAGTAATGCGCACAGTGATTCAGCAAAATGATGCAGCATATTTGACAGTGAGTATTATTCAAGAGAAGACAGTTCCTCAGAAGTGTTTTTGAAAGTTTTTCTCATTACTTTTACTCTAGCATTTTATGGACATTCTTTTCAAATATGTTCCCACTAAAGCTGTGGCTGCCACTTTGCAAAATAAAGAAAGGAAAAAAAAGAAATAGCAAAGGATTAAAGTATACTGTAAGAAACACAACAAATGTAGTTCTCAGCTTCCCAATATCTGCCTCTGCCTTCAGAGAAATGCAGAAGTACAAGATTTAGTTTCTTAATATCTGTCAGTGTATTGGGTTTGTGCGTCAAGGTTTTGGTAGTGGCAAGGAAAAAGGCAGGGCTACAGGAGTGGCTTCTGTGAGAAGCTGCTGGAAGCTTCCCCCATGTCTGACAGTCAATGCCACACAACTCCAAGTAGGACCCACCACTGGCCAAGTCCAAGCCAGTCAATGACAGCTGGTAATGTCTGCCGGATAATATGTTTAAGAAGTGGGGAAAAAAACAAACCCCAAGCTATTTCACATACGTAATTGCAGCTGGAGAAGAGTCAAGTGAGAACACGTGAGAGAAACAATTCTGCAGACACCGAGTGAGGAAGGAGGTGCTGAGGGTACTGGAGCAGAGATTCTGCTGTGGCCCCTGGTGAAGTCCATGGTGAGACTGTGCCCCTCCAGCCCATGGATGTCCATGGAGGCACAAAGATCCAACTGCAGCCCGTTGAGGAGACCCATGTCAGAGCAGATGAATGCCCAAAAGAAGGTTATGACACTGTGGATAAATATTTGTGACTGGTTTTTTGGAAGCTGGATGTTGGTAAATTTCCTTGGTTTAGTAGAGGTCTTTCAGCTTTATTTCATATACACACAGGACAAAAATCCAGTCTCACACTAAGATCATCCTTTACAATCATAAGGTTAGTAGAGTGCCAGTGAAGCACAAAAGCAGTGTAACATCTACCAAAGCATAACTGCTCTACAGGGTCGGGAGAAAACCACTCAGAGGACTAAGGACTACACCTCAAGATTCCTTGCTCAGCCTTCTGGAGAACAAAAGTTAAATTTCCAAGGAGGTGCTTATTTCCCTTGGTGAAGAGGAATTTAGTTAGGCACAAGAAACGTAATATTTTTTAATGGAATAAAGGGAAAATAATGTTACATCACAACAAATAGTAGCTGGGAAAGGCAGCACTTGCTAGAAGGGTCTGCTCAAAGCTTCTGAAAAACATATGCACAGTTTAGTTTTGTATGACCAAAAATTTTAGGAGTGTTATGAGTATACTGAAACCCAGATTTTTACATTAACAGCACCCTTCAAAGGGATTTGTGGATTAAAGCCACTAGCAGGCTCCTCAGACAAAATAATACATGATTGTGGTCCACGCTCAGTTTGATTTTGCACTTCTGCCTCTTATGAACAGATGCAAGCTCTCCCTGAGACATGATATTCTTCATGGATAAGAAGAAGGGTCCCAGACTCTTGTCTGGAGCTATGCTGGCTTGTTTGATGCAAGGTTTTTATGACAGTCTAAATCTGTGTGATTTGAATGAAAACTGGAACAGTATTTCAAGTCAGTCCCTATCTCTCATCCTTACAGTATCTAGCAGTTTTCCATTTCCCTCTTCTCTGAAAGAGTCATGGTAGCATTGGTGATAACAGTGATTGAACTGAAACTCAGAGCTCTCAGTGAAGAGACATAAAGCAGAATCTGAGTTTATGTTCACCCTCCACATCCAACCTTCAACCTAAATTCAATCTCTGTGTTGAAGCATTGCATTAGCATATATCTCAGATTAGATATCCACCCTAGTCTTTCTCCTCCTGGACAAGGTTGCAAAAATTTTTCAGAAGCAGCATGGGAAATCAAGGACAGAAGCCAAGGACATCAGGCAGCAGTTGAACAGTTCGAGAAATTTAGGGTACACAAAGGAGGATGACTGTGCATCCCACAGGAAGTGTTTGCTTGCTGACTCTTCTCATGGTCTTCAAGGAATCACTAGCTTTAACATCCTCAAGTGCTAGATAATAATGAAATAATAGCCTTGCTTTTGCTTTGAAGAAGCTTTGTTCTCATGTATTTATGTGACTACATAGTTGTATAGTCCCATACATCTACCCCATTTGTTTTTATCATCTGTTAGGCTAAGATGGAGAGAAAGTGGTGCTAAGTTATAGAAGTTGCTTTTTCTTTTGTCCTTATCATTAGAGTCTGGTGAGGAAGCTTGTGATAAGGAAACTAGGAAACAAGCAACACGCTTCGAGTATTTCACTCAGAAATGAGGTATTTCACCCAGAAATTAGGTCATGTATAGATAAAGATGAAATTGATGAACTTAGAACTAAATGGGAGAACTTCTTTTGTTTTTCAGATGTTTCTTTTGTTTTTCTGGGTAGCTTCCAGAGCTTTGAAGGGCACTTTTCTCATAGATAAAAGGTTTTCCGCTACAGATGGTGCTCTTAACCCTCCTAAGTCCTTGCATATCTGAGACAAAACTGACAAAAACTGACATAACACTTCTCAGGATGGCAGCTGGGTTCTGATTCTCACAGCTTTCCATCCGTCACTTTGAAATTCAGGTAAAGCAACTTCCCACAGGTCCTAACTTTGGCAGTTAGTTTATACAACAGACCTTAAACTTATCTATTTTATGTCATATTCAGAGTATTAATTTACTCAATAGGATGATTTTTAGCTGGTAACAAATTTGTGCCTTTAAGACTTCTACTTAAATTTTATGTATATTTTATATACATATATACACTTGTGACAAAATATTTGCCTTATAATTTGTCTGCTCTTTCTTTGCTGTGACCCATCACTTCCTCCCAAACTTTTGTCCAAATCATTTCTAGCTGGATCTGCCTAGGATCTAATACTTTGAGCCAAGAAACAAGAAAAAATGATGAAAAACATGCTCAGGCAAACTCTTTTAGGCTGTAAAAGAATGGACATAAGAAATGACTTAGAAAGAATGCAGTGCCTGAGGAATTAAATTAGAAAGGCAGTGAAATATGTTTCCTATACAAAAACATTTTGAGAAGAAATAAAATGGTTCATGTGACAAAATTGTAATGAAGAGAAGCATAATTAATTATTTAGACAAAGCAAAAGAAAATCAAAGTAAAATATATGGGATCCTTCAGAGTGAGAAATTTATTCACAGATAGACAGATATGTTTTGAGACTTAGTGTCCACGGTGGATTTGTGTAATTGTATTCTGTTTAGCAAGATTTAGAGTTTAAATGAAGAACACATATGACAGTTTCATCTCCAGTTCTGTGCAAGCACAGCCCAGAATACAGATATCTCATCTTTATCTGGGAGTTGTGCTCGTGGATCGGTTTGGGCCCTACTACTGTGCCTCAGATGGGAACAGCATATTTTTGCTGATTCTGAAATTTTGGCACTTTGTACTATCTGGATCCAGGCATAACTGCTGAGACAAGGTAATATTATTTGACATAGAATGAATTGAATATCTTCTCATGGATTATTAGTGTCTGGTGAATATCTTAAGTGCAGTTTTTAGGTACTAAATCTAATTTTATTCAGGGCATCTATGATGAAGTGTTTTCTTCAAAATTAATTATATGAAAATTGAAATTTTCGTCAAGAATGCAGCTCAGCTGTATATCCTGTGATGGTGAGATTATGCACGACATATACAGAGCAAACTGAAAAGAGCAGATGGCCATACATTAGCTGTTAAGTGAAGACTAAAATCCCTTAGGATTTCCAAGAGGACATAATGCTGTGAGCATGAGGGAGTAGTTGGAAGGGTCACCCTTTAACTCCTTGTTTGGGAACTCTGAGACAAGTCTAACCTGCAGTCAGTGCTCTGCATCTCTCAGACTACGCAAAAGTCTGATAATTTGTGTGAATATGAAGCAGAACACCTCTGGACTGTGAAAATTAACTGGTTATCTGATGTAATCGTCTTTATCTAGGAACAATAAATAAACATTAATTTTAATATTTTTAATCTCCATTAACATCTGTGAGGATTGTGATCAGTCGGGAGGACATGATTGTTCAGTCAAGCCCTCATTGGGAAAGGAATAAAGTTATGAATGCCAGTATCAGTCAGCATTTTGCCTGAAGGAGAACATAGATGATGTTTCCTCTGCATACGAAAGGAGCTGAGCATTAATGAGAAAGACCAGACCTGTACAAAATGAAGAAATCTTGGTCCATTAAAAAAGTTCTCCCAGTCTTTTTAGTTATATACATTTCTATATCGGCACAAGGACTTCACATTTCAGGAGCTGAACTACATAATTTAGGATACAAGACTTGGTGACAGAACACTCTTAAAAAGTGTGTTTTGTATTTGTGATGTAAGTTAATACCTTCTTTGGAGAGTTTTCAGTGTCCTTTATCTGGTATGAAACATGTAGGTAGAATTTTATTGTGGACACTTTTAATGTATTTTTCCTTCCACCCCAACTTTCTCTTTCATGATACAAAGTCCTTTCTCAACTCATCTTTACTGTTTTTCATGCTAATGCTTATCCATGACAATGCCTTAAGCTCCATTCTTTAAAAGTTGTGTTACAGTTCTGACAACATAATACAAACAGTTCACTGGATCTGAATTCAGACTTCCTGAGGAGCAGTTCTAGTGCTTCAAATCAAATAAATTTTCTTATCCTTTTTTGAAGACTTTTTTTAGAGAATCTGTTGGACAGCCTAAGATTTTATCCTATAGCAAGGCAACTCTAGTTTTCTGTCTGCAGTGTTAGCTACATCTGTAAGTTTTGTTGATTTTAAATGAAGTATCAGAATCAGCTTGTTAACAAAGGAGTTAATGGAGCGATTTTCACAGAATATCGTATTTTACCACGTTATCATTTTCAAGAACATATTTTGAATCTCATGTTTGTTCTGTTTTAGAAACACAATGAAAAGGACAATCCCCCTTCCAGCTGAAAGATTTTAACTAGCAGTGCTTCAATACACATATGGAAGGACTTGTTAATGGCAGAGTAAGATCACCTTTCATTTTGTTATTCTTTGACTAACATATTCCTCTTAGCTCTCATGTGGTTTTTGTGGGTATGTTTGATAGGGTTTTATTATTTTAACAATGATTTCTGTTATTCAGTTTACAAAAACCTTCTACAATTTTTGAGCAGTACACAACATTTTTTCATGAATATTTTAATCGTGCTCACAACAGGCCAAGCTTTGAGCAAAATAATTGATTGCCTGATTTTTATCACACTGAGAGGCTATGGAAATATAGTGTTGTATTGATTAAGGTCTCAGGTTTTTGTACGACACAGGTTGCTCTTATGTCCTGTCTCTAGCCAGCACAAAGTACAATAAAACAGAGATAGTACCATTTGTTGGTACTATCCAACAAGCTTATTATTAAAATCAAGTTATATATTAATTTCCACTCTTATTAAATTAACTATAAAGAAGAAGGGAACATCATATATCTTGTCTCCTTCAAGGAAACTCATGTGATAGTTGTACAGTGAATGGAATGGGCATGTTTGCTTGTTTTGGTAATGTGTAGGTACTGAGGAATGCCAGCAGCAGCCTGTGTCACAAGAACTGGAAAGCACTTGTTATACAGAATGGAACATAAAAAGATTGAGGCAGAGAAAAGATAAAAATAATCATAACTTTTGAGTAAACCTTTCAGAGTACTAGTAGAGCATCTCAGATGGCTGACTTCTCTCTGAAGTACACTCTTAGCTGCTGAGGGTGCAGCTGTTCATCACAGGCAGTCTCAATTTAAAAAGTCCTAGTGATGGTTTCATGTAATTTTGTGCTGTTCTCTTTCCCACCACTGAAACTGGTTTCACATTGTTGTAATTCAAGGAAGCCTCTTGTGCTTTGCTTGATAGTTATAGACAGAAGAGAGATTCAGAAAAAAATTTACCCAAGTTAAGCACAGGAACATTTCCTCTACACTGTTTAAGATCTGATTTTCCCTTACCTCATACTTCTCAGTTCTCATCTTTTTAGCCCCAGGAGACAATGTAGGGATATGTTCAGAGAACATTTCAGTCTACCCATGTTTTAATGAACATATTAGTATCCAATTATAACTCAGAATAAGTTTGGGCTTTCAATAAGTTTAGAGTAACAGANTACATTCACAATATGGTACTATCCAATAATATTCCTAAATGCAGTAATAAAGCTCCCCCCTTTTTTCTTCCCCCATTTAGAGTGATGTAAAAAGAAACATCAGAGAAATAGCACTGCTGTGTCTCTATAGTTAATTTTATATTCTAATTGTTCTGACATAGAAGATGAATAAAACNGTGTTAATGTAGAACTGGCTTGGAAATAATGAATAAGACGTTTGCAAAAGGAATTTGAAATGTTACTTTAAATGTATCTACTAAAGGACTTCAATAAATGTGCATCACACACAGAGAAATTAAACTTGCCTTTTTTCTGGGGGAATAAAAGCAAGGCTTGGGCATTTCTAGACATGGCTGTTATAGTTTGTGAGAAGAGAAATTCTCTGAATAAAGCAAAACCCCAGGAGTATCATGATGTATTGAATAGGAGAATGAAAGCTCTGCCTTCTAGTCACAGTAATGTAGCTATTTATTAACNATGTTTACAAACGTATAATGAAAAGAAATCTAAGAAACACTGCTATAGTTCTATGCATCGCATTTAATAAAAAAATTGATCCCGCTTTTAAGAAAGTTCTGAAGCTAGAGCTTTTCCAATAAAAGTGAAATCTATGGTCATTCCTTGAATGATAAACAATAAAGGCTGTAATGGTTCATCCTTTCTTCAGTTTTATTATTGCCTTCCTCCTTCTAATCTAAAAACTCTTAACATCATAATTCTGTCTTTTGGCTTTTGCAAAATGTCACAGCTCCTATTTAGCCAATGGATCACATCACATGGGACTACAGCTCCACTTTTAAACATTGTATTAATAGCTGAACTATCTGACATGATGAATTATAAGCTTGGCAAAAAATTGGTCTCTTTTTGGCTTTTCCTGGATTTGCTATTTGGGAAACAAAAAGGAGACCTGAAGCCAGAGATGTCTGGATCCAAAGTCATGTCTACTAGGAGTGATCTTAGTCTAAGCCACTCAAGTCCTTTTCCAGACATCCAACATACACTATAGTTGTATGTTGTAATTAGTCTTAATCATTCATGGCTTTTGTATACATGGGAGCCTCACATACAAAAGGAGTACACTTTGAAGGCAGAGGTAAAATGGTATTAAATTAACTGTTGTATCTGAATGTGAAAGAAAAACTTCCAATCACAGACCTCGTATGGGGATTTCAAAGAAAAGTAAGTATGGCTACAGCTGTGTCAAGTAGACTAAAAAATAAATTTTTACTAACAAGATCATTATTTTCCAAGTACTCAACATTTCATTCCAGTGGGTCACTAGGGCATCTATCTGCCTTTCAGTTTTCTTCTTCCACCCTAACCTTGTGAAATCTTTTCTGAGTCCCTCAGAAACTCATAACACCTCTGTGCAATTAGCAGCCATAACAGCCTTTAACAGTGATGAGTCTGATGTTATTCTGTTTTTAATATGAGGGTCTTGATAGTTCAGATTCAGATGATGAATCTAACCTTATAACAGCTTCAGCTCTGAGATCCAGTTTAAAAAAATTGTTTTCAGCATTACTTTTAAAAGAACTCTTAAGCTTTATAGCTCCTACAAGAAAGAAAGATGTTAAAATTCTAAAAACAAAAGTGAAAATTTTCTATGGAGATTTATCTTTTATTAATTTGTGAAAAGGCTTTGTTGTTTAGAGAGTTGAAAAATTAATTAAAATCATATTAAATATGCATGAATTAATTTATTATTTTGTGCTTAGATGAATGAAGTACTTGTAATGTTGTTTAAAATTGAAAAAAAAATCAATTCCCCAACACACACAATAATATTGGTCTTCATCAAGGAAACTGCTTTCGAAATTTTTTCCTGAGCTGTTTTTCCCCAAAGGGGCTAATTGTCTTTAATTTTTCAAAGTCTTTGCAACTGGAAAAGAAAAAGCATCTCATCTAAATTATGCTGTTCCCAGAGAGTCCCTCCCTTACACTATGAAAAAATGCAAGTTCATGATCCTGGTGAAGCCCCTGGATGAGCATTTAGTAGAATCTGCTTATTTGTGAAGATATTGTATCTGAGATGATATATTTTTTACTTAAGAAGATGATGGAAGCCAAGCCTCTTGGCTTGATGTTTCTCCTGAAACCCTAATAAAAAAACAGTAATTCCAAATTACAAGTTCCATGTTTTCATATTTTACAGTGTCTATTCAGACAGGTAAGCCTTTCTGGGGTCAGCAAGATATTTTCTCATGTGGCTGCAGTTTCACTATTTTTTTTTTTTTATTTCCTGATACACTTCAGTTTTCTTTAAAATTGGAACTATTCCCTTCTCTATATTTTGGACTTGGATTTTGTTGCCATCAGGGACATAATAGATTGTGATACATGACTACCCTTCAGTCCATACTAATAAAATGTCAAACTAAAGCTGCCTCTAGCGCTCATCAGTGAAAAATGTATTGATTCAGATTCATCTTTAATGTCTTGGTCAGCACATGGTACAGGCTACTTGGGTAAAACAGTAAGACTGCTGAGCCTCTGTGTGTTTCCAGGCACTTTAATGTTCTACTCCTGCTCTCTGGTGCAGGAGGTCAGAGACATGTGAACAACCAGAATTTCGCATTTGTAAACAACTAGGTTAGAAAGCTGGTTTCAGCATGGCCTATTTGTATTCCTATGTTATTCATGTTCTGCAAACTCCCATGAGGCCAATGAATTCCAAATTGTAACTGAAATTCATTTACAGCCACATTTTCAAGTGATTGCTTTGAAACTTCTCCAGTAGATGTCACAGGTCTGAAACAACTGTGTTGGTGTACATCCCACTGATGCATGAAATGAGTCACTGGATTAAAAAAACAATCAAAAACACCCACCCTAAGGTAAAATACAAACAAACCTAAAAGTTGTTTGGCTTCATGAATTTGTTTTGGATAGTACACAAACAAGCTTCCTTTCTTACAGTATGTGCTGCTATTCTTTGTCATAATCACTTAAATTTTGGGCTATAGCACTTCATTTCTATCAGGAAAAATTGGCAGCTGAGTGCTGTTTGGATGTACTACATCCAGACATAATGTTCTACTGAGCTGGATCAGGAAAATAGGCAAGGAAAGAGTATCTTTTCCCACAGTTCCAAAACCTTTTCAGTTATTATTTAACAAAAGTTTTTGGATGCCCTTACTTGTAAGATTGCATCACAGTGCTTTTTCGGACTGTGTCCCAGAATATTTTTTAACTTGTTTCCTAAACCTCTGTCTCTCTCACAGCTACAAACCTTAACAATAGCCATCAAGAACAACAGATTCAGCTCTCTGTTCTTCCAGACCACACTGCTTGGTCCTTAACTGTTTCTGTTCTGTACTTACTTAACAGAAGTTAACCCCAATATAACAATCCTAGCTGAAAATCAGATTCATAACAATAACCTCAAAGCAATTTGGATTAAGCAATACCAGTAATGTCTGAATAAATTGTAATTAAATATAGTCTAAAAGACCTAAAGTTTTCTCCTAGACTTTGGACATCGATTTGGTAATACTAACCTGTGTATGTAAAAAGAGAGACTTCAACAACTTTACCTGCCTGATTTCATAAGGAATTTTAATTACAAGTTGTAGCTATTGAAATGAAGCCTTTAACCCCTTAATGTCAATAACGTTAAGTAATGACAATTAGCTTATTACACATTTGGTCTATTTTTCCATGTAGGAGACTGAAATATGGTGTAAGGAACATGTTACATTTGTTCCAAAGCTTTAGCAATTTACCCTATCTTTCATAGTTTAGATTACACTTTTTTGCATATATCTAGTCAGACTCATATTTAATATAGTTGCTATGATTAAGTAAGTTACTTCCAAAGAAACTGTTCATATGACTGTTTATAGCCTATGTACAAAGAGAGGAGGTTGAAATTCCTGCTCATCAAAATAAGTGACAAAATTTCAACTCAAAATAACTATAATTTGAAGAGACTGGATCCTATGAACTGTTCTGGGGAATTTCATAAATGTAGGATGGTAAAAGACTCAGACACAGTTGTGATCTATAGCTGTTTTTCAAGTCACTTTTCTGTTAGTGCAAAGAGATAAAATAATAAGAAAACATTACAGGAAGATTCTGAGACTAGAATACAGGTCGCCTCAACCACCACTAGCTACCAGTACCCCTGGAGTTACTTGAGTTGAATAGATAATAGTACAGGATGAGAGATAAAGCACAAGCTGGAGCACAAGACATTACGTCTAAATGTAAGAGAACCCTTTGCCGCCATGAGTGCAGCTGAGCACTGGCACAGCCTGATAGACTGGAGGAGTCTCCATCCTTGGAGGTACTCAAAACTCAACTGGGGATGATCCTGAGAAACTTAGTCTAGCTGACCCTGCTGGAGCAGGGGGCTTGAACTAGACAGCCTCCAGAAGTACCTTGCAGCCTCAGCAATTTTGTAATTCTGCAAAAACCAATCTTTCAAATGCCTAAGTGACTCCTGAGTTTATCCACAACTGCTTAAGTTCTGAGCAGAGACTGACTAGCTCCCCTTTGTCTAAGAGGTAGAAGACGTACACCCATAATCAGGAAATTAGTTTAAATTCTCTTCTCTGCCTGAGGAATTTTGTACTTACATCTCTCTCCTTTCAGCTGACTGTAGTCCACTTACCATAGCAAAATGGTATGTACATATTAGAACAAATAACTCTGAGAGTTCTCAGGTCTAGAAAACTGCAAATTCGTGTTTTCATTTTTCACACTGAAGGTTTATATGCCTTCTTGCATAGGAAGGAGGTAAATATAGGTGCTGTGTAGGTGGGCTGAGTCTGTTGAAAGCATTTCCTCATATGTAGATTTCCACCTATGAATGCTGAACAGCACTGGGTGCCTCCCTGGATCAAGAAGCCAGTTTTTGTGTTACTGAAATACACCTCACTTCAACGACATGCCTTTCCTCGATGTTGCCATAACTCTGAAGAATTATTGTCCTGGCTTTTGCATCCCACTCAGATGTGACAAGCTGTTTCTTAGTATGGTCCAGAGCTTGAGTATCTGATCTGGGGACACATCCACTAGATATTTGGTTGCCTAATGGGACAAGCTAACAGCTTAGCAGTCCAGTGCCGAAATTCTTCTGTGAATTGAGCCTTTGGGCGATGTAGAAAGGAGATTAAAAATTCATAACAAATGCAGTTGGCTGAAATAGCCTGCCACTGTTCCAAAGGCAGACCATTTCCTCTCATGACAATTATGTTCTTTTGTGTTATAATAGTTTGTATAACATTCTCAAACATTTAAGTCATATCACCTAGATGTTTTTAAATGTCAGGTGGAAGTAGAAGCCTGTATTTGGCACTCAAGAAGTTTGTTTGTGCTTGTATTTTTGTTTTTGAAATAACCAGGGAGATCATTTGATGTTGATTAAGCTGAGCCATGAAGTAACAGATCCAGAGAAGATGGGACAATAAAAACTTTAAATCCCTAGCAGAAGGTTGGATAAAACCTTTTACTGTCGAGATACACTTGTGAGTTAACTAACTGTGGAGTGGTAATAAATGATTTAATTATTTCCCATCTGTTATTAATTCAATTAGATCCTGCTCAGTTTGCATAGCTGCAGCCTACTTTGCATTCCCTAACCACTCTGAAGTCCCTAAAGCTAAGCTGTGTTATTCCTCCTGAGGTAAAGGTAGGAGAGTTCTTTAAAATAATTTTCCCCCTTTAAACACATCTTGCCTGGAATCTCACCATTGCATTTACAGCATCTTTTTAACATAATAAATATTGCATTTATGCAGTCTGTAAAAACCCCAAAACAACATCTGAATTGGGTTTTTGGTCCAAATTACTACAGAAAAAAAATGTTGAGAACTTTGAGATGAAGATTCAACCTCACAATAATTACATTTGAAAATAATTATGCTCAGAGTAAGGACATAAAACTAGGAAATTAAAGGCAAGGAATGACTTGTCATGCCCCAAATATATGATGAATACATTGGGTATACTCTTCTATATTTTAATGAGACTAATTCATGCAGTTTTATGCCTACACAGGCCACTGCCAGGTAATATTATTACTAAATTTCGCATTGTTTTAACTTTAAGCATCAGGTTCACATTAAAATTTTGCTGGTGGGGGTCATTTCTGTTGCATGTCTACTGTACTTTTTTTTCAAGACAAAGCAAAATCCATTATTTTACCTTTACTTCTACAGTAACTGAGAGAAAGATACTTAGTTAAAAATGAAAGATAAGGTGAAGAACATTTAGCTCAAAAACTTCTTGGTCCTTGTCATTTGATGTCAGTGAAAGATGAGGAGATTCTGCCTGCCCCTGCTTTTGTTGATGTGTTCATTCAGCACAGAGGGCAAAAGCGAGGGTAAATACCATCATCATGAATTTAGGATAGGTACGCAATACCTGCAGCTAACATTCTCTGTTCTGTACTTGTAGTGTGCTGGTTTTGGCTGAGATAGAGATGACTTTCTTCACAGTGACTGGTATGGGGCTGTGTTTTGGATTTGTGCTGAACACAGGATTGATAATATAGAGATGTTGTTATTGCTGAGCAGGCTTTACACAAGCCAAGGCCTTTTCTGTTTTTCATACTGCCACACTGGCAAGGAATTGGGAGTGCGTGGGAGGTTGGAAGAAGAGAGAGCCAGAACAGGTGACCCAAACTGAGCAAAGCTATATTCCATATCATATGACATCATGCACAGTATATAAAGCTGTGGGACATTTGGAATGACAGCATTTGTCTTCTCAAGTTGCCATTATGCGTGATGGGGCCCTGCTTTCCTGGAGAGGCTGATCACCTGCCTGCCCATCCTGGGAAGCAATGAATTAATCCCTTGTTTTGCTTTGTTTGAGTGCCCAGCCTTTGCTTTTTCTATTAAACTCTCTTTATCTCAACACACAAGTTTTCTGGCTTTTACCTTTCCCATTCTCTCCCTGATCCTTCTGGTCAGGGAGTGAGTGAGCTTTTGTGTGGGCCTTGGTTGCCAGCTGGGGCTAAACCATAACATAGGAAATAAGATTTATATTTCCCTCTTTATCTGGCCTGTGGAGGAACATGGATGAGGACAGGTTTCCAAGAGGTTCAGCCAGTGTTTCCCTCCCTCCCAGTGCAGCAGCCAGAACTTCTACAGCAATTTCTCACAATTCAGCATTACTGACCTACATATGTTACCACTGCCTGAGACTCCTCTTCCCTGTGAACAACATACCCCAGTTCAAGACTAGAGGAATATTCAACTACCTGTCACAGAAATCAGGTGCCTCTAAGGACTTTGGCTGTATTCCAAGGGAAATTATTTTCTAGGATAAAGGAAAAGCACATCTTCTTTACATCCCTCATATGTAAATGGGCTGAAAATAAGGGAATTCTTCACAACCATCCATGTCTTAGAGATTCTTAGGAGAGAAGAAACATTCTTAAAGCATTTTGCCCATATCCATCTGCCAACTGCTTGACGTACATAGTCAACAGGTTCGTATTTCAATTTGTTTTACAGTGTCGTTTAACCTGGGCTTAAGAAGCTATCTCCTCTTCCCCTTGAAAAAATACACTAATTAATTGGGTGACCTAACTGCATTTGCTACACAATCTTATTAGCTCTTGAATTAATGTATTTAAACCTAAGTAAACCAAACAGAGGTTTCAGCTTTTTTTCAAACTAACTCTCTTTTGATAATGTATTTGCCTTCAAAATTATGCAGCAAGTTTTTCTGGAAGGTCATAAAGGGAAAAAAAACCACCATTATAATCTTTTTCAACTCTATGACCGATCTTCACTCGGACCTGAAGAACCTCAGGTGACATGACTTAGGCCAAGTGTTTCACTTATCAAAAAAAGGCAATAGAAGCCCTAGACAAATCTGTCTGCATGGTTCTTTTTGACCTCCTATTGCATGCTTGCCAATTGTCACTTTGACTCACAGTCCTCCATTAAGAAGTCGGAGAAATATGGCTTTACTGGGGCAGATTTGTATTGACACAGTTGTTTTTTTCAGCACTATATCATCAAGTTTATGTTTTGCTGCCCTGATGATTTAAACGCATAAAAATATAGCACCAGCCAAAGGACAACGACAAGAAGTGTGAGGTTTTTTTCTATTTTATTTCATTTTACTTGTGCTGAACATCAAAAGTTTTAGATTCCCTGTTGGGCATATAGACCTTAATGCTGAAAGACAATTTATGTCTATATGTGCATCTGCAACTACAGAACTATGGAAAAAAAAGTGTACACACATTTTCTGCTCTGGTAATTCCACTTAACACTGTGTAAATAGACATTACATCATCTGAAGATCCTTGTTGAAGATTATTTTATTGCGTAGATGCTTTGGAGTAAATTGTAATTTACAATTGTATTTATGTGTCAAAATTGTAATTTGTTCAGTCTCATTTTCTTACCCCAGCACAAAGAAAGAGAAGGAGCATGTAGTGATGGGT